>PVKB01000019.1:1268036-1702346 GCA_004027205.1 Ctenodactylus gundi
AGCATAATTATTTCGAACGTTCTATACTTCTACTTTGAGATAATGTTTCGGATCTTATTTTAGAGGACAATGTAGAAAAATGCTGGGAGAAAAGCCAAGAGAACAAATTGCACGTATTAATATAAATTCGAACACAAAAAACTGGAGCCCAAAAAAGAAAATGTATATGGATTTCATAATGGTTTTTAAGAGAGTTTAATAATGACAAGAAAGCTGCCCTTTTACTTGGTTATTAGCTCAAGTAGTTAATTGGATAAAATGTTATTTTTTCTAAAATGATATATCATTTTACATCAGTCAATATTCTATTAGTACTGTATCTAATGTGATAATCATAACACATTTAAAACAATTACATCATTTAGAAAAATGTTCTGACCTCCAAGGTATTTCTCCTTTTATTCTTCAGTTTGTAAGTTAGGAATAGGGATAAAAAAACAAACAAATGTATGGACCCAAGTAAAATCAATCTTTTCAATCAAATAACAAGGAAAACTATTCAAGAACATCATAGAGTCCACATCATTTGAAATTTATGATGCATTAAAGTAGTTCTTCAAGTATTTAAAATAAAAATATGAATTGAACTGTACACTGCAATATATTGATAGGAAAGTTTCTATTTCTCCATTAATATGCTGGGAAAATACCCTAATTTATTTCTGAAGATTTAAGACATAATCCATAGAGATAAGTACGCATGCGCATACTGATGGTTATGAAAGGTCAGTTTTAATGATCACATTTCTTCTCAGAAAAGAAACCTATTTTATAAACTTCTGTGTACCTTTTATCCTTCTCTTCAGGCTATAATTTAAAAAATTTATCATAAGCAGTCTTTCGCAAAGTTTATGAATGTGAGCCCTGGTGTGTGACTAATCTGAAAATTATCCTAAGTTTTATTCTTCTCTCCTGTTAAGTCAAAATTCAATAAAGATTTAAATTAAAAAATCTAAAAGAAAATAAAAAAGAGAATTTAATAACATTAGCAGTGTATACTCAAGGAAATGAAAAGAAAAATACAAAGGCAGGAGAAAATTAAAATGAATGCAAAAGAAAATCGCAAGAAATATGAATGTTTCACAGAGTCTCAGATGGAGAGTCGGTAGAGGGGAAAGTAATTAAAATCAATAATAAATTAGACAAAAATTAAAAATAAAAGAAAGTAATATTAAAAATAGAAATAGGTACAGATGAAAGAACATTACATACAATAAAAAATTTAAGACTTTAGATTTGCATAAAAATTCAATTTGACTTACTCTCTTTTTTCCAGTCCAGTTTCCTTACATCTGAATGGGATACATCATTTCCATTAGCTCTTAGTTCTCCAACCTGTTCCCCATGTACCTTTGTCTATGGAGATGTGTGTATGTAAACATGTAAACGTCATTGTCTTTGAATGCACATGAATGTTAAATTATTCTTGAATTTAATTTTTTCATTCAACATTGCGATTTTATAAATGCATTCTCTTTAATACATAAAAATGTCCTGGTATGTAGCCCAGGCTGGTCTGAACGTATGGCAATCCCCTGCCGACTTACTATAAGTCAGTTAATGTATTTGAATACCTATGGATTTTGTATTTGGATAAAATATTCAAAGATAACACCAGTAAAGAAAACTAAACTAAAAACAGACAACATACAAGGACTTAGTCTAATTTTTGCGGAAAGTAGACAATGTGTCAAATATGGCACTTAAAAATGGAATCATTCATATTCTTGGGCACAGATTTTTTAAATTATTGATTTAAACCACATTCACAATTGCTTAGAGAAAGTACACTTCATTGGGCGAAACAAGAAAGGAATTCTCCAATGGTGCAAATGGTTTCATTACTTCATCATTTTGGGATGGTTTTAGTCCCTTCCAATGAATGTGGCACATCTTACAAGATGGATCTTACATAGAGATTTGGTGTAGACGAGTCAACATCAACCCAAAAGAGACTATTCAAATAGTCTTTTCTGTTGTCAACATAGAGACAAACATAATTGCTTCATGTACTTGGTCTTAATTTAGTAAGAAATTAATGGAAGTGTGTAGAGATTCTTCCATGTTTTTTCTCTAGAGTGAGTAAAGCAAGATTGTTTAAAAAATCTTTTTATTTTTTAACAAATGGTGAGGTGACTATTTCAAAGGAGTAGATATATGGGGGAAACTAACTTGATTATAAGATAAGACATAATACATATGTGGCAAATTGTAGACATTTGTTAAATCAAATGGGGAGCTAAAATGACATTTTGTAATATTACTATGTACATTCTTATACATGAAAAATTTCATAAATACAACATGTATAACTTTATGTACAATATATGAGATACAAAATTTTCCTTGCAGTATATATCACATTGTACAAAATCATTTACTGTGGTTTTATATAGTTCACTTTATAATCTGATAACTTTACACTCAAAGAATAATCATCACTTACTCATCTCTGAGTTCCCAAGTTTTTAATAAAATACATAATGATAAATGAAATCATAAATCAGAAAGTGATTAAATTGATGGACAAGACAAATGAATGCAGAACAGAATGTGTGTGACATGTGTGGGACAGTGAGTAGAAGTATGAATTTAGTCAAGGTGTCTGGGTAGGGAAATGTGATGTGCGTGTGGAGGTACCTAGACTTCTTCTTGAGAAAATTAACCTGAAAGGTCTTTTGAAACTGGGACCTAGTTGATGTATGTGGGTAAGAATAGTATGTACATTGCACTGATATATATGACAGAGAAAGTTTTAAAGGGAATTAACACTTTTATTTCCCAAAGTATACAATGAAGAACAACTAGAATAATCTAGATATGGGAAGTAGAGTCTAGATCAATGGTATGAATTAAGAAAAGGAGAATACATGTAAATACAAATATTAACTCAGAATAAAGTCAAAAGTCTAGATAATAAAATTGTCTTCAACTAAAGGGGAAGTAGTGAATGTCAAAGAATTTAAGTAATTTTTTTAAAGATTTTATAACCAGGCATTCTGGCCCAAGATTCAATATTTGTGTTTTTAGGTTAAATAATTTACTATACCCAGTTAAAGAGCAAATTGGTTAAATAAAAGATCATAGTATTGAAAATTGCTGAAATACTACACAAAGAGATTAACTGGAAAATATCAAAGAGAAATTAAACATCAGATAACTGATCCATGAAACAGATCCTATGACTAAAAAAAATGTTTAAATAGTGAGAAGTAAGATAAGTGGAAGATACTGAAGAGATAATGATTAGCGATTTCCTAGACCAGATGAAATATGTTAGTCATCAGATATCATAGCCAAATAAATATTAGGTTTCATTGAAGTAAAATAAAAAAGTATTCAACCACTGTATATGACTCAGTCTTTTAGAAAACAAAGAGGAAAAAATGCTTAAACTAAAAAAAAAATTAGGAAAAAATTTCACAAATTAAACATGATTTTTATCAGCAACAGTGTCAGATGGTAAAGAGGACTATCATACGATATCATAAAATATCTTTGAATATATGATTTTCTATGTCTCAACCTTCTTAGAAGAAATAAGTAAGTAGCATCTGTTGCAATGCTGAACAGAAAAGATGTAGAATCCCACTTTTTACTCCACACAAATTTCACATTTGGAAATGAAGCTAAACAACAAAGGCAAGTTAAAAATATGTCAGTCTTGGGTGGCTAATACGCGACTCCTGCTTCAAGACAGTGAAGGCACCCGTGCACTGGGAGGAACAGAGCCAGCTGCCACCGGGAAAGACGTGCATTTACAGACAGGGCTTCCTGTGGGAGGTCGGGGAGAGAACCTTTGCCAGTTCGCTGGTCAGTAAAGACTCCCACTGGAGCCGGAGTCCAGTCTTAACACTTTTGCTACTAATTCTGAATCATAAGATGCCTTGACTTGTCATAACTACTAGGAGAAAAACGTCACACATCTGAAAGAAGTTACTATCTCAGTGAGATATTGACAAGTACAAAGGGATTGTCAATGTATTGCCTGATACGTATTTATCCCTTTCTAAGAAGCGAAAACGCAGAGCCTCACCTCTACCCTGAGCTCCCAAAGCCTCGGTTAGTAGCGCTGACGTTGGGTGATGTGTCTGATGTAAGGTGTGGAGATAACCTAATTCCAGAATGTACTCAGGTGTGAAAACTGGATCAAGCAAAATGTTATTACTAGGAGACCTTCGAAATATATATTGTATAATCCGAATATGTGAAAACATGCTGGCATATGGAGAAACTTAAAATATTTAAAATGTAGCTTAAGAAGCAAAGTCTAGATAGATATTGTGAGTCAAAAAATAACACACGTATTTATGATCTGGTCTTGTTTTGCTCTGGTACAGCTCTGTAGGGTTTCTGTAAGGGGAGCGACATGAGTTGACACTGTGTGCAAATATAAATGAATATTGAATGATCACTAAAAATGCAAATTCTTATCTGCTTAGGATGTCTATAGTGATATTTGTAATAATAAATAGAAACTAGTATTCGATCTGCTTTGAATTTTTCCACTTGTACAGAGAACAGAAGTAGCACACTGAGATTTGGAAGCATGAGATCACAGCATGATGTAGCTGTGCAAAATTTTGTAAGACTGAAGCTTAACCAATGAGGTTATATGTGACATGAGTTACATGGTTATTTAGAGTAATCATGAAATACCTGAATGAAAAAAAATAGGTCATGGGTGGCTGAAATACAAATCTTAAGCTTTAGAAAAAGAGAATTTTGCTATTGAGAACTCAGTGAGTTAAGATTTAACAATTCACTATTGAAATCAGTCTTTTCCAATTGCCAGCCCTTCCTTGTTTTCATATTTTTTACTATAAACATCAGGAAAATTTGCTACTTTCTATGCATTTACTTATCTTTTTGATATAAGTGTAGAAATTTTAAATATCATTATCAGGACAGCTCCTGCACCATGATCCAGACTCAAAAAAAAAAAAAAAAAAAAAAAACACTACTTGCTTGCTTGAGTCACATTTTTGATGTTTATCTCAACTCTACCAAATCTTCTTGTCAAATAGATTTTGTTCATTTGCACACATACTCACATACTCACAGTGTCTACTTTCAGAAAAGACCTTATCTGATGTATGAAGAGGAAGAGACGTCATTACAGGATTTCTCCCTCAATATCTCACCACCTAAAAGCCTCCAGCCTTCTCTTTTCTAGAATAGATATTGTGGAAATGATTCAAATAACCCTTATATTTCAGAACTCAGGGAAACAAAAATCAAAACCAAGCTAGAAAGCTATTAAATAAAATACATGTTATTCTCTATCAAAACCCCCAAATTAAAATTGAATGTAGATTTCTTGAACTCTTTGGAATTCCTTAAAGGAATACTGCCTAATAGTGAAAGTTGACCTTTATGACCCTAAAGCAAGGCCACCTGCTTGCTCATCTGTACCTCTTATATCATGGACCTTCATCAAAATTCTGTCATGAAATGATACTCGCATACCCAAGTGTATTCCACATCCGCAAAAGGAGTTAACCCGGGCTGTGAGTGTGGTGGCTCTTGCTGAGTTACACTGGCAATACTTTCCTTTCAAAGGAGGAAAGATCTGTAGAAGCACAAGTTGACTTGAAAATATATTTTTATATATTTTCTCAGTGAATTTCAGTAACTTGAGTTTCTCAAGGGCTGAGTGTGGACTCTGGGTGAGTGGGTCCTCTGTGGTGAAGGAATCCTGGTTCTGTACTCTCAAACACAGCCAACAGGTGCCTTCAGAGAAGCCAGGTGAGGTCCAGGAAGGAGCAATGCCTCATATGGTTCTAAGTTAAGGGTGGCAGATAAAAAGGTGGGCTGTACAATTACATTTGAATTTCAGATAATCAAAAAGAAAAATGTTCTTATGAATATGATCCAAACTTATATGAGGTATATTTATTTTTAAAATGTCCATAGCTTCTTTAAAGTTCATAATTAATTTGAATTATTTTATTCTAATTGTAGTCTAAGGGTCAAATATCCTCATCCTCCTAAAACATCCATCAACATTCGACTTGGGTCCTGTATAATGTTACACATTTAAGAAATGTAATTTCATTGATTAGCAAGTACTCCCTTTACCTTTTGACTTCCTGAAAAATAAAACAGGTTCTTTAGCAGGTGGTTATCAGTATTTTCATTTGTTAACTTTATTTCTAAGAATCACTGCCAAAGCGTTATCTTATCCTCAAACTTCCATCTTTGAAGGAACAGATGGATCATAAATAACCATGATAATCTTCAATGACTCTGAAGTCCTATACTATGCAAATTCCCACTTTAAAAGTCTTATTATCTTGATCCCCATTTATTTTATCTCACCATGAAATGTCCTACACTTTTCTGAAAATGCTATCTTTTGTACTAAATAACTTCTAGATTATTCTTATTGAAAAATAAATGGAACTTCCTCCTAAGTACTAGGTAGACCATTTCTTAGCTAATTAATTTTCAATATTTAAATTGTACATTATATAGAACTACACAACATAGATAAAATTTAATAATTGAAGTTTTACGTTCATTAGACCTTCCAAACATAATATTCCAGAAGGCAAATTTCCATTAAGGGCTAAAGAATTAATTAGAGAACAATAGTTATTAAAACAGCAAATACAAACATAAACAGTTGACATTAACAAGATGGTAAGTTATTAATGTTATTGTTTTTATTCAAAATGATGATTTGGGTTTTATAAATATAATTATGATCAGATTGTGATAATGTAACTCAATGCTAATCACTCTGTTACAAGTGAATTGAATCTTAGTTGGACTGAAGTAAAAAATTTGTCTTGCCAGAGATACAAGACAAGGATTTGTTTTTAGACTAATCAATGAGTCGCTAATACTTAATTTAAAAGAAATTATCTACAATGCTGAAATCTCAATATGCAATCACAAATAGCATTTCTTGAAGCTATTTCACACTTTTTGTTTCAAAAAACTGGAAAAGGTTTGATATTTTTACAAGTTGAATTATTCTTAATCATACTTTTATTTGTATCCTATTTACAATAAAATTATCTTTCTTCCTTGAATAATCTGCATCGTTTAAAATTAAAATAATCCCTGCATAGAGAAATGGATGCATTTACACATATGGTCAGACATATGTAAGTTACCTATATTTTTCATAAAGTTCATGAAGGTTCTTGGGCAAGAAATATTATGCAATTGAAGGAAACCATTTCAAAGATCCTACTTTGAAATTTGTAAATTTATGTCACTTAAATAACTAAGAATCAATAAAATTCACACAGGAGAATACTTAATGCTACTTTTGTCCCTTCATATAAAATAGGTAAATATAGAAACATATCTAGTCTACAGGTATTTTATGTTTATAACCTTATTTCTTTTTTATTGGTATATAGTTGCATTACATAAGAATGGTGTTTGTCTTGGGGGCTTGAACTATAGACATTATAGCTGAATTATTTCCCTTCCATTTCTCATTTATGATACCTGTATTACTCCTGTTTTTGATCCTCTTTCCAATTCCACAAAAAATCTATCTTTTTGTTTCCTAATATCTCCTTTATTTTACTCTAATTTGTTTATATTTTGCATATTTTATATAAGAAAACCTTCTGTGTCTAATTTGTTTCAACTAGCATTATGATCACAAACCTTCATTTTCCTACAAATGACTCAAGATACCCTTTCTAGAGAGTAGTTCTCCAGTACATTTGGATGACAGATTTTTTTTTTATTTATTCATGTATTGGTGGAAACATGGACCCTTTCCATCATTTAGCTGTTATGAAAAGTGTTATTATAAAGAGTTGGCAGGTATGTATCCTCATCCTGGTGTTATGTGGTTAACTTTTTGGAGATGATTCTCAGATGAGATAGATAGCTGATCAAATAAAATTTCAACTTTCAGGTTTTTTTTTTTTTTGAGTATACCCATACTGATAGCCTTTGCTGTGAAAAATAGAAGTTTGATGTAATCCCGCTTACTGATTTTTTATGTTGTTCTTTTGCAAATTTGGGTTTGTTCAGAGAGATATTGCCCATGACTATGGCCTTGATAATTTAATCTGTGTACCTATCTTCCAAAACATCCAGTGTTTCTGTTTGCGTATGTTGGTCTTTGGTCCATTATAATTTGATGACACAGTGAGTGCTGTGGGTGTAGAATCATTCTTCTGCATGTGGGTAACCAGTGTTTCCAGCTGCTGTTGCCCAACAAGCTCTCTTTTCTCCAGTATCTGGCCAAAATCAGATGCTTGGACAAAGGCCCAGTGGCCCAGGCCTGTAATCCCAGAATTTAAAAGTCTGATTCAGAAGGGTTACAATTTCAAGCCTTGTTTGGCTAAATTAGCTACTTAGCATACCCAGGTTCACAGCTGCGCTACTCACAATATCTAAATCCTAGAAGCGGCAACTGTGTTCATCAACAAATAAACAGATGAATAATATGTTGCGTATACACAATAAAGTATTATTCTCCAGTAAAGAAAAAAATTGAGTCATTTTTATAAAAATAGATGTACCTTGAGACCATTATGCTTAGGGAAATACATCAGTCATAAAGATTAAATATATCATGATTTCTCTGATACAAAAGACCCAAAGTATAAATAAGTTTAAGAACAAAATAACAGAGTGATAATAACAAGCAGGAAGGTAGATTTTATGGAGAAGGAATGAGAACTTTGCAAGGGGAGGATGGAAGGGGAAAAGGAAACCAGAAATAATAATGTGATATGTAAAACATATTCACCAATTCTACAAATTGAGTGTAATTATTGCATATCACAAATACTTATTAACAATAATAATTTTGGAAAAAAAATAAAATTAGCTCAGTGTGAAAAGTACTTCACTGTGAAGGCCCTGGGCTCAGTCTCCACTACTTCAAAATAAATAAGTAAAAACTACAAGGCAGAAGGTGAATTAGGGTTGTTTCTCTATCGCCAATTCAATTATGTTAATCAGCATGTCTTTTTCATGTTGGGCCTGTGCTGTTTCCATTGCATAGAAAAATTTTGTAGAAAAACTTTGAATTTGGGTTCGGAATGCCTTCTATTTTTCTGTTGTTGCTGAAATTCATTTTAGGTTTACTGGATCTCTTTTAGTTTCATATAAATTTAAATTTTTTCTTATTCTGCTGCTGGTGTTTTTATTTGAATTGCGTTAAACCTGTATTTGAGTTTTTATAATATGGTCATGTTGCCAATACTGATTTTGTCTATCTTCCCATTTGCGAATGTCCTTTTCAATCTCTTCAGAGTTTTTACTATAGAAGGGTCTCATTTTCTTTTTTAGGTTAAGATGTATTTAATTTTTAAACTACCATGAATGGCACTGTTTTTCATAATTTCTTTCTGGGAGGGGAGGAACTAGCGTATAGGGGCAGAAATAATTTCTGGGTATTTATTTTTTATCCTACAACTCAATGTTGTAAGATAAAAATGTGTTTCTCAATGTGTTTATCAGTTCTTAGAGTTATCTGGTGCAGTTTTGTGTGTGTGTGTGTGTGTGTGTGTGTGTGTGTGTGTGTGTGTGTGTGTTCTGTGTAAAAGTCAATTTCATGTGTTAAGCAGCATAGCTCAAATTCTTCCATTTCTGTTCATATTTCTTTATTTCTTTCTCTTATTTGATTGTTCTGCTTAAAATTTTGTGTACTATATTCAAGAGGAACGGTGAGAGTAGGCACTCATCTTGCTCATAGTATTAGAAGGAATATTTTCATTTTTCACCATTTGGTTTACATTTGCAGTGGGCTTGCACAAATAGTTTTCACCAACTTGAAGTAAAGTCCTGATATAAATGTTTTGGTCAAGGTTTTCTTTCAGAATGGGTGTGTGATTTCAGCAGAAGATTTTTTTCTGCATCTATTGAAATGATCATCTGATATGTGTCACTGTTTCTTTTTATTTGATGCATGTTACCTTGGTTATTTATGCATTTGAACTCTCCTTTCACCCACAGACAATTTTATTATGTATAATCTTTTTAGTCATTCGTTGTATTCAGTTTGCAAATATCTTTTTTGAAAAATTTTATACCTATGTCAATTAAAGAAATTGTCCTGTATTTTTTCTCCTGCTTTGTTAATTGTACATATTAGTTTAGTACCAGGCTTTTGCTAATTTCCAAAATTAAGTTTGGTGATGCACTTTCCTTTTCAGGAAAGATTTTGAGAAATACCTTCCACAAAACTGTGGCAAAATTCGTCAGAGAGTAAGTTGGGTCCTGAGCGTTTCTTCTCAGATAAGGTTTGTGTTATTGTCTCTCTTTCATTACCTGTTACTGATCTACTGAGTGTTTTCTTAACTTGTTGATTTCAGTGTTGGCAATTCAAAAATGCCTAGAAATTTATCTATTTTTTTTCTGTTTTGTTCAAGTCATTATAATTTTTCTGAAATAGTCCTAAATCTTTTTGGATAACGATGGTATTCTTCATGATTTCCTGATTTTTTATTTCTAATTGCACAGATATGAGTCTACTTCTGATAAATTTGGCTAAATTTTTTGTCAATCTTGTTTATCTTTTCAAAGAACTCTTAATTTATTCACATTTTGTATTGTTAACCGCAATTTCATTAATTTCCATTCTGATAATCATAGCTCCTTTGCTTCTATGTATTCTTGGATTTGATGTGCTCTTTTTCTTCCTAGAATTTTGAGATTCAATAATAGGTTGTTTTTTGGTATCACTTTATCCTTTTATTCTGGTTGTTTACAGTTATAAATTTCCGTCAGAGCTACTTTCATTCTCTTTCAGGGTTTTTTGCACATTGTGCTTTTTTGTAATTTGATTCTAGAAAAATATTAATTTCTCGCCTGATATTTTCCATGATCATTTGAATATGTTATTATTATTATTATTATTATTATTATTATTATTATTATTGAGACAGGCTCAAATTCCATAGTTCGGGCTGGCATTGAACTCACTATAAAGCCCAGGTTCACTTCTAACTCACAGCAGCACTCCTGCCTTAGCCTCGTGAGTGCTGGGATTACAGGTATGCGCCATCACTCTTGGCTTATGTGGTCCTGGTGAATCAAACTCAAGGCCTTGCACAGCCCCGATACAAGTATACTATTTAATCTCCATGTATCTACTTAGTTTCTCTGGCTTCTTCGCTGATTTTTAGTTTAATTTGGCCATTATCTGATAGTACGCAAAAGGTTAATTTAATTCTTTGTGATTTGTTTGAGCGTGTCTTACTGCCCAATATGCTCTTTGTTTTGAAGAAGGCTCCACGTGATACTGAGAAAATGTATATTCCACTTTTGTTGGATCAAGATGTAGATATCTTTTAAGTTCATTTGTTCCGTTATGTGGTTCAACTCATATTTATTTGCTAATGATTTGTCTTTTTGGCATGACTTGTTTGTGAGAGTGGAGCCTTAACTCCCTCTACTGTGATGATTGTGTTAGGGCCTATCCTTCCTTTTTTATCCACGTGTTTCTCTTTAGGTAATCAGGGCACAACAACATAAGTGTACACATGTTTATTATTATTTGTCTTTTATTCACCAGTATGTAGTGAGTTTGTCTCTTCTAACCAGTTTGACCTGAAGGCACGTTTTTTTTTTCCATTAGTCTGTCAGTTAACTCTGCTTTCCAGCTTCTGTTGGAGTATCATTTTTTAACCTTTACACTTTCTGTTTTTTTCCCCATTTTATTGATATGTACATGTGCAGAATTTAAGGTTTACAATGGAGTTGAGCATTTTGTGCACATACTTTCCTTGTCAAAGTGACAAGGGCTTTCCCGCTCTCCTTTTGTCCCTCCCCTTACCCTCCTTCCCCTCCCTTCACCCCCCCACCCGCCCCCGTCCCCCTCTTTCCCTTTGTCTTTCCTTTAAAGTTCCACGAGATGGTTGTGGATGTTGTGTCTCTGTGTTTCTTGCAAGACATTGTCAATGTTATTTTTTTCTCATCAGCCAGGCTATGTCTTTTTCATTAAAAGTCTTAAATACTGAGAGTTACTATTATAAGAAATTTAATCATTCCTACCATTAATTATTTTCTTCCTTTTCTTTTTCTATTTGTCTAACTACTTTCCCAGTAAGCTGTTTTCTTTTCTACTGGCTTTTTGGTGATGATGGCCTTCCTGTCTCTGTCCAGGATTTCTTTTGGTCATTTCTATTATGGTACATTTACTGTCATGAATTTCCATGGCTAGATTTACATTATAATTTACTTGATGATTTTTCTATAACAGCCTATAAGGTGCACCACCTCTTACCAACTCAACTTTTGTCATTTTATTTCAAATTTAAGTGATGGCACTGAAAAAAAAATAAAATGCAAAGAAATTATGAAACATAATTATATCCTTTCCAATTCTACTCCTGCACACTTTGATCTCGAAGAAACACAAAATTCTACAAAATATTTTTAATATATCTCTCTTTTCATATTGATTTTTATGGTAGATTTGTATTTTATTCATATTAACTTAATTATATGGTCTAAAATATATGTAGATTATCATGATTGGAAAGAGCATATTTGCCTGTTTTTTTTAAGCATCATAACAGAGTTTTCAAAAATGCTTTTGTTCTTTTCTTTATCTTTCATCAGTATTTTACTTGTTTCTTCCACTAAGGTAATTCATATAGAAATAAATTTAAATATCTTTATGTTGTAATATTAAACTAATGATTAGTAACGAATCAAGATAATTTATTTTCTTCTGAATCATGTCACTCTAAACAGCTCATTGAAACTTCAGCGATTCTAACCCCAAATTGTCCCAGTTACAAACTTTCCTCCCGCACCCTTCTACTCGGTACAGAACCTTGGTTTAACTCTTGACCACTCTCTTTTTTTAATCACATTTCTTATGCCTTGAATCAGAAGTAATTTTCACTGTGATACAGTAAGAATCCAACCCTTTGACAACACCTTTATTAGCACCATCTCCTTCCAAATTATTGTTGACTCTAACATAGATTGTTACATTGCTGTTTTATAATCTATTCCGCTAAAAAAACACAGTGAACAATGTATGACTGCTGGTAAATCTGTTATGTCTTCCTTTCTGTTAAGAATAAAAGCCAAAGTCCTTACAAATTTTACCAGGGTTTTACTATCCTGACCCCAATTACCTGTCTTACATCATCTTTTGTCTCTTTCCCTGCATTGGCCACAGTTTGTTTGCATTTTTGTTGAACAAAACAATCTTACTCTGAATTTAACCATTTTTGTATTGCCCATTACCTTCCACATGAAAAACACTCTCAGAATAGTGCTGCAATGTTTACTTTTTCATTTATGTCAACTCTGCCCGAAGTACACACGTCACCAAGGCTTCCTAATTTGGAAGATGTTTCTGACAACTTTGGTAACAGATAGTAAAAGAAAATTAAGTCAATTCACATAGATATTATTCTTAATTCTTAAGTAAATTCTTAATGTTTTTATTTTTGGTAGAAATTTGGTAGTTTTAATATGCTATATATGCAAGATTTGAATTTATCTGAGTTAAACCCACGGCAACATAATAAGAGTATATGATATTTATTAAAAACATATTTTAAACAAACCTTATGTAATTAAATAACCTCTCTTCAATTATTCTTATGTTAGCTAAAGTATACAAACTAATTGTCATGTTATCAAAAAACAAGGAAATTATTTAATCACCTGTTCAAGGAAAATGATATTGCAGGGATAGAATAAAATAAATACTTCTAAAATACTCGTATTTGGGAGATAATAGGATCTTCTCACCTCTCAAAATTTTTAATGTTAAACATAATTTGTAAAACCTTTACAGGTATTTTTAATACCTTTGCCTCTTTTAAAAAATATTTTCACAAGTTAAAGCTAAACTAAGTTAAAAGGAATGAAAAAAAATCAAGATTTGAAATATGGAAATTAGGTTTTGTTTCTTATGTGTTTTGATATTTTCCACATGGAAGCATTATGCCCAACTTCGAGGTTGTTTGTCATCGAATTTGAAAAGGTTACAGCATGACCACTCAAAAGGAGCATAGAGCACTTAAGCCCATGCTTGCTTTCAGGAACAGAAAGCTACTCATTATGTTTCACATTTTTTCTCCCCACTTGTCTTCAAACACAATAATTTTGATGGGTCCAACCTTAACTGCAGCCGAGAAATATTTCTGGAAACAAGTGTAGAAATACCAGGCTGCTGGTGCTTAAGGGCAACTTCCGTTCATCTTTCTTATTACATTTTCTTGTTTTGTGACACTGGAATTATTTTTATAGTAGATCTCAATATAAAATATTACTGCATGGTGCTGAAATCAAAAACTCAATATATCTATTTCATTTTGAGTTTTGCTGCGTAATATGCAACACGGGCCTTGAGTCAGACTTTTCTGGCTCTCTTTAGCTTCCAGAAATCACACAGCACAGACACCCAACAGATTGTAAAATTTCCCTTATATGTAATTTCCTTTGTTTAAGTTTCCTTCAACTTTGACTGGTTGTAAATATTCTGGTTTCTCGTTTGCACATTAAAACTGATCAGTCTTTTCAGTTCATTAAAGTATAATGATACCTAATTTAAAAAAAAATCCTTATTACTTGTTCAGTGCTACTTATAGTACTTTGTTGTTTATAGCATTCTTTTTTATCCATCTGCACCTTGTTATGTTTCTCGACCATATTTAAGTATAATATTTCTATAATTTAATAATATTTCTAAGACTTCTTATCACAAAATATACTCTACAGAAATAAAATGTATTTAGAATGTTAATGGTATCAACAAATAAATATTCCTTAATCATTATCGCATGATATTTTCACATAAATCTGAAAAAATGTAATCACTTTGTCAAAATTAATAGCAAAAGGGTAAATCTTGCACTTAACTTTAATTCTGTGACTACACCTTCTAATAATCCAATTGAATTAAAATAGAAAATAATGTGTTATACTTCTTGTCAAAAATGGTGCTTCTTTAATTCAAATATTAAAAGAGAATTTTTATTGCAATGTCAAAAATTCAATCTTTTAGTTAATAAGAGTGTAGAATAGGAAAATTAAAAGAGAAATACAAAAGAGGAGACTATAGACAATATTAATTTATGGGGGAAATTTAAGTCTCAATGAGAAAAAATACTTTTGAAGGGCATTACTATAGTGGAGAAACAGAACTGAAGCACAGAACTAATGGATAAAGTTCTGTTTATAATTTTTTTACTTCCTTATGTCATCACTTCACTATATTTTAAAATAGTGCAAAATGTGTTCCATTAAAATTGATACCAGTGTTTTCACTCAAGTCATAAACACAATTCTTTAAATTTTGTTATAGAATAAAATTTATTCAATAATGCATTGGTTAAGAGTATTTGCATTCTATCACTGGAAAAAATGAGATAAATCAGCATAATAAGAGAAAAGGTTTGGCTGATAATTTTATAAGTGTTAGCTCATAGAGTTTGTTGTTTTTGTTCTTGTGGCAAGGCAATACATCAGAGCAATAAGCGTGTTGTGAAAGAAAGTGCTCATTTCATGGTGGCTGGCAAGGAAAAGAGAGAAACAAAAAGGGGTTGGAAGTCCAATATCTCCTTCAAAGACAAGCCCCTGTAATATAATTTTATTCTATTAGAATCCACATCCAGAAGGTACCATCACCTTTAAGTAGCACTATGGGTTGAAGACTGAGCCTTCAAAATACTGGCTACACTTTGAAAGACACTCAAGACCACAACCATAACATCATACATCAGGTCCTTGACAAATCCCTCCAT
Organism: Ctenodactylus gundi; assembly: GCA_004027205.1. NCBI lineage: Eukaryota > Metazoa > Chordata > Mammalia > Rodentia > Ctenodactylidae > Ctenodactylus > Ctenodactylus gundi. The sequence goes on from PVKB01000019.1 coordinate 1,283,738, forward strand.
TATCATACGACAAAATGCATTCAGTTCATCCCCAGGAAATCTCAAGTACTAGAAAAGCAAAACCTTTTAGTGTTGTTCAAAAGTTCAAGTCCAAAGCCATTCTGAGTTTTAAGGTCATTTATATCATAAAGAAACAAAGCAGGAGACAGAAGTAATGATCCTGCAGCTGACTTTATGAGCCTCCATAAAGCAAAGAAGAAAAAAAAGTTACATACATCTAAGATACAATTGTATAGGCTAAAGTTTACAATTCCAAAATGAAGGATTAGAAAAGTCATAAAGAATCTGACTAACCCCAGAACAAACCGGAGCAGAGAAAATCTTAATTCCAGTAGCTTTGTGTCCAATATTGACGGCCCATGTGGCATGATCATGGTGAGTTCCAAAGGGTTTGGGCAGAACTCATCCTATCAACTGACTCTATGATGCAGACCTCATGGCCACTCACCTGTGCTACCTCTAGATGCTGCCAACAGCATCCTTCTGCAGACAGTTCACATTCCTGCTGCCCACCGCCCCCTTCCCAAAATCCCTATTCATTGCATCCTTGGCCTTATTCTCACAGCTTTGCACATTGCCTTGTCATGGGCTGCTTGCAAGAACTCAGGAACTGGTTAGGGACTGTTAATCTAGTGCCTTGTCTCCTAAACTTTATTTTTAATCTCAGTGGAAGCCTGTACTTCCTTATTGTGGAAAAGTGACATTGAAAACTCTTACTTTTCTGCAAAACAGACTTGAACAAATAATTTCAAGACACATATCCTGCTGATGGAATGCAGTCCTGTCACAGAGAGCTGATTTTGCCAAACTAGTCACATCACAAGAGCCATTTATTCCATACCAAAAAAATCTATTGTTATGTCTAGGTGAGTGTTAAAGCCCCAATGGCTCCTGGCATTTGTCATCAACCAAATAACATCTTGCCTTCTGAACTTTTCTGCACAATCCTCTCAGATTGTCCCACTTTCTATCACATCATGAATGTCAGTACAGTTCTCTCTACACTTAATTTACTCTTGGTAAATTCCTTTATTACCTGTGTCATCAGCCTTCTATTCAGCGTGTTACCTAGCATTTTTGTGGTCTGCATGGGGAGCCCTCTTTTTGCCTCTTGCGGCATGTCTTTTCTCTGGTGTTTGTGCATTGTCAGGATGGCCTGTGGGGAACTGTCAGTACCCGTTCAAGGTAATTCCCTAGTGGGAGTTAAAGGTCTTTGAGGTCTCTAACCACTGTAGTCCATCAGATTACAAGCTAAAGAATTCTTTTCGGTCTCTGTGGTAAGCCTCACTTCCCATTTGTAACTAACTGGTGGGCCCTTAGATCCAGGGGACCTAAGGCAAAGAAAATTGGATGGCCTGCTATTGATTTGAAGGGTATGATAGCGATGGTTTTACTTTTGTTGTGGGGCTTCCAGTTACTATATATGGTACAATTGGCTGTGGCAACTTATTTAGGGTGAACCCAGACATTCTGAGAAATGTCCACATTTTTCATTCTTTTAAGAAGAGCTCATCTTTTTGACCCAGAACAGCTTCATCTGGTACTTAACAGACTTCATCACTTTATCGCATCTTTGTTTGGGCAAGTTCACCTTCTTCTTTGAGTAGTGACCAGACTCAAATTACTTACAATCCCCTTGCCCTACCATCCTTCTCTCAATTAAAAAATTAAAATAAATAGATAAATAAGTAAATGCAGATTTCTAACCTGGACACTTTGGGCCTATTTCTAAGTGGCACTGGACCAGGTCCCCTGCTTCTACTGGTTAGGAGGACTCCATGATTGGGCATATTTGCAGTAAGAGGAATATTTATCTAGTAGCAAACCTCTTACATAGAACACTTAGCAGAGAGTTTAAGGGGCAGAAGGATCCTTATCACGAGTCAGACCATCTTCATTCTTTCTAAATTCTTTTTGGATGACATCATTTAAAAATTGGACTGGCTGGACTGGAGGACAGCACAGTGGTTAGACACTTGCTTAGCAATTGCAAAGCCCTGAGTTGGACTCCTGCACTACATAAGCCAGGCATGGTAATGCATGTTGATAACCTCAGTATCTGGAGGCTGAGGCAGGAAGACTCCTGTGAGTTTGAGGGCAGCCTGCGCTACATAGTGAGTTCAAGACCAACGTGAACTACAGAGTGAGATCCCCTCAAAAAAAAAAAAAAACCTGATCTTTTCTCTTAAACGAGACCTGACTACATCACAAACTCCTGGAATATCAAATATGGGTTCCCATGTGATCCTCATTTAAATAGCATTCACCAAATTGATTGCTTTTGCCTTAACAAAGAGTTCTGAAGTACCGTATGTCCTTGATTTCATAATGCTTTCCAGCACTCAGAACTCTGGAAGGGATGCAGGATATTTCTTTCTCAGGGAATATCAGTAGTACACTCTTTTCTCATAAGATACCATAGAAGATTCTCTCTTCTTCGAAAGACTTTGACTATCACTGCCAAGGGCCATTCCTGCCTCTCTCCTTTCCCCTCCTTCTTCTATCCAGCCTCTTACCTCCTTCTTGTTCCTTTCCCTCCTGCCTCAAGTTCTCCATGGATTGTCCCCATCCCCATCCTCTTCACCACTTCTGAGTGCCATGATCTCTTCACGTCATATCCATAATAGAAACACTATGGTTCTTACCCCAAAACACCCTCCTACATCCCAGATGCCCTTGTAAGAGATGGCTAAAGAGGAACCTCCCAGATGCATGGGCTCAAACTGACGTCAATTTCCTCTCAGATTCAGTGTTGACCTGCACTTTCTTTTTTCTTTGTCACAACCCTGATATTTCTAGAGTGACTATTTTATGGTTCACCTGTTGCTTTTGACCTGACATGCAAACATTCACACGCCACTTTGTGCTTCTGTATGAAGTACCAACTGAGGAAGGAAGCTTTACTTAGACTCTCATCAAGACTTGAGCAGCAGAAAAACTACATAGCCAATTGTGTCTACTCATCTGACCCTTGAAGCCACAGACCTTCCAGATACAGACCATGCTGGAAAAAGCAAGCAGAGGATACTGAAAATGAAAGGGGTTACCCTTTGTAGGATCAATGGATAATTGCCTTTAGAACAATGAAACATACATAATTAAGCTTGTCAGATATAAAAAAAAAATTCAGGAAAACAATTGAAGGTCTCAGAGATGCCTGCCCTCTCTAAAGTAGGCTTTCTGAGAGAATGAGGAACTACACTAACTTCGACCAGACTCTTGTGGGGGAAGAGTAATCCGGCCATCTATTTTACTATTCTTTGGACATTTGGGGGAAAAAATAGAAAAACTAAAACGGGATATTCTGATCCCTTTCATTCTCTCTTTCTTATTGCCTTCAACATATTTAACAACAGAGAGATCGCCTCTGAAGCCCAAAGGCTAAGCTCAATGATGAAAAAGATCAACCACACACTCAGTACACGCTGTGTTTGAAACTTTCTCAGGAAGCTGATCTTTCATCATCTACAAACCATACATGTCCTGTTACTTTCAGGACTTCCTCCTGGACATTTTATTTCGAAGAGACCTCTCTGACTTAGCCTGGGCAGGGGTCTGCTCCTCACTATATCTGCTCTAATAGGTGGTTCCAACTACATCAACCCGGTAACAGGATTAAGCTTCTGCCTCAGAGGTCTCTATCCTGGCCATCCTATTGTGGGTTGCTGCTCTCCTCAGCTGCTTGTGGCTATTCATCTTATCATGTCAAATCTAGCAACCAATTCTCTCCCATGATTTCAAATTTCTCTGATTAGTTTGTGTCAAATCCTTCCTAACTCAGAACAATCTACCTAGATGATGGGTTTGCTATTATCTTTCCTGCTAATAGGATATTCAAAAGGCTTCTTCAATGTTCTTTCCATTCAGTGACCAAAACCTGACTATTTTTCAGTAGATTGGTTCATCCTGTCTAGTAATTATTACTCTTTCAGGCACACCATCTCCTTACATGAACTAACTCCCTGGTTCAAGTGCTCTAATAATGAAGCTCTCCTGCTATGCCCACCAGAAAATAATCCTGCATCACCTGTGAGTTTTCCCATGTTTTCTACTTTCAACTGGCTAAATACCCAAACACAAAGGCATTTCCACAATCACTTCCATTTTTAGCTGTATACGTTGGCAATCAAATATTGCATATTGGTGCCCTGGGAAGATTAAAAAGTAAGATGCTTCTTACTCAGAGGATTCCTTAACCCTCCAACACAACTCTAGCTCACAATGACTGGCAGCTTTACAAATTTGATTTAATTATGCCTAGTTGTAAGAAAAAAATATCTCTAATAATCTCTGGGATATTTAGTTCTCTCTTGGTCCCTTAGTCATCTGCTGCCATATGAACATAATCCAAATATCCTCTCAATCAAGGAAGCTGTCAGGTGCCATATAATTATAATGCTCTATTTAAAGAACAATATATCTTGAAACAAGTGGGCCCCTAAGAAGGAGGTTACATCCATAAATCGTTACACTGAGCGTGCTTTCTGGCTCATCATAGTGGCCATAGGATCCATAGGGGGTTGACAAGCAACCCCAGAAGCAGGAGTCATATATCATAAGGACAACCTAAAAAATTTAACAAAAATCCTCCTGAGCCAGAGCCCTCCAAGAACTCTGGAAGTATTTACATTCCAAGAAAATCTTGTCCTAAACAATTATCTGGCCTTTGATTATCCATTTGTCCATCAAGGGAGTGGGGTTCTGTTGTTATCAATGGGATCTGCTACATGTATATAAATAATTTCATTTGAGATTGACATTTGAAATATTTATGAACAAGCTATCTGGCTGCACAGATACAATGATGGGACTGACCTTGATCCTGTTAGTCAACTATGAAATGTGGATCAGTCTATCGCTGCTTGGCTCCTTCTTCTAACCAGAGTGCTAATATGGTCCTGTTATTTCTCTCTGGCCCCTTCCTACTTAAATTACTTATGAAGTTTGTATCTTTCAGGATGTAATAACTCTTTTTACAAAATCTGATTTACCGGCATCAAGATTCCTTCAGGATCCTGGCCCTAATTTAATACCACAGCAAGGAGTACAAACATTCTGTTTTGCCCAAAATCGAAACATCCAATATCTGTCTCAACATCATGAAAAGTCAACACTGCCAACTTCTGACGCATCACTATGCCCTCATCTAACTTGAAGGAGCTCCAGAGCCCTGTCCTTCAGCCAGGATCCCATTGGCCTTGTTGAACTTTCAGCGTGGTTAATGTGGAAAGGGAAAAAAAAAAAATCTCTGTTCTGCAAGCTGGCTGAGCAAACTATTTCAAAACGAAGATCTTGTGAGTAGTATGCAGTCTCGTAATAAGGGAGTCTTAGTTTCATGCTTGTTGCATCCTAAAGGCTATTCACCTCATATCAAAAATAATTTTTCAATTCTGTCGAAGGTCATACTTCCAGAGCCCCAAGTATTGATCAGTAACCACATAAAGACATGCCCATTGTAACAGCTAATATGGTGTGTCAATTTGAGTGAATTAAGAAATGCCTATTAGGTGAGCAAAGTGCAATTTCTGGTGTATCTGTGAGTGATTGGCACACAGGTCATCAAACTGAAGGAAAAAGACACACCCTAAATAGAGACGCCACCCACTAACAGGTTTGTAGTCTGAATGGAATAAAAATGGAAAGGAGAAAGAAATGTCCCCTTGTTTCAACTAACAGCAGGTAAATTGTGGAAGATGCTAAAATATCCACCCATACACCAATGAATTAAAAATGTTGTATATGCACACCATGAAGTATTATTTACCCATAAAACAGGAAAAATGAGGGTTTTGTAGGTAAGTGGATGCAAATTAAGACCACCGTGCTTAGTGGAGTAAATCAAACTCAGAAGGTTAAATATGGTCTTTCTAATATGAGAATTCCAGAATATAAGAATTTTATAAAGCTAAATGGGTGAGATAGTGGGATGGAGGAGGGAGCAGTAGGACCAAAGAGGAGGAGCAGAAGGATTGTAATGTTGACACGATATATACGTGCGCAAAATACTCAAGCTCAATGTAACCATTGGGTGTCGCATATACAAACTAATAAAATGGGGGGAAATAGAATATGCCCATTTTTGAAGAGCTTCAGTCTTCCCTGTCACCTCTGATGGTCACATGGGTCTCCAGTTTTATCAGATTTGCAATGCAGACTCTCACTGATGAGTCTACAGTGGGCTTCAAGGTCCTCAGCCTTGGCCTGGCACCGTTATACATCCTGTTCTGCACCCCAGCCTTTGTGGGCTGAATCACTTCTAGCCTGTAGCTCCTCAGCATGCAAAAGACCATTGTGGATTCTTTGGTGTTTTACCTACATGAAATTCTATAGTCTATAATCTTTACATTTTTGGTTTCTTTTGCTCTATTTGTGAGATTCACATATTCATTCTTACTGTTGTTTGTAGCACACAGTAAAACTACATCAAAATATTTTTTTAAAATTTTGTTTATGTGACCTTCTAGAATGTATACATTTTGTTGATAATATAGTTAATATTACAATAAACACCTTAACAGTATTGTGCAGGATTTTTTTTTTCACAAACCATATAGACTTGTTCTGGAGTACAGTTGTAGGCCAAACTATCCTTTTCTTCCAAATTCAGTCCAGTACCACAGGGTGTTACCATATTCAGAAAATCTTTATAAAGTTACATAAACTAGAATAAGGTGACAAGGATTGACACCAATCAAATATGAATTGTTTCCTGAATAAGAAGAGATAATTTGTCCCCAAACACAGAAAGAGGGAAGGCAAGGTGACAATTGGAGAAGATGATAATTTACATATCAAAGAGAAGTTAGTAGAAGATCACAACCTTGTGACTCTGTGAAGGAACCAGCTCTGTAAAATGTTGAAATTCTTCTCCAATACAATGAGAAAATAAAGTTCTAGTTCTGTTGTCCTAGCTGCACTACTTTTTAATGAAGCTTTTCAAAGCAAACAAACATTGTAGAAAAAGGAATTGCTGGTAAAGATGTGTGCTTATATTTAATTTTAATGGCACATTTTTCTAAAGTGAGTGAACATATATTTCCTCTGACAATGTCTGGGTATTATAGTTACTGCAAATCTCTCTCTCTCTCTCTCTCTCTCTCTCTCTCTCTCTCTCTCTCTCTCTCTCTGTATCTGTCTCTCTTTCCTAATAATCCCCATTGGTGAAAGTGAAGTGGGGTTTACTGGTTGCATTTAGCATTCCTAGGATTAAAAGTGCTGTAGAAGTTTCCACGTTCCTCTCAGTCATTTGGTATTTTTTTTTAGAGTAAACTGGTCTCCATTTCTCTGTGTCTGTGTCTGCATATTTAAAAAGAAATGTCTCCCGTGGCTTTTTTTTTTCTTTCAGCTGGATTGCCTAGCCCCTGCAAAAACTTCCATGTGGAAAGAACAAGTCTCAGACATTATGTCTCTTAATTAAGTACTGATTATTTAGTATTTGACATCATTTTTTCATTGCATTGTATTTTTCCCAACTATTAACTCTACTATTCTTTATAATACACTCCTGCATCTTTCTCTCACCTTGCTGTTCATTTTTCCACGTTAACATGTATGACTCTCTGGGGACCAGGATGCTGAACTTTTACTTCCATGATAGCCTCTGATACAACTTTTCATTTAGGGAAAATTGACACTTTGTTGTCTTATTGCGTTCAAACTTCTGGCTTTTGGAGAACTTAATGGGGTCTTGATTCGGGTCACATAGTAGCTTCCAAGTTGAAAATGGCTGTGGTGGAAAATGAGTGCTTTCTCAGCAAGCTGCTACCCTGTGGAAATAAGCACACAGGCGCTGAAGTTTTGGGTGTGTATTTGCTTTATTGAAAATAAGATACAAGCGTAATGTGTTCTCAGTCATAACATATTCCATACTTTATACTTACAGCCTTTATAGCTTACGGAGACAGTGTGCTTTGTATCACGCCGTGGTAGGTGCGTACGTGTTGTCTTGCTGTTCGGCGGGTCCGTTGAAAACGAGACAAGCTAGTCCACACAGCAGTCACTCTGCGCCACATAGTAAGAATCCAGTTTTATTTCCGGTCTTTTGGGAGATGTCCATACTGCTTTGCAGAGCGGTTGCAGGAATTTACACTGCCACAGGCACTGCAGGGGTGTACCTTTCTCCCCACAGCCTTACCAGCACTGATTACTATTTGACTCGGTGATATAGGCCATTCTCTCTGGAGTGAGATGATATCTTAGTGTTGTTTTGATTTGCATCTCTCTTATGGCTAGAGATGTTGAACATCTTTTCATGTATCTATTGGCCCCTTGTACTTCTTCATGAGTGAACTGCCTCTTCATTTCATTTTTCCAATTTTCAATAGGATCCTTTATTTTGGTAGGCTTACTTTTCTTCAGCTCCCTGTGTATTCTAGTTATGAGCTTTCTATCTCAGATGTTGGTGGTATTTATACACAATGGAATACGATGCATCTATAAAGTCCAACAGCGTGGAGGCTTTTACTGGCAAATGGAAGAAACTTGAGAACATCGTGCTTAGTGAAGTGAGTCAGAAGCAGAAAGTGAAACATCGTATGGTCTCTCTGATATGAGAAATCCAGATCACAACTCTTATGGAACTTAAAAGGAAAAACAAAGTGAAATAGGGGAGGTCAGTTGGGGGGGAGGGACAAAAGGAGAGCGGGAAAGTCCTTGTCACCTTGACAAGGTAAGTATGTGCTCAAAATGCTTTACTTCATTGTAAACCTTAAATTTTGCACTTACACATATCAATAAAATAGGAAAAAATAAGAATCCAATTTTAAAGACATATAAGACATATAAGTATAAATATAAGTATTTTCAAATCATATACTTATTTTTTATTACTGTCCAGCAACCTACCATCTACATTAAAGCATTTCTAATACTCTTTGCTGACCTCTAACTACAATTTATGAGGTAATATAAATAAAGTATCTTTAAGATTTTTTCCTCTTTTATTAACTTGGTAATTTTTCTTTAAAGATTATTTTGATTAGTTCTCTGATACAAAAGTTGCTGTTGGTCTAAACAACTAATTAAATTACTTTGTGAAGTATAATAGCATTGCAACTGAAGAAAATAATTTAAAAGCCAGGAAAAATATATTTCTTTTAATTGCACAAGAACCAATTCAAAAAAAAAAAACATTGAAATGTGCCAGTGAACATTGCAAATGATGAACAAATAATATCACACACTTACACTCTTAGGATTTTATTGTTGCATTATTGTTTTATCTTCTTAAATATTTCATTGTATTGGTAACCATGTCAAAGAAGCATGATAACGGGTGCCTAGAAGCAAAAATTATAGAATATGCTTTCGAAATGGCCTGAAAAATCTTTCTCTTAATTTTAACTGAATAGAAAAGGACCATATTATAATCTTTTCAAACATAGGAAAACTAGACTTATTGTCTGGTAAAAATTAAGGCTAATAATTATTTTTAAAATTTCATGTGAGATGGATGATACTTTGAGCAGCCAGGGTGGCACTACCAGAAAGCTGCTATTGTTTCTGCTGCTGAAGGTAATTCCAGTCATAAAATGGGGTAAGCTTGTATGTTTCACATGGCTATGCATTTTATGCTTTATTAATATGTTTTATGACTCAAAAAGCATTTGCTTATGATTCAGAAAACAACTCCTAATACAATATTTAAAATTCACTATTAGCCACTTTTAGAATCCATTCATGGAAATTTTAGTGACATCAGCCTATATTAAATTCATGTCAGAATACCCTCATTCTAACATTCTAACCAGGTTTATACCATGGAAACCGTGATGAGCTCATCCTTACATTAATTAAGCACAATAGCCAGCATAATTTAATATTGATGAGGATTAGCCATGCAAAAATCAGAAAAGGGCAAAGTTATAAATTTAGTTTTCAATCCGAGTTTCATCTTCATGTAAATGTTACCCAGTTGAACTTTATTAGCCTTTATATTTTATCACGATTTTACTCTTAATCTTTCCATTTTGTTAAATATACTGCTTCGGAGAAGGACAAGCACTCATTTCTGAAGTTATCTTGTTTGTTTTGTGGAAAAACAATCCTCTACTGGCGGTACTTGCTGGGACTCCGTAGGCCCCTAGCAAGAGCAAGCATGCCGAGGGCTGTGTGTAAAAACGCACCTAAGCGGTCCTCTTGTGAGGGCTCTTCCCTATTGTGACAAGACTGGAAAAAAAAAAGATACAGGAGACAAAAAAGGTCTATTTGACTCATTATTTCAGTCCATTTTCACTTGGCCTTGCTTTTTCTGGGCCAATAGAGAGATAGGATGATGGCAGGAGAATGGAGCAGGGCAAAGCCACTCATGTCATAGTGGCCAAAATGAAGACAAAGGAAGACAGGAAGAAGAGACAGGGAGAGAGAGAGAGAGAGAGAGAGAGAGAGAGACAGATGCTGGGGTCCAGACTCTGTTTCCCACCGCACAATCCAAAGACTTATTCCTACGAAATAAATCCCAACTCCTTTATTTTAAAGTACAGCAGCCAATTCTAAGTCAAAATCTGTATGTATTTCCTTATAAAGGAATTGCTTCAGAGCATTGAATGAAGTAGGCTGCAATTAACACAAAGCTCACTTCTGAGGATAAGAGTTTGAGGAAATGAGGGAGATACATTGGTCAACACAATTCAATGCGGTTGCTAAACGATGAATAGGCGTTTCTGAGTAAGGATGTGGAGTGAATGTTGTGGTGAAATGTGTTTCTTATATTTCTTAAGTCAGAAAAACCCAAGATTGGATTTTCAATAGTGGCTGACTGATACGAGCTGTTTTCCGGGGTGCTGTATTATACCCTCTGGAAAGAAAACAAGCTGTGTTATCATCCAAGAGACTATCAAGAGTGATGAACTTTATGTGATTTTTTTTAATAAGGACATTTCTTCATTCACCATGGTGGAGCCATCATGACTCCGGAAGAACTGGCACAGTGAGGCTTCAGTGTCAACATGAATTTCAGAGGTGACACACATTCAAATGGCAGCAGGTGGGTGCACACACAAGAGCACGAGTGTGTATGTGAGCGGATGTTCTTCCTCTCGTCTGCTGTGACAAAGCAGCCTTTGTCGGTTTTATAGAACACAGGTAAGCAAAGAACAACTTGAATCTGACTGCCATGAACTGTAGGATTTCTCAGACTCCAGACATGTAAGAAACAAGTTTCTGTTGTTTAGTTGTATACATGAATGTGGCTTTTTATGGTTCAAGGTGACTCATACGAGGTCATGAGTTCATGCACGGTAATGTGTCTATTCGTTTAATAAGAATTAAAAATTTATTGTGTGTGGTATTTTGGGTTAAGTGGCTGGCACATAATAATTATTAAGATCTGCTTTGTATCTATCATTTGAATTGGAAAGACTCATGCAAAAATATTTTTGTAAGGGAAATGTTGCTATATAGTTATGAATAAGATATAATTGAGTTAATAGTCATCGTTATCATTTTAACTAAAATGAGAATAAAAGATTTTGAAATGATGCAGATTAATGTACAAAATGTTGGCTAAAATGAACTATTAGTGTCTAAATACAGTGAGATAAAGCAAGAAGGAATGGCAGGTGCAAATTTTCGACACCATTTTATAGTTCGCATGCTTATTTTTATTTGTAAAAATTGTTTACAATTTTTTTCTGAGAGTGTAGCACGCAATTTATCATTTCTTTACAGCTGAGGTGTTATTGCATACTATGTAAGCATGAATTTCTTTAATATCAGCTACAGAAAAACATCTCTGAGCTTATTATATATTATACTATTGTGAACAAAAACTACCAAAACATTCATGTTTAGGTTTTCTTTTGTAAATACAAGTTCTATTTTTTTTTCTTTTTGGAATAAACACTTGAGAGTATAATTGTTGGAATGCATGGTAATTTCATGTTTTGTTTTATCTGAAATTGCCAAACTATTTTTCCAAATGTAACACAGTTTATTTAACATTTCCATCAATATGTAAGCATAATACAGTTTCTCCAAACACAAGACAGTATTGGGTGTTTTTTTGTTTTGTTTCGTGTTTTTCCTGTCACTTTGGAGGGCGTCCAGTGACATCCTCTACAGTATGCAGTGGGATTTTTCCAAACGGCTGAAGGCATTGAAAATATTTTTATGCTGATTAGTATTTAGTATTCATTTACATTCTCTTCCTTGAAATGTCTGGTTTTGACTCATTTCTGTTTCTAATTAAAGTTTTAATTATGAAGTTTTGAGAACTCTTCATAGATTCTATATGGTTAAATTCACCGATAAATTTTAATTTGAATTTATTTTCTTTCATTTAGTAGCATGTATTTGCATCTACTTCACTTACATTTCCCTTTTGTAAAGTTTAATATTTTTATCATTTAGAAAAAATTCATTTTTCATTTTGTGGGTTATATTTTGGGGTTATGTTTACTAATCATGACATAGAGATAAAGTCCAGTAACTTTCATCTATTACTTTTCTAAAACCCTGATGTTTACACTTAAGTCTATGATTATTTTGAACCCATTAAATGTGTGTCTCAAGTAGAATATTTATTTGTTTTTTATGAAAGTCTAATTGTTCTAGCACTATTTTTTGAATTGTTTATTCTATTCTTTTAAAAATCAGCAGTGTACATTTAAATGGGATTTTTAAAAATTTCTTTATTCTGTTGCATAGATCTGCATCACTATCCCATAGGCAATATAACATTATCTTGATTACTATAGAAATATTAAAATATTCAATATCTTACAATGTTTAATAGCTTATAATGATGTTTAATATCTCGATTGGTGAGAACAGACATTATTTTGCTGTGTCACCAATACTAGGAGAAGTTCATTCAGTATTTCATCCATAACATGATATTAGCTTTTGACTTTTAAGGGATGTTATTATACTTAATTTCTAGTTTTCTGAACACTTACAATGAATGTGTGACAGATTTTGTCAAATATTTTTTATCACCTAATATGATTTTTCGTGTGATGGATTTAATTCAGTTATTTTCAAATATTGAACTACATTTGCATACGCAGGTTTTTGTCTGTCTGTAAAACTAATATCACACAATTTGATTTTCGTTTGATATATTTTCTTGAGGACCTTTTGACCTAAGTCTAAAGAGATACTGCTGCAGCATTCTAGCAGTTTTCTTCTGTTGTTATTGTTGTTGTTTTGTTTTGCTTTGTTTGTATTTTCTATTCCCCCATACCATTATTTTTGATAAAACTGGCCTTGTAAAAATTTGGGAGATGTGTTTTTCATTTTCCATTTTCTGAAGACATGATACAACAACGATGGGAATTTTTTTTCTTTTCTACATTGCAGTTTGGAAAGTTTCTACTGCCCCATCTCTAACCTTAGAGATTCTTACCCAGTCTGAGCAAGTATTTTTGAGGTGTCCATAAAAAGAACTTGTTTCTGTTATGGTGTTTTTTGATTTCTAGCATTTTATTTTTAGCTCTATGGACTCCCAGGTTGTTTTGCTTACAAAATTTATGTTACTTCCCTATTGTCACTTTTTCCCGATAGCACTCAGTGTGCATGTTCATAATTATTTCCTGACTACTAATTTTAAAACTTACGTCATTATCTGTATTAGATTCTTTTGCTATATTATCTCTCTGGACTCTATTAATTTTCTTTTTCTTCTGTTTTATTTTTTGAATGTAACATACACCATATTAAGTAATAAAACTAAAGTTGATAATGAGAATATGAGGATTTGTTTTAATCTAGCTGACTTAGACTGTTTAATGTTTATAGAATCCTGAATAATAGTGATTATAAATCTTATCTTAGATATCAGAATTATTATATTCATATTTTCTCTAGATAATTTCAAATGTATCTATTTGTGAAATCTACAGAAATTATATCTCAATCTTTAAATATTGTATAATACTATGTGCTTCATGTGTGTACTAATTTTTAAACCTATTGAAGGTTAGATCTTTGAATATATTTTAATATGTCACTCAATTCATCTAGATTTTACTGTGCACATTGTATGTACAATGATAGTTTTGAGAAAATAGATTATAAAATCATGAACAGTAGTAAAATTCTGTAGGGAGGCTGGAGGAGGAGCACAGTGGTTAGAGCACTTGCCTAGGAAGTAAGAGACCCTGAGTTGGATTCCCCAGCACCACACAATCTGAGCAAGGTGTCGCATGACAATAATCCTGGCACTTCGGATGCTGAAGAAGGAGGAATGCCATGGGCTACAAAAGAAGTTCAAGATCAGCCCGTACTGCAGAGCAAAACCTGTCTCAAAAAAGTCCAATTAATATTGAGAAAGAGCAAATGTATCTTCCGTAAAAGTATTGTATTGGAACATTGAACAGAGATGGCTGACTCTCACCAAATTTTTAGAGTTTCATTAAATCGTTATAGCTTTGATTTTAACTAAGAGTGACTGTGTACTTATACTTATCATATTTCAGCACTTTTTTCTGTACATGCTTATCATGTGTTAACAATGAAACTGATTTCTTACATATCTTCTGTGCCAGAAAGAGAATGGGCCACTCTGTAATTTATTTAAATAATTAAATGTGTCATTGAAATCAATAATTTTCAATGTTGGGGTAATTATTTGTATCTCTGTATGCTTATCTATACAGTTAAATTCTTTACATAACAAAGAGTTATAGAATATAAACATGAAACGTATTCTACCTTGTTAAATATAATAAAGATCACAATAGCATCTATTATTAAGTACTTATATTTCAGCTTTGATATTTTCTCTTTTGAAAAGAGTGCGTTTCATTTCTTCTTTGAAACTACTTCTTTTGATTAGCAAAGCTAATGAAATAATTATGAATATTAAAATTATTCTTTGATCTTGAAATGTGAAAGTTATGTACCATAGTGTGTCTAGGAAAATGGACATTTTCGTAATATGAACCGTAAGAAAGCAACTTTGATTAATAAGATGCGTTTTAAAGAATTAAGAGCTGAAAAAAACCTAAACATTAATTCAATAAATACTTTCTGAGTATTTATTACATAGAAGACTCTAGCCTAAACTCTATGTATATTATGGTGATAGGTCACTCCTGAACTGTGTACAATTGGAATATTACCAAAGCAGTAGGTATTCTGAAAACATGCTTTCAGAAAATGCATACACTCTTGATTAATTAAGAAATCATGTAAGAATGTGCTTTTATGGAAGAGTAGTACTCCATTGGGTATATATACCACAATCACCTGTTGATGGATATTTTGACAGATTCCACAATGTAGCTATTAGTTGTGCTGCTTTACAAATGGGTACACGTGAATCTGTCATACGTGGCTTTTCACTGTTTTATAAAGATGCCTAGAAGAGGTAGAGCTGGATCAAATATGATATTTATTTTCAGCCTTTTGAGGAATTTCCCAACTCCTTTCCATTGTGGTTATACCAATTCACAGTCCCACAAGCAATGTAAAAGGGTTCTTTTTCCCCCATTTTATTGATATGTACACGTGCAAAATTTAAGGTTTACAATGGAGTTGAGCCTTTTATGCACATATGTGTCTTGTCAAGGTGACAAGGACTTTCCTTTTGTCCCTCCCCCTACCCTACCCGCCCTTCCTCCTCCCCTACCAGACCCCCTGCTTCACTTTGTTTTTCCTTTTAAGTTCGGTAGGAGTTGTGCACTGGGACTTCTCACAACCTTGCCAACATCTGTTGCTGTTTGATTTCTTTTCATACACCAGTCTTGCTGGGGTAAGATGATACATTAGGAAAGGTCTAATTTGCATGTCTCTAATGGCTGAGGATATTACCCACTTTTAATATATTTGCTGGCCATTTGTAATTTTTCATCTGAGAACTGCCTATTCATTTCAGTTGCTCATTTTTTAAATAAGCCTCAGAATGTTAAACATCACATGTTCTTTCTAATATGAGAAACTCAGAGTATAGGCATGTCATCAAATCAAATGGAAGTGATATTGGAGTCAGGAGGATGAGAGAAGGAATGGGAGGGCCAATGAGAGGGCAGGATGGAATTGTAATGTTGACACAATACATATGTGCACAGAACACTCATTCTCAAAGTAATCATTGTATATCGCATAGATACATAGATAGATAGATAGATAGATAGATAGATAGATAGATAGATAGATAAAAGTAGGAAAAACAGATACACTGCAAAAAAATAGAAAATACTTTTATCAATAATGTCAGGTAGAATTCTAGTTCTATGTACAAGAAGACTTGTTAGAATTGAAATTCTGAGCAACTGCTTAGCAATTAAGCAGTGACAGGTGCTTCGATAGATATTAGAAGATACACAGGATTTGCAGGTGTCAGGGTGGAGGGAGCGTCACTCTTGTGAGGATTGGAGAGTGAGGCCACGTGTTAAGCAATAGAAAATATGTTGTAAGAGTCCCTTGTTTTACTTAAAGGCCTGAAATAGATCCCAAAAGAACAGCTTAAAGTCAAAATGGAGTCATTCATACTAAAATACCAAGTTGCCACACCTTCTGAGGTATCTGGAAAGAGTACAACCAAACTTCCTGAACAGACCAAATTAATGTCCATGATAATGAAATCTATATTGTTTTAATTCGTAAAAAAAAGTAATTGGAAGTAACCTGATATTAACTAGTCATAGTTTTTGTTATTTTGTTTGCCTGTCTTTCAGTGAAAACAACTATTTTACACTGTTTCTTAATCAGATATTCTCTCCCTCTCCTTCTAGCTTATTTGAATATTAATGAAGTAAATTCTTGCTTAACTTAGGGATTGCAAATAAAACCAGACAGTAGCTTTAAACCAAATTTGTTTTAATTTGTCTTTCAATAGTTTATAGTAATCAGTCTGTTTTGATAAAAAGAAGGTTCTTGAAATATTGTGAATATTGTTGAGCAAAAAAGCCTTGAGTTAAGCTATGAACCTTTGATTTGTCTATCAATTCAAACTCTAAATGATTGGCTTGTGGCCCTTGGATTTTTATAGCCCATTTGAGCCACGAAAATAACTGTGGTGCATGACGTAGGTACAAAAACAGAATGGAGAATGAACTGAGAGAGAGAGTAAGTCAAGGTGAGGCAATCAGGGGAAAAACGGCTAAATATTTCAGGTAATTGTTGATAATGACCACAACACTTATAACAACACAGGAATTGATGCTGGACCAAGTTTATGATAAATTATCAGATGAAGAATCACATATCCTATTCCCATTTCTGTCCTCCAAAATTTCATAATTAGTAGGGTCTTTCACACACACTTATGTAAAGCAAATCTGAAATTATGATTTCAGTTTCCATCTATACTTTTTCTTTATTTTATTGTGTAAAGATGAATTCACTTTTTGCATTTTAATACAGCGACAAGTTGTAAAACATGTATGTACTAAGAGCATTAAATATCTGAATGCTACAGACCCAGAATCAAAACATGCAATGTTGATAATACAATGGATGGTTATTTAAAATTCACTAATATTGTGGATGTGGAGCTGGAATATATTCACACTTTTTACATAAATGTCTGTTGTTTTAATATTTCAACAACTTGTTTTTATTTCTCACTCTTTTTTCTTAAAATGTGTATGATTAGATACACAGAATTCTAATAAAAATCACAACTTGAAACATGTTAAAAGGTTATCATGAAGATATAAATTAGGCAAATGAAATGTCAAACACAATTGGAAAAAATATATTGCTAAATTATGTGAAGAACTTTATCAGATTGCACTATTCATTAAAATTTGTAATAAAAAAAGACGATGCCTATAACTCGACTAAAAAGTATCGGCAAGTTCTATCAAAGTTTCATAACATTTCTTTTATTTATAATATTTGCTAAGATTCTACTACAAAAGACAGTGGTGTCTCTGTGAATATTTTAGCATGTTTCTGTAAAACTTAGAAATATTTTTAAGTATAAAAGCCAAACCAATTCATGATATTTTATACCTTCAGTTAACATTTTTTGCCTAATTTCTGAACTTCAATGATGTGTATAGTAGAAAAGAGGAGATGTGTTGGGTGATTAAACAGTACTCATCCTCACCAATCCCCTTTCAATATTCAAAATTATATATATATATATAATAGAAATATATATAATAGAACTATTTCACTTCAAGGTTATGAATTAATTAAGTTTTATTCATGGGAAAATTAATATCATTTTCCAATTTATAGTTTCATCACCTGAACTTTGGCAACACTGAGCAATATTTGTCTTCATTATGCAGTTACACTACTTTGAATTTGGAAATTTATAAACAATATATATTTATGCCTTATATTACAGGAGTTCATAATCTCTATGACCAAGGAAGTAGATTGATGCCTGGAGAGAGCTCAGTCCCCACTGATACTGCCTTTGACACCTCACATAGTAGAATGAATGAGTTTTCTGAAACCTTTTACAAGGTTCTTGTCATTGTATGCACAAGAGCTCTACCTTTATAACTGAATCACCTCTTCAAGGCCCGAATTTTTACCTGAGGCATACACTTTTTGGGGAAGAATACATTCACGTCACAGTAACATGAAGTTGTATACTTAGTTTTATGAGAAAGAATTAGGCAATTTCTGAGACATTTAGTTTATGTTTTAGAAGATCTCTTAGTAGTTACACAGTTAAAATACAAAAGTATTTTTATATATGTATATGTATTAAAACAAGAGAGAGAGAATCCTATTTAAAGAATCTCAGTTTCAACCTTCCTTTTTTTCTGAGTTTCTTAACAACAATAATTAAAGTACATAAATATATGTGGCATATATTTATATGGAAATATAATGTTTTTAAATTGCATTTTTCAACAAAAGAAAATCTGCATAAAACATATGTTGTGTTAAAATCAGTTTTAAGCTGCCATATCTAAAACGCATAAGTATTCAATGGAATCATCCAATTGAAAGAAGACTGGAACCTGGATTGGTTGAATGTGCCTGTAATCCTGGGATTTGGGAGGCCTAGACAGGAGAATTGAAAGTTTCAAACTTCCTTAGAATAGAGAGCAACTTTTTTGCTCCACTCAAATTACATAGTGAAATCCTACCTCAATAAATAAATAAATATATATAACACATACAATTTTAAATGATCAGACTTCTTTGAATACATGTGATTTGGTCTTTTGGAAGATTTATTTTAATAATTTATACTGACTATTTTCTGGAATGTATTTGGAAAGCTATTTAGTTTATTTTTCATAAAGATATTCTATAATTCTTTATTCACTATTGTCAAGGTGGGTCTAAAGGGATAAGTTACTTATGAAAGCAGTTCCTTGTTGCTCTAAAATGTGTAATTTCAAGAGAAATGTGAAAGACACGTAGGCTTTCTACTCATTGCACTCCCTTTGCTTAGTTTGCAGTGCACGTGTCTGAGTCCAGGACTGCTGCTCAGTAGGAAGCACCATCAGCAGTCACTGTCATTATAAAGCTTGAGCAATTCAGGATGTTTTCTTTTCCAGATACTTTATACCAGTAATCTCCTATGTAATGCTATGCCTCCCTGTTAACTTTATAGCAGTTTGAATTGCTTCCGAAGGAGTCATTCTTATAGATACTGTCTTAGTTACTATCTCCTTGCTGGGACAGAATACTTGATATCTACAACTTGAAAGGAAAGATTTATTTCAATTCACAGTTTCAGAAAGTTCACTCGTGATAGGTTGGCAACTGTGGAAGTACACAGCAGAGATGAGCCAGGGGGAGGGTCTTCCCACCAAGATAGGTAGGGAACCCAAACCAGAGAGAAGATCAGAACCAGCACATTTGACCTTATCAAGGTCAAGTGCCATGCACCCATTTTTTTTTTCCCAGACAGTCCCCATCTCCCACTAGCATGCAGTGCCCACTGGTAATCACCAACAACTAAATACAGGAGACTTCTGGGGACACTAGGGCTTCAATCTACAAAGGTCCGCTCCTGGTCCCCAAAAGATTCATGTTTATCTACTTATGCAAAATGAACTTATTCTCTAATAAAACTTGCCACAGCCTTAACAGTTGTAGCACTGTTAAAAAAAAAAAAAAGTCCACGTCTAAAATGTCCTCTGAAATGTAAGGTAAACTCAGCTGTGACGTCCTGTGGAAATCAAAGAAAAGTTAAGCATTCCCATGACACAATGACACAGGTGAAGATTTCCTCCATAAAGGAGAAGTAGGAGTATGGATATCAATTGGACCAAACCAGGAATGAAGCCCAACTGGACAAAAACCAAACCCTGCAGTTTCATTAAATTCTGTGTTTCTTTATCTAGCATCTCGTACAAGCTGTGGTAAGATGTAAACTCCGAAGGGCTTGGGTGGCCCCCACCCTACATTATTGGCTCTGACTGTATCCTCCACCTTCTCTTTCTGTCCTTCAAACTTCATCAGCTCACAGCCTGTAGCTTTTCTCATCTGACAATCTCTGTTTTGGTACCTTCAGATTTTGGGGAGCTCCAGTGAACTTTAGGCTTCTCCTTTATAACCTCAAACATTGCCCTCCAAGAAGCACACTGCCTGGCGTCTAAGGCCTTCCCTGATATCTGGGTAGAAAGCCCCATGATGCAATACTTACACTCTGCATGACTGTAACACTAGAACTTCATGGAGGTCACCAAGGTCTGCCAGTGGTTTAAGTAGAACATTAGGGAGATGTCTAAGTTTTTAGATGGTCAAGCTCCAGTACACACTTTTTTTTCCCCTTTGGCCTTACAGGATGCCCTGGGGTATGATCATCAGAGAAAGGCCACTTACCTCTCCACCTTTTAATTGATAAAGGGTAAGATCTTGTGGATTCCTGATACCCACTCAAGGCATCTTTTCTTGTAGTACTACTTCCGAGTACTTGGCATCTATTTAACGCTAATTTTCTTAACATCCCTGTGATCTTCAGCCCTACCTCTTCAGGCTCTTCCAGCCTGGAAAACTGAAAAATTTTACTTTATTTTTCCTACCATTATTTTTTCCTGTACTTTGCCAACTAGTTAGCTAAAAGCCACTGGCAGTATGC
Organism: Ctenodactylus gundi; assembly: GCA_004027205.1. NCBI lineage: Eukaryota > Metazoa > Chordata > Mammalia > Rodentia > Ctenodactylidae > Ctenodactylus > Ctenodactylus gundi. Next base: position 1,304,685 of record PVKB01000019.1, read on the forward strand.
AAGTGGCAGCATGAACATTGGGTTACCTTGAGATTTCTTCAACCAAATTAAATACATCATCATCCTTAATCTCAGTTTCAGAAAAAGTCTTTGAACAAGAGCAAAATGTAGACACACTTCTGTCACAGCATTGCTGTCATCATATGCATGATTTTCAGACCACTTGGCAATAAAGTCCTCCTTCCCATCTGAAATTTCTTGAATCCGACCTTTCCAATCCACACTTAAATCAGCATTCTGGAATTCTGAGCTCTAGCCAGAATTTCTCAAAATGTTCAGCTTCCAGCATTCGAAGACTTCTTTAACCAACATCTTCAACCTTTACAATGTCATCCTGCAAACTACTCTCAAATTTGTTCTAACTGTATCATCGGACAAAGTCACAGCAATGACCTATTTCTCACATAGCAATTTCTGTCTTTATTACCTTTGCGTTACTGTGACTCAATATCTAATATGATCAAATTAGTGGAATTAGTGGAGGAAAAGTTTTGTTGTTGTTGTTGTTATTTTTTGTTCATAGTTTCAGAGGGTCCATTTAAAAAGCCCATTCACGGGAGGCCAGGAACTATGAAAACAAACACTTGGTACAGCTGAAGGTAGAGGCAGCTCCTCACAGCATAGCAACCAGGAAGCAAAGTGAAACGATCAGGGGACACTAGTGCATACCCCCCACCCCCACCCCAGTCCCAACCCCAGTAGTCTGCCCCACCTGGGCTGAGCCTCAGCGTTCTACCCCTTCTGGGTTAAGCCCTAGGCACTAGACCCTTGGAGCCCGGCCCCACTTCCCAGCAGTGCACAGCCTCCATAGGTGTTCCACCCCACCCAATTACATGAGGCCAATTTTCTCATCCTTACAAGTTTCATCTTTGGGTTATATGTAATTCTTTTCTTAGTCAACCCTTCTACCCATAAACAGGTAGACAAACCATATTGAATAGATTCCCAACGTGAAAGCAGGATTTCATTTCAGGGTTAAGCCAATAGATAGTTAGGTTAAAGCTCCCACATTTATTAAAATTTTGTCTTCTTCTAAAGATAATGAAAATAATACTTTGGGATCTTAACGTTGCATGAGTTTTAAAAGCATATAAAATTATTTGCCTACTAGATAACTTGAAATTTCAAATTGTTTTTCTTTCCTTACTCTATGCATTACATAATAGAAAATCAAGTTAAATAAATGTGTCAACAGAAGAGTTGTAAGACAGATAAAACCCAAGGATACAGGCAATAAATGTCCCATCTCACAGATTCTGGAATCTTTTGGCCTAAGCTAGTTTCGTAGGAATAGTTTGGTGACTCTTCCCCATGGTTTTGATTCACAATGTTGAGAAAGATAATTTCAATGACATTTAGATGAAGCCCTGTAGACAATGAGTATCATTTAAGATGATAGCACAGTTCCTCTGCCTGAATTTTAAAATGTCAACCCACATATTCTTCATCTATATATATTCAGGACCACATGCTGCCCTTTATAAGAAAATAGACCAGGGCTAGAAATATTGGCAGGTCCTAGGATCATGTCCAACAGCAGAGAGCACTTCGTAGACAATAACACCCTTCTCAACTGATTGGCCGTTGCTCTGTTGTGACACTGTACAGGCTTCAAGATGTCAGATCCTCAATGCAGGGAGGCAGTTATGGAACCAACAACAAGAATGTGTTTCTGCTTCACTTTTCCCTGATTTACTTCAGCGCACACTGCAAGAATTCACTAGAGACTTTCTTTATAACTTCAAGCTACACAATTCCTTTCTTGTAGGAGTATTCAATTCTCAATAAATTGCTGACATATAGTTTGAGAGATATATTTCACTACTGGTGTATGTGGAACTAAATATATTTTATGTTAATAAGCTAATTATGTAGAGTCATGTTCTGACATGCATCACAAAGGAAAGATTGAAATATTTAGTTTTTTATTGTAATATCATGTCTCTTCTTATTTTTTATTTTTCTTATTTATTTTTGAGACAGGGTGTTACTCTGTAGTTCAGGCTAGTCCTGAACTCACTATATAGCCCAGGATGGCCATGAGTTTATGGTAATCCACCTGTTTCAGCCTCCAGATTACTGCGATTACAGGTGCGTGCCACCATGCTCAGATGATGTGACGCTGGCAAATCGAACCTAGGTCCTTATACTTGATAGGCACGCACTTTAACCATTGTTTCATTCGTCCAGCCCTCTTTTCACTTTTTAGAAAAAGGTGCAAATCCAAAAGTCAAAGAGTCATTTTATGATCTGAGAGTGATTTGATTATTTTTATCATGTTGTTATTGTTGTTTAATACTTTTGTGAAATATTCTTTCCATTTTTGCTCTGTGGTCAGCCCAAGACTCAAAGTAATGGCTGATCCAGGAGCGAAAGACAGAAAGAGAGAGAGAGAGAGAGAGAGAGAGAGAGAGAGAGAGAGAGAGAGAGAGAGGAGACAGAGAAAGAGAACAAATAATTGCAACAAAATTTCAAAGTTTGGTCTAGATAAAGTTCATGATTTCATAAATGAATTCATTCTCTACAAGCAAATAAAACTTTTAAGAAAATGATATTGATTTTTATTTTTTCTTATGATTATTTCATTTTCCCTTTAGACCATTCACAAGTAAGAAGTTTTATCTATAAGTACAGTAAAATTAAACCAAGAATAATATATGGCTTTATTTGTGGAATAATGGAGATCTAAGCATCTGTAGATGAAAATGCCTCTGTCTGATTTTATTAAGTTAGTTTCCAATGACAAAGATCAAGTTGTGCTATAACCTTTTGTTTGTTCTGCTTCTTTCTTTCTTTCTTTCTTTCTTTCTTTCTTTCTTTCTTTCTTATTTTGAGACAGGGTCTCACTCTGTAGTCCAGGATGTTCCAAAACTTGCAGCTTATGCCAGTCTAGAACGCACAGCCATCCTCCTGCTTCAACCTTCCTAGTGTTGGGATTTCAAGCGTGCAATATCATGCATGGCTTAAGTGGTGCTAGAGAACTGAACTCAGGATGTTGTGCTTGCCAGACAAGTGTTCTGACTAGAAATTTTTATGGTAATATGAGTAATTTATAGTAATATTGAATGTACATATATGCATATGTGTTTCACTCTATGTTATGGGTAAATATGAATTTCTGAATTTATTATACTTTGACAAAAATATCACAACATTAAAATTTTATTTATTTTCAGGTAATAACATGTCTTGAACTTGTACAATAGCTTTGAATCAATAGTCACATACAATTGTTTGAATCGCCCAGATTTGAATTCTTTAGCAAAGAGGATCAGCTTGCAATACAAGCTCACTGTCCTCCCAATCTAAGTGACCTACACCTATTCTTTCTTCTTTCATTGCTGATATAGTTTTGACCAACAAAATTTACTATTGGGAAAAGGAAAAGCAATTAAGTAGACATATATGCAGTTGTCCAGACACTATGGAAAAATATAACTTGACTTGCACAGATGTTTAAAAGAGTAATTATTTGAACACACACAGCACTGAGGTTGGAGGGCCTTGTAGGATCGAGTGCAAATAATCAGGTCCATAGATCGTGCTAGGTGATCCCTCCTGTCAACATTCTCTGCTGGCAGGTATTGATCATGTCCTCATCTCAGAATCAGGGGTGCAGATAACTTCTTGTCATTCAAATGATTGAATGCATTACTAAATAACCTGTTAAATAGAATAAAGGTGCTTGTGCCCTGAATATATATATATATATATATATATATATATATATATATATATATATATACTTTAATTTCCAGAGTGAATATTAAACCATAATTTGCTCTTGTAATCTTTCCAGAAAATATCTTTCTATTACTTATAATCTCTCTGTCAGCTCAGAAAATTTCAGACCAAGCAGGATACGAGTGCAGGGAAGGTGAAAACAATTGGTGTTTACCTTTCTTTCCTCGGTTCTCATTTTATAACTCGAGTAAAGACAGGTTGAGGATCCAGAGAGAGTCACTGAAATCATACAAGAGAAGATAAAAAGATCTTTATTGGGATGAAGTTCACATTAGTAAGAATGTGTGTGTGGAATAATTTGATGTAGTTGCTCAGACTAGAAGGATAAGAAGCTTAAAGAGAGAAACCTTGAGTTTTAATTCTGTATATTTTTATTTAAAATTTGCTGATCTCAGGCAAAACAGTTGACCTGTTAGAAACACGGTTTCTGTTGGATGCTACCATGGAACCGACTAGTCTCAATGATGACTCCTGCCATTCAAATGAGATGATACCTGGGGCACAGGAATATCTGTGCTTGTTCTCAAAACAAATATGATTAGAATTTCACAGAACAGTAAGTTGGAAGAAAAGATTTTTTCAGAATATACCTGGCTTTCTTTGAGTAATGTAATACTTTTATATTTGTGACACATAGGTTAAAAAATTCATAATAGCTAAATCTTGGAAGAGGCTGTGTGTCCATCAACAGAAAAATGAATGAAAAATGTGCTGTATGTATATGAGGGAGGACTGTTCTAAAGAAATAAATTTGAGGAATTTGTAAGAAAATGGAAACCCTTTGAGACCATTATGCTTAGCAAAATAAATCTGACAGAGAAGTTTAAATATTTCATTGTTTCTCCTAATAGGAGAAACTCAGAGTATAAATAAGAAAAAGAGAAAAAATATAAAAACAGATAGTGGGAATGTAAAGAGACAGATTGTGTGGAGAGAGAAAAGGAACCTAGGAAAGGGAGCGAAAAGTGAAGTTGATGAAGGTGTGGCATGCATGTGCACTAACTCACAGTTTAATGGTACATTACACTTAAGAATTTTCTTCGTACCCAAAGGATATCAACTCCCCACTCTCTTTCCATCCCCCTCCTCCCCCATCCCTCTCAGACTCCCAACATTTTGCTCCTTTGACTCTATTACTTGTTCGTACTCGATTTTCTCATATGGGATAAACACCGATTGCTGAAAAGTGGCTCTTCTGCTACCCGTTTCCTTCAGGCACCGGTGCTTCACCGGGCATGATTCAATGAGAGGATAAAGGTTTAATTTTTTTTAAATGCATTAGAAGACATGTTCCCATCATCACTCCTCAGAATAGCCGGCCTCGCTTCCCACACAATTATGCCGTTGCTCTGCCTCCTCCTCGAGGATTCCTGAGGTCCCTTCATGTGCCTGTCTTTAATTGCTCCATGAGGGCTAACCGCCTATTTTCAATCAGTTCTGAGGTCATTTGGACTTTAGAGAAGAACCAGAAGGCCAATGGGCAAGGATGGAGAGTAAGATGCAGGAAGACCACCGTGATGTTTCTGCTAGGCTACTTCCCCATTGGGCAGCACTGGGTGGCAGCCGTCACTGTAGCTTTGGTCACAACTTATAAAAGCGCTCCTGAAAGGGGCTACTGGAACTGCTTAGAATGACAGGTATATTTAAAGAGACAGGGATTATTTTGAGGGTGATTAACGGCAATATGTTTTTTTCCATGTAGTTTCTAAATTTAAATATGTATCCTATTTTTGACAAAGTCATGTTTAGTCCTGCTATAGAACCATATTTTAGTTTGTTATTATTTGTGTATTTGGAAGTCTTACTCTAAAATTATTATAGTTTAATGAATAATTCTCAAAGGCTAGTAATTTATTCAAATCCTGATGAATCCTTAAAGATGGAATTTGAAGTTTATTTACAATCGTTCACAAAGTACTTCTCAAAGAGAGCTTTTTATTATATGAAACACCCAAATTGTATCATTTCTACATCGTGAGTCTTCAGTTTGCTAGTAGACCCTGATGGTTACTTGGGAATTTTTATGTATAGCAAAGTTTTCTACGAAAGAAAATAATATTCATTGTTCTGATTATTTCCTCCTATAGCACTTGATACTTTTATTACAGAAATTAAAATAATTGACAAACTAAACTTGGAATTTAAAACTGCTTTCATTTAATATAAATTGAATTTAGTGTCAGATTGATATTATGCATAAAAATTTAGATTTGGAATTAATCTTACTGCAAATAAAACCAAGCATTGTCCTTGCTTCATTTTTTAAAAATATGGCCACTTTTTGCCCTAAACAACTATGTAGCTCTTGTCCAGAATCTAAATATTCTGATCGAATTCATGTAATCTAACAAACTCTTGAGTTTTATTCATTTTAAGGAGTGCCTATTCTCAGAAAGTCAGCTTGATGTCTCCTTTCAAACTACATTACCATCTAACCATGACCTTGACTTCTGAAGTATTGAATGTATACCTATTTCGATTTAATTTGCTCAGGTGCTCATACTCTTTTGTTCTCTTGTGGTAATTGGATGCATGAGGTGGTAGAGGGTGCTTATTTACTTGACAACAGCTGTTCCTCTTTCATGACTAAATGTGTAGTTAGGATGTGCCATGAAGTGACATTTCCTCAAGCTGTGTTACACAATGTAACATGGTTTTGAAAAGCTTTTTTAAAAATCACGTCATGGCTTATAATTTATCATATGCTTCTGGTTTAAAAAAAACCCTTTAGGTGTTCATTTCTTTCCAAAATGAATACTAGTAATATGGGTTTGTTCATAATCCCTTACTTGAATCATGAACCATCTACATCTCATGTTTAGGGATAGAAATTTAATAGGAAACAAAGGAATAGAATTTCATGTTAAAGCTACGAAGTTACATAGAAAAGTAAACTCTTTTTATCTGTAATACACATGGAGATTAACTATGGCTAGCAATTGCTTTCTTAAAGATATTTTTATCACATTAAAATAATTGAGCAATTTCTATTATTCATAAAGCACAGTACATATTAATACAGCTTTAGCAAAACAGATCAAGATCAGTGAGAGGTAGCTGGCATCTTCCATTTGTCTGTTTTAATAGTTACTTAATGTGATTTTGTTGTACTACACATTGTAAATATCTGATAGCTTGTGATGCTGGTTATTATCTGTTTTTAACCCTTCCACAACAGGAATTGAGAGATGTGTTAGGAAACATGTCCCTTGAAAGCAAAAAGGATGTTTTAAGAAGATATTTGCACATATTTTTACTCTTATATGAAGTTCTTACGTATAACTTAGCCCATTATATGTGACATGTGAACATGATGTAATTGCTAATTAGGCTAATAATACTATTAGACTACTAATTAGGCTACTAATTAGGCTAGTAATACTATTTTCATATCATAATAATGAGAATGTGGAGATGATTTACATAATCTAAATATTTTAATAGACACATTAAATGAAAGTCAGTAATTTATTTTAAAGAATATCCATAATTAAATTTAAATATTTTAATTAAATTTAATATTTATTTTAGGATATGATAAGTGATACCGATTTACTGCATAAATTTTGCAAAATTATTTTCTTTACTATTGAGTCTTTTTCCTAATAATCTATCCAAATGGAATACAGTTAATATTTATTTTTCATAGATTTTGCATATTTTTAATTTTTCTACTTTCTCAATTCATGTTTAACTCCAAATTAATACTCAAGTGGCTTTCAAGGTCATTGAAAAATAGTTACATAATATTTGCAAAGCAGCAAAAATCGGACTGTCCCATGGAACTCTGAGATTAAGTAAGATCACACTCTGCTTTCTTACTTCAGGCCAAAGGGTCTAATGATGTTCTTTTTAACGGTTACTTTGTGCCACATTTTCTGTATTTCTGTGTGTTTTGTTGGTGATTTCATTGCTTAAAAGTCCTGCAAGTGTAATTTGAAACTCTGTCTGCTTTCCCTAAGTCCAAGAAGATAATAGTGCTCCTGGGGGAGGAGTTATGGATGTCAGACAAGCTTGCTCTCCGCAGGAGCTCAAGGGCTTTGGCTGTGAGTTCAAGGTCAAAAGATCCCTGACATATTCAATATGACATTTTAAAATAGAAGCATACATAATATTATGTGTAGACCTGCTGGTGAAAATGTAGTGAGAAGGTCTCAGGTACCTCTTGCTCTCTCTTCCCTATACGCCTTCACTCATTCAGTGTTCCAGGCAACTTTAAGACAGTCACTGCACAGGTTGTGCATCCATTGGTCTGCTGATGGGTATTTAGGGGTCTTCAACATTTTAGCTATTGTTAGTTGTGCTTCTATGAACATGAGTATACATGTATCTCTCTTATATGTTGTCTTTAACTCTTTTGGGAAAATTCCAGAACAGATATCGATGGATCAAAGGTAATATTTATTTCCATTCTTTTGAGAAACTTCCATACTGCTTTCCACACTGACATTGCCACCAGCAGGACAGGAGGGTTCCTTTCTTCCCACAGTCTTGCCAGCACGGATTGCTGTTTGTGTTCTTGATATATGCCATGGAATATTACTCATCTATAAAGAGATAAATTGAAGGTTATTACAGGTGAATGGACGCAACTGAAACCATCATGCTTAGTGGAGTGAGTCAGAAACAGAAGGTCCCTAATATGAGAAACCCAGATGGCAATTATTTCATAGAACTTAATGTGGGGAATAAAGGAAACTGGATGGGAAGGGAATGGAGTGGGAGGATTAAAAAGAGAGGAGAGAAGGATGTATAGTTTTTCACAGTATGTATATTCACAAAATAATCAAGGTCAATGTAAACTTTATGTATTGCATTTATATATATTAATAAAATGGTAATAACATTATTACATAAAATAATAGCCTTATTTATACCTAGCTTAAAATGTAAAACTCTAGTGAATTACGGTCACATTAGTTTGCTTTGTGTAATTTTTTTGTATAAGGCTTTTTATGTAAGGAGAATCAGTTAATATATCTGTTACCACTGAGCGCAGTAGTATTGTGTAATTTTAAAGAGAATAAATAAAAGGTCTTAATTTATCTTATAATACTGTCTTGTTTTTATATCCTTCTGATTTTGAATATTCTGTCACATGACAGATTATAGTTATGAACTGGAAGAATGACCTCAATCATATAAAAATCTTTAGTTTTTTTGTTATACAGTTTTATGACATTGGGTATTAATGTAACTAACTTCATTGAGAACGGTTTTTATCTCTATTCCACTTTATAATATACATTAAATGGTTTTATGTGTTGAGCAAAAGGACATCTTCGTTTGAGGAATTTCTTTTGTTTTCTTTTTTATTAATCATAGTTGTAATAAGACAAAGAATTTAAGTATTATGGCAACACAGACATTATGTGTACTCTTTCTTCTGCTTCCTGAATATACTACTTGTAGCAAATAATAAACAACCAGAGACCTTTCCCCTCGGCTAATTTTTATCAATAAAAAAGAATAAATGATGCTGTCAGAAATTAAGCATCTTGCATACAATTCAACATAAATAGCACATGAAGTAGAAACCTTGAAAACTCTTTGTTAGCTTTGCGTTGGTTATTGAGTACAACCAGCCATCGGAGAAAAATCGTTTGCTATTTGCACTAATAATACATCACTGAAGATAAAAAGGCCGATGTGTATTTGTAGAGCTGCGCACATAGTCAGTTTTATGTTTCCTTTATTGGTACCCAAAGATAAGCTTGTAATTTACTGCTACCTTCCCTCTCTTGTGCTGTATGCCTCAAGAAACAAAATAAAGAGTGGAGGCATTATTCTTTCTCTAAGATTTTGGAAATTGTTTGCCAACTCAATATTTTGTTTTACTGTGACACTATTTAAAAATTCATACAAAAATTTGCTGACGTAGCCTCCAACCTAAGCAGCATCATAGCGACACTATAATATCTGTTTAGGTAGTAACCTATTCTTGCTCTAAATCAGCATATTCTGATGGAACAAAAAGGTGAAAAATCTTTGAACTGAATATGATTTCCTTTATAATAAACGTTGTTCTTTCAGATGCATCTACAGAAAAATTCAACAAGCTAATATTTATTTATAATTCCAAGTTCAAAAGTGGATTCAGCTCTGCTATACACTTTCAAAGATCGTTTCTAATGATTACAGATTAGAATTCTACACTTGAAAATTCAGATTTGTCATAACAAAAGTTCTACCAAGATAGCATCAAACTGAGGTGAGGATGTAATATTATATTTATTTTTATTATTTCTTATGAATATTTGGCTAGAATGCCTATAGTATATATAACAGAAATGCTTTCAGTTTTCACAATTTTTATTGTAACTCTATCTATAGTCATTTAGAACATAAATATTCTGCTTTCTAGTTTTCTTTGGCACTCTACTATCACAATGCCTTTTAGGTGCAGATAGGCAAATGCATGTCCACAAAATTATAATTCTGAGCAAATATTGTGAATGTGGTCAAGTAATTAGGACAGAAGTTATTTATAAAGAGTCCAATCATACTAGAAAGCTTGCGTAAGAATGGAAAGCTATGAGTATTTAAACTCTTGCTATTTGCTTTTTTACAGTAAAGTGATGTATAAATTTAAAATGTCTATTATTTCATCTTCCAAATGCATGCCCAGTAGACTGTGGTGGGTCTGAATAACCTGGGTAGGTTCCTTTGTTGATATTCTCCAGTTGTTCCTTCATGATGAGACTTAATTACAAAATCATCGAGGGACCATAAACTTAGCACGAAGCTTCAGAGTCTTAGTCTGTTTTCTGTTGCTGTAATAAAATTCCTATGCCCTGGTAATCTATACAGAAGAGAGGTTTAGATCCTATGTAACTGACTTTGTACCCTACCTCTGTGAAGAAATTTCTTAAAGATACTTTGATGAGTTGTTTCTTGATTTTATTGCACAAACTTTCGGAGTCTTTTCTCAGCACAAATACTCCAAACACACCCTGAGATTAATTTTATAGCAACTTTATTAGCTTAAAATATTTTTTATCAAATCCTGATTTGGATCACTAGCAATTGCTAACAAATAAATCTAAAGTATCTTTTTTCCATCATATCTCAGATATCAAAAAATGTCCCTAGCAAAAAGTGGGCACATAGTAAATATCTTTGAACAAACCTAGTGATTTTATTACTATATATTTTTAGTCTCTTTCTTGTCATCAGTAGGAGGACATAGAGAGAACTTGTAAAGTAAAAGAAGCAAAGTGTAACAAAATGTCATAAGGCAGAAGTTGAGTTCCTGTTGAGCAACAAACACCAGAAACAGCCTTGTCAGGTTTGAAATCTTGTCTTTTATACTTAGCCACTATGCAAATTTGGCTAAATTGTTCAAGAACTATGTATAATTATCTCTATAATAAAAATAATTGATAATAGGATTTATGATTTATGTCATTGAATTATCATAAAGAATAAATACATTAATTCAAGCATAGCCTTTAGACAAGTGCCTAGTAAGTACTAGCTATTATTGATGTTCTTGTAAAAATATTCTGAGTAAGATTAGGTCACTTGTATATACTATAGAACAATATTTTAATAACCTTCTTATGCTTGTGGGAGGTAGAGCAGGCTGGTATTGATTGGACAGCATTTTATTAGAATGTGTAATTAGCTCTGTGAATTTGTCAGTCGCTGCACTAACAAGGGCACTGCATTGCTTCCAAATCTTCCACGTTTCCTCCTTTTAGAAAAAAAAAGAAAAAAAAAAGAAGCATCTCTATGTCAGAAGGTGTTAGCACAGGTTTAACATTTTAATGTGCCCACAGAAATCAGTCACTAATATGTATTTTTAGGTTAAATAGTCCCTTTATGTCAGCTTTAAAAAATGGTGAAAATGGAACATAATCAGAATGATGAGACAGTCAGTCGGGAAGTAAACATCCACGACTTCTTATCCCTCCTTGTCAGTAAGCAAATGCCAGTGAATATATGTGGGCCAGATTCTCTTCTCCACCCAATGTATACAAGATATGTACACCAAAGTTCAGGCCTATGTGTGCAATTAGTCACTCATGGTTTGTCTATCCTCAAGACCCAACCTGACTTTGGAGACCTCTGTAGTTTGACACTCCCAAAGCCTACTCCGATGAATTAAAACTGATGAACACTCTTCCTGTGCACAGATTTTTACTTACTGCTATATTGTAAGAGCCTTAGGACAGACCTGGCCAAGTATGTGTTCAGTAGATATCTGTTGAATAGTGAAGACATTATTTTCTACCCTTTATTTATGTATTTTGAATTTGAGGTTATAAAATCACATTTGTCTTGTGAAACATGGTATCTCCATACACATGAGAAAGTGAGTAGCTAGCATCTTCTTTTCTTACATTATTACCTAAGTTTTTATAATGGAAGCAAAGTTTACTCAGAGGACTTCTGCTAACCTATCTTCGCTCTTACTCTGCTCGGTTCTCTGCTTCATTACTGGCGCTAGGCATGGCTCTGTTTAAAGTAGCAGATGCTTGTCTTAAATATCTTCTAAGAAGGTTTTCACCACAACCCAAGTATTTTTCTACTCTGACTCCTCCTCTCTGACATCTCATATTCTTAGCCTCTCCTGCTCTCCTAGTCTCATCCACGACTTATTTTCTTTCTCTTTGCCTTCTTTCTATAGATATAAAAGATCACTTTGCATCATCTACATGGCTTTGAACTACTATTTTTCTTTTCCTCTTTTTCTCTGATTCTGTTCTGTTTGCTGCTGAGAGCCATGAGGGTCTCACTCAAAGAGAGATGACCTAGTATTTGGGTTACATGCTTACGTCTCCACTTCCAGCTTTTTCTACTAGATCTGGACAAAGAGTGAGGAAAATTACTCTTATAATGCACACATATACATACCCTTTCATACACACACACACACACACACACACACACACACAGTTTAAGATGTCAAGAACAGAAACTTAAACCAAGACTGTGTCCTTTCTTAGTGCCAAGTTCATATGTAGGACATGTGTTTTGTTGCCCACATTGCTGACACATTTTTACCAGGAGTACAATGGATAGAAATCCCAGCAACAGGGCTGGAGGAATGGCTCAGTGGTTAAAGTGCTTGTGTACCAAGCTCAAGTCCCTGGATGTGAATCCCCAGCACCACATAAACCGGGTCTGGTGGCACATACCTGTAATCCCAGCACCTGGGAGGCTGAGGCAGGATTGCTGTGTGTTGGAGGCCTGCCTGAGCTACATAGTGAGTTTCAAGGCCTACTTGAACTAAAGACAATACCCTGTCTCAACAAAAGATAAATAGATAAATAAATAAATGAATAGCAACAAAATAAACCCGGGCCTTAAAATACCCTCACCAATCAAATAAGGGCAGTCTGTCTATTTATTAAATGAGTAAAATTAAGACATTATATAATCAGGGAGAAAGAATCTGAAACATTTAAAAATTATATATATATATATATATATATATATATATATATATATATATATAATGTTTTTTTGAGACAGGGTCTTGTTCTGTAGCCCCATTACATGTTAAAGAAATAAAGGTGGAGAAGTCTTTATTAAGCATCAGCTCTTAGAAAGATAAAATTTTATCTAAAACTTTGTTTATGAAAATTATTTCCGATACAATTTTAAGTACTCAGGGTTTAAGAAAATGTAGACTTAATTGAACATTTGTTATGTGGGTTTTTGTGCTATTTCAGAGTATCTAAAATGATATGATTATTAATACTTTTGAGGCTGGAATACAAATGAAACCCACGGCAGGTCAATGAATCTTTATAACATGTACCTTGAAATGTAAATCTACACATTAAGGAAATTAAATAGTCTTGTCTTTAGTGTTCTCATGTCAAGACAGAAGCAAGGTGACTTTAGTCAAAGATAATAATATGATGGAGAATATTTTATGTAAAATAGTTACAAAACAATATGAACATACAAGGTGATCAATAAGGTATATAAGTTTATTTAGAGAATTATCTTTAATTAAGATGGTAAATTCAACAGTATTCACTGTTTAATATAGTTTAAAGTTAAATGTAAAAGTTTTACTTTTATTATCTATTTATACAGTTATATATTTGATTATATCTACCTATATACCTAAAAATATATGTTAAATGTTTTATAAATAATAAACATAAAATTAAAACATTAAAATATCTCAAAGGATTAGCCAAAATCAGCTCCATATTAATGAATGAATGAATTCATAAAATTAGGCATAAATTATTTCTTTAAAATTTGATATGGGTGATTTATAAAATAAGACAAAATTAAATTTTCTTCTAAGGTGACCAAGTCATTCTGTGTTCAGACAAGAAAAGTTGTTTTATTAAAAATATATTTACTCTTGGTACATCTGGTATTCATTTCAATCATTTTACTATTTCTCTACTTTGACCAAAGATAACCAATTTATCAATAATTTTGTTCTTAAATATTTCTGATATTTTTAGCCTGAAAAATATGGCTTTCTTTTAGGCATTCTTTCTCTCCCCTCAATTATTGGCATTAACTTTTTCAAAGTCAGTATCCAAATTTAATATTATAATATTTTTAATATTTATAAATTATATGAGTTAGTACTGCTATTAAATCATGCAAATATTTAGTCTAACTTTATAAATGCAAATAAAAATAATAAAATTTATTTTAGTTAATTAACTAAAAACTATTTTAAAGAGTATTTCATGTTACAAATTTAAGTCTTCATGGATTTATGATGCCTTATGGGTTGGACCTAGAATATTCCTCAAAAGACTCATGGTTGTAATGTGGCTGGAACATGGTGTTTAATTACATCAATTAAACCAGTTAAGTTAATGCATTAATGATCTCACTTGCTGATAGGAGGTAAGGCTTGCTGTAGGAATGTCTCACTGGAGCTATGGCTTAAAAGGGTGCATTTTCTTTGCCACAAATCTGCAAATTTACTCTCTGCTTCCTGCTGCCATTCTATGAACAACTTTCCTTTGGTAAGGCCCTCTGCCGTGTCCTCCTTCCATTGTCAGCTGACTATGAACAGACAAACAGCTCACACTAAGATAATTTCTGTTTCGTGTTGTGGATGTAATATGTTGCTCTAAACAATGAGAGAGTAGCTAAGCCAGAAATTGATAACAGAGAAATGATGTCACCCTTGTGACTATCCTGACTATGTAACTTAGAAGTCCTGGAGTTGGTTTGCAAAAAAAGTTTGCAAAGATTTGGTGGTGAAAACTAGAGAAGTCCCAGGAAGTTATGAACTGAGCAGATGAGACAATTTAGCAAAGTTCAGGAGTCCAGAATACTGTTAAGAATGCAGATCTGAAAAGCTGGCCTCAAAGAAGCTTAGGATGAAAAGGAAGATTCCATTGACAATCGCAGTAGAACCCGTCCTATGATACACCCTGGCAAAGGCTGCTTCCACAGTTTGCCCATGTTCTGAGACTGTGCCTATGGGGAGTGACATTAAAGGTAAATAATTAATCTAGTGGGGAAATATTTTTAAGGCAGTTTACCATTCAGACTGTTGAATTCCGCATTTAGCCAGTTATACACCAAGAATCACAAGAAAATGGCAGAGCTGAAAGTTGTTACGTTTGCAGTTTCATCAGAAAAGAAAATTTGGGGTAAAAATGAACACAGTTACTGAACATATTAGAGAACTGAAAGATAGATTAAAGACGTTTGAGGAACTGGGTAAATCTCCCTTCCCAGCATCAGGCTTTAACTGTCTTCACTTGGAGAAGTGAGCCCCAGAGTGTCCCACAGAGCCGCTTAGGAAGACGTTTCTCTAAATTCAGCCATCTAGGCACACAAAGGCAGCTGCAGCCATGATCCAAGTGGCTCGGGCTACTCGCTGACCCGTCATAAGACACTGGTGTTATCCATGGGAAACTTGTTTTACAGCTGCACAGAAGGCAAGAGTTGTCGAAGGCAGGAAGGCTTCCACCTAGATTTTAGAAATCTAGCAGAACATCCCTGAAAGGGTTTCGCATAAAGCTGTGACGTGAAGTCAACGTTCAGTGGAAGCCACAGGAAACCGGAGAAGCCAGGAACGAGGAGGCTGCAAGCAGCAAGTAGAACTAATTGAAAAAAAAAATCACAAATTTTCCTGGCAGGGCCATAAGGGCTACTCAGGCCCTTGGGAGCAACATCTCGGCACGCCGTGGCCCAGGCACTGGACACGGCGCTACGGTACTTAGTGCTCCGCCACCGGCTTTTGTTGCTCTTTCTTCTCATTTCTTTCTGTCCTCTTATTCCTCCCTTGTGAAGTGGAGTTGCTTATCTTGTGGCGTTACACTTTGGAAGTTTTAACTTTTTTATTTTTATTTTTGACAGAAGCTTACAGCTAAGAGTTTATCTTGAATCCCATAGAACCTCAGACTTGGACTTTTCAACACTGATGGAACTCTTAGGAGTTGGCAACTCTTAGAGATGGACTAAATGCGTTTTTGCATAATAAGGTTGACAGAAGTCTTTTGGAGACTAGGGCTATATATTCGGAGCATTCCTAAACAGTATTGTGTGTTTGGAAGGTGAATACATTATGGGAATTAATTGAATCAAGTGAATTAATCCAGTCATTATTTTATGAGCCAATAGGAAGTGGAATTTGATTGAAGGAACAGGTCGTTTGGGAATTGGTTTGAAAGGGAGCATTAATGCCCAGCTCTGCCGTGTTTCTGCTTCCTGAGCCATGCTACAGATAGTTTTTTGGATAGGCCTGCTACCATGTGGCTGGGCCACTGCTAGCTATAAGTTCACTGATATCTCTGAATTGTGATTTTGTGTTTTAGGTTGAGTCTTGGATATTGTGAAAGAATAACTGAGACTCTACATAAATGCATCTCATGCATTATGGCTAACAGGTTGTCTGTGTTCAAGGTTACAAAATAAATACAAGCTTAATCCCCAATGACCCCACTTCTGGATATATATCTAAAGGAAATGAAATTATTTTCTTAAAGAAATATCTGTAGCTAGAAGGTTCACTGTGGCATGTTTGTAATACCCAAGTTATGGGAAAAAAATGTGTCTCAACAGATGAATTGATAAACACGCACACACACACACACACACACACACACACACACCCAGAGAGAGAATTTAATCTTTAAAAAGGCAACCAAATCATTTGTGACAAGAATGAATCTGGAGGACAGTGTGTTAAGTGAAACTAGCTAAACAGTTGTATATGGAGTCGAGAAGGTCCATCTAATAAAAGCAGAGTAGTAGGGTGTTTGGCATGAGTGGATAATCGAGGAGTTGCTGGATAAGGAGTACAGGCTGATAGACACAAGATGAGTAAGTTTGAGAGAACAGTGTGCAACCTGATGAGTATAGTTAATAATAATGGATACACGCATTTGGCCTTTGGTAGAAAAGTACATTCTAAGTATACTTACACACACACACACACACACACACAAACACACACACATATACACACACACATTGACACTCACACAATAAAATGATAATGTGAGCTTGCTAAATATATTAAGTACATTGATGGTGGAAATCACAACCTATGCCATCAGCCACATGTAAGATAGAGATCAGACGTGGGCTGACTTTTACATTGCTGTAATTATTATCACATGCCCTTTTCTTCAGGCCCTCTAAAGGGGAAAGTCTTCATAATGACTTCTAACTCATTACCAATCAGCTGATGGTTCTTGATAAGTTTCTATAGAAATTTAAATGTAGTGTTTACAACCTTCAAAAGCCAGCGGCTATCAACATTTTTCATTTCAATGGCTTGCTCTGCTGAGGGGAGCAGACCAATGACTACCAGCAGACACTGGAGACTCTTAGCTACCGGCGGTAGCAAATGATGGCAACTGTTTACTGTCCTTAATTGTCTTCTGAGGCTAGCCACTTTCAGCCAATCCTGCTGAGCATTTTAGATCAACACCAGCATCCGTGTCATTACCACATCCACACATACAACTTCAGCATGATCTACTAATGATAAAAAAAAATCAGGAATAGACAAGAATATGGCTTCCATAAGAGGCATTATTAGGACTTACGCTGTAGTACAAAAGGGACCAGTGAGTGGGCTGAGTCCTCTAAGACTATGGAAGTGGTTTGGAAAGGAGAACTGATAAGTTCATGGGTGAATCGTTTGGCCAGGGATAGAAAGGGGCCTCCCAGAGACCCGAGTGAGAGGGCAATATAGGACTAGGATTTTCCAGAGAGGCTATGAGAGTGTCATCTGGAGCAGATCTACATGAGCAAATTCCTCCTGAAGAGGCCCTGGGTACCTGCTACAGCCAGGCATGATGCATTTCTGGATACTAGCTGAATAAAAGTTTCTTTTAGGCAAGGTTAGATCCTCCCCTTCGGTCTCAATGAGAGGGACACAGACTATCTTTTTTTTAATTTTAAAAATTTTCAAACAAGAGATTTGAGCATCCATAATATAGGATCGTTGTTTCAGTTTTGTTCTATCTTTTTGTTTTCCCCCAAGGAATGTCAGCGTCTTTAGTGTGCATAAAAACTTATTACTCTTACTGTATTCGTAGACTGTCTAATTAATGGACATTATGCAGTAGGGGGAAGAGTCTTTCTCTATCATTTTGATAATGCTTGTTTAGACAGTGCATCTGCATTAATTACTCTTGACCTGATGGCCTTGGCCCTTTCTCTGTGTGCTGTCCTTTGATGTCAAGGGGCTACCAGTGATTGCTGCCTGCTGCCTGAGAAGGAATCGTGAACTTGGAAGTGTTTTGAATTCTATGATGCACGTCCATGGGTGCATACGCTATCATTCATGTAATTTTCCACTCTTTAAATCAATTATTTAAAAGCTGAATATTGTAATGGTGAAATATAGATAGATATCTTTTACCTTATAAAAATCTTTGTACTTTAATATGCCATTTCTAAATACACCAAACCTTTTACAACTCTGTTACTCTTGAAGATAAAAGTCATTGTGTGATTGTATTTATTTATTGTGAGTGATCACTCAATTCAGGTACCTACAATATTTTTTAACAAAAAATTGATTATTAATCTTTTAAACCTATTGTGCAGGAAGGAAACGCTGCTTGTACAGTCACTAGAGATTTAAAGGTCATAGCTCCTGCTTGTATTCTGCTCCTAAGAGCTGAACCATTTCATTCTCCTTCCCCCCTGTAATTTTAGCTGTTGTAATTATGTGCTCCTGCTGAGTAAAGGGCAGGGTGTGACTTGTGATATGTCAGGTACACATTGCTATTGATACAAGACTCCCATTAAGTAGTTTTTCTTATTTTTAGTACAATTACTTAATTAATTACATGTGGGTTCTCCCTGAAAAATCATAAGCACATATGTGTTTATTGATCATTTTTCTTCTCTTTAATTTCTATCTGTATTCCAGTCGCATTAACTCGGATGGAAAGAAAGAGGTTAAAAGAATACGATGGATAATTTCTGCATTTTGTTTATTTTTTCAAGTACAAGGAAGTAATTCTTCTTTTTTTTTTTTGCTTATTTGGTTGCTTATTTAGCATTTTAGTTTTGTGTGTGTGTGTGTGTGTGTGTGTGTGTGTGTGTGTGTGTTTGCGATTTCTTTTGGCAAAAACCGTTAACAGGAAATACATTTGACCTCAACATACTTTTCTAAAGACCCAGAAGCTTATGCCAGTTGGAAAAATCACATGACATCAAAGATTACATGCAATTTATTTTAAAAATCCAAATGTATATGCTTATGTTCGTTCTGCATTTGAAACAAGGTAGTAAAAAGCACAAAGTGTTGGGATTATTTAAGTACCATCAGTTTGAAGAATGCACTTTCTTGCTCTGATTACTACTGAGCTTGTTTTCCTTCACTTCCGTCTGTGGCAATTCCGTATCGAGTCGGCAGTGATGCCAGGCTTTTGTGTACTCTGTGGAGGTACCAAATACAGTAAACTGGGATAAAGTGCAATTATTTGCTATATCAACTCCAAATTCTTGAAATATTCATATGTTATGCAAAAGACACAGAGTAATAAACTGAAGACTTTAAAAAATGGTAGTTGCCATCCACTTAAAGTAGAAGAGGAAAATCTTTTCTACTCTCAAAAAAAAAAAAAAGAATCTATCCTTAGGCATTGCCAACTTCAAATCCTGAATTTTTGCCTCTAAGCCCGTGCCATCTATTTTCATGTCTTTCAAAGATCCTGACACTGCAGGAGCTCTGATATATCTGAACAAGACTTTATGAAAATCATGCTTTGCATGTCGCCCAGATGTACCACAAGCAGACCGCCCAAGATGGACGTGTGATTTGTACATTGAGAGTTTGTAAGTCGATTGCTTTGAACTAGAAACACGTTTTCTCCATGGTGAGAGATTGAGTGAGATAGTAAACCAGGCCACGTTGATCAGAAAGGATCGTGAGGAAAAACGTGCTTTGCTACTTTAGCTTGTGGATGTACAGACTACTTGTGTATCGCCATAGACTGCTTTGACTTACACAGGTTTCTCAACGGTCATTTCCCCCTTTTTACCTCATATCAACTTGGCAGAGAAAGGTCTTGCATATCCTGACTTTTAAACAAAATTATCAGAAGGAGTTAGTCTTTTCATTTTGTTGTACTTATAATAACGTGAACGGTAACACCTAAAGTTAAAATAAGGCTAAGTGGATGTCTCTGCACTCATCAATTAGATTGAGACGAGGACCTACCATTTCCTTGGAAACCTCATATGTACTGTATTATCTCCCTTCTAATTATAAAGTAGCATAAGCCTAAATATCACCATAACCTGTTTCTGAATTTCCATGCTATTATTAGAAGACATATCTTTGTACTTATTTTGATATCTCTCAAAAGTTATATAAACAGCATCATACATCATGTACTTCTCAATGACTTCATTCTTTCAGACAAGATTGTATTTTGAGATGCATGATATTTAGAACTTATTCATGCCTGGAACCATAAAGTATTCCACTCTGTATTTCAAAAGTTATTAACTCATTTTACTTCTACTACCAATTATTTAAGCAAATGACATTTTATGCTGGTATTATTGCTAAATTTAATTTCTCTGTTTCCCTAAGTTATATAATTTTCTATATAAACATTGACTTGTATCATAATGTGTAAAATTTTATGAAAACACCTGTAATTTGATTTTGATTTTTAAAAATAATTTCCCACTTAATGGACTTCTCCTTCAAAATTGTGAATGAGTTTACTTACTATGAAACAGAAATTTGCTATGACCAAATTTGAGTGTGTTTAACCCAGATTTTCTAGAAAACAGAGACTAAAGCAGTAAGTGCTCAATCCTAAAAGTCATGGAAGAAAAGAATTAAAGCAGAAAGAAAGCAAAGTATTGGCAATATCATCCCGCACATCTGTTTTCAAAATTAAGACAACAACAATCAAAACAAAAACCAGACATGCTGCATATAGGAGGCCTCTGAAGAGACCACAGGTAACAGCAGTGTCTTAAAGCTGTCCCTCATCAACAGAAGAGAGTAACGTTATAAGGTTGAGAAAATTGTAGTCTATCTCTTTGCAACTTTTTTCAAATTATGAACGAATATTGAGTAATATTAAATGTATTTTGAAAATCTTTTTAGGTAGTCATTCTTGTTTTTTTTCTGTTCAATTATGATACAGTAGGTTTCGAAAACCTTTTCTTCTTACACAGAAGTCATCTTTGCTTACCTTTTGAAAAGAAATTATCAATTTAATCTTTGCTGCCTTCATGCTTTGCCTGTGCTGGCGTGGCTGGTTTTCCAGCTCTCCATCTCTCAGGTGGCTGAGCATCACACTGCTTGTCTTCATTAGATTCCGCCTCACCTCGTCTCTCAGGTCTATCACTGTCACTTACCTGTCACATGTTTATGCTGATGATTTCTGACATGGAATTATATCCCAACATTCTCTGTTTTTTTCCATCTGTCTGTTTTGTTTTTGTCATTTGCCTCTTTGGTTATATTATTGGTCATTTTTTTTTCTTATTTCAATGTCACGGAATGCAGAGAAAATTCACAGAAAGCAGGCACTTTGTTTAAATGAAAGTATTACCAAATATCTTATTTAAAAATAAATAATTTAGGATCCATCTAGACCTATAGAAAAGATTACAGTAAGAAAAAACATAAAACATAAGTTGGGCATTTCCTTAGAGGAGCAAGTAATAGCCTTATGGATGCAAATGTGAAGACTGAAATAATCTTCGACGATGAGACTTATGGCATAATTCTCAGATTGGCACGTGGTGCTGTTAACCAAGGCAAGCATGACGCTTGGATTACCTTGTCTGGTTCTCATCTTTGTTCTTAAACTGTGTCTTTCTATACATTTCTTTGTTCAGCAGTCAAACTATATATCTAAGATTAAGAAATAAATGAAGGTGAAAATTAGCTGTTGACACCTTTCTCAAACCTCTCTGGAGTGTGTGGTGTATGTTCGTAGGTATGGGTGTGCATACACACAGTAATGGCATAACGTAAAGAAAATTCCTTTCAACAATAATATACCTTCAAAACTATTCTTAAAGTGTTATGGACATGTCTTAAAATCAAGAATTTAAATTATTGTCAGCAAGGTTTCACATATTAACCTTTAGTTTAACTGTGATTAAGTAAAGAAACATTTCAGAGAAGATACTGCTATCATGATTTGTTTCTTATTTTGTATGAGAAAAATAGTCAAGAGAAAAATGTACTGTAGAAATGTTAATGCGTAAAACCATCCGAGAATAAGAAAAGTCTCGGCAAATACTAAAACTGAATGACAATAAATCAGGAAGGAAATGCACAAGATCAGCTTTATCAAATTACATTAATGTTAACAAAGGTCTGTTAAATGTGACCCATTTTAAAAATTATATTAGAGTTTATATTGACCAGTTTTACAGCCACTTCTTCCGGCTGGTGCAAGTAAATCTTATGAAATGTTCATGAATTGCCTTTTGTTTAACACAGCAATTTTATTTTTATGCGTTGTGTTTGGCTTTTAAATGAAAGAAGTTGGATTGTTAATATTGTACTGACATCTGGTGGACCTTGGCCTTGATACAGCCAGGAAAAATGCAGCCACTGGAAACATCCATCAATGTCAATTGAACTGATATATGGCAGACTTTAAGTCACACACTAAACAAACAAGAAAGAGATCATCATGTTAAATTGTATCACCATCCTCCACCATCATGCACTACCTTCATTTCAATGAAGTCAGCTCTTGAACACACAATCAGCTCTTGAACACACAGTCATCACAGTTTAACATCATCTCTTTTTGCCCTTCCTCCCATTTCATTAATATGTATGTATGTGATACATAATGTTTGCATCGCACTTGGGTAGACTGGGCACTTACATATCATGTCAGCATTACAAACCCTTCCCCATCATCTCTGTTTAAAATCCAAAAGTTAAAGAACAGAGGAGCCCATTACATGAGAAGCTTCTCACCTTGTTTTTCTCTAATCTGGGGAACTTTTCAGGCTAGACTCTCTTCTCTTCTACACCTGACCTATCCACGTACCTGTTTATCCATCCATGTGTCCTCTGTCATCTATTTATCCTTAATCTATACTTGACAAGCTACTTGAAAGCAATTCAGATGTATAGAGACTGAAGGACATTAAATGTTGATAGCGTAAAGTCATTGGATTGTCCTTTATCTTGTTTGCTTAAACCTGATTAAATTTAATTATCCAAAAAAGTGTAGGAAATTACTCTTCCAAAAATAAAAGTTGGCATCATTTAAAAAAATCTGTTTCTAGATACTGCCTTCCATTCCTAATAGAAATTTAAAAAATATAAATCAGTAAAATTTATACTTAGGAAAGTTTTATTTTTATGCTACCTCACCACAAAGTATTTCTAATGCCATTTATGAATTATACAAGAAAAGAAAAAGTATGATCTTTATAGAGTAATGAATAAAAATTTATAAGGATGATACATGCTTTTTCATAAGTGTTAGTAATCCAATATCCTGGATGTATTAGTTTAATATTGTGTTGTCAAAATTCCAACCTTTATGTGCTTTTCCTTCTGACTCTGCTTCAGTGGAACATCTTCCTGTTTCTGTGAAAAGGAGTTAATACTTCCATTCTGAACTGAACTTGCAAATACTTATAAATACTCAGAATAAGAGTGCAGTATATAAAGCAAAGCATTACAAATTTAGAAAGATGTTTATTAAAACACACATCAAATAATTGACAAGTTAATGTATACCATAATAGTTTTTATTTTAGGAATTTCCAAGAATTTTAAAGATTAAATTTGTATTTTTACATACTTACCTATTAAATTTTTAACAGAGGATGCATGTCACAATGACAGAAAAAAAAGAAAGCCAATAACTACATTCTTAGAGATTTATGTGAAGATTTAATTCAATTGACTGAAATTAGTTCAGAAGAGATTTAATCAATGAAATTATCTACTACATTTGAAATGTTGTGAATGTAGGTATTTATGATCTTTCTGCGAATCATACGTATATATAAATAAATATAAATCATATGTGTATGTAAATGTAACAATAAAATTGGAGTTAAAATTGCTTGGTTAACATGGTATAAATGTCTAACATGGGGTAAATATATCATTAATTGTAAAAACATAGTTTGATTGTAGCAACAAGTAACTGAAAATTTACTTATTACATTTTAGATATAATTTTGTATATTGATATGCTGATATTAAACTCTAAGCTTTTATCTCACTGATTCAGTTTATAAGGGCAATAGTATTTGTTTTTCTGGAGTAGACATTTCTTTGTTTTATCCCTTCCCATTTTCATGTTTCTAGACAATTATTACAATTCTCTCTTCTTATCTTTGTTAATCAATTTTTTAGAAAATAGGATCTACATTGAGATGCTTTTTGTTTTTAATGCTCAGATATAAAATATACAGATATTGTGTTCTGTTTTCAGTGTTAGACACAGAAAAGGAATTCAGTAAGCAGTTTTCAAAAGTTAACCTAAGGAACTAAACATGAGCTAGTGAGACAGTGAAGCCGCTTGTAGGAATAACTATTTACTTCTTCTTAACAAAACAAATATTATTAAGTCTTTAAGTCAGTAAGATCAATGGCACTAGTTCACATTAATATATATGAATAAGAAAAACAATCTTGCGTTCCTTTAGTAATTTTTACATAATAAAACATTTAATGTTAGCTGAATGACTGTCTCTGTGAAAACTCATGCATATTATCCAAGTTGTACTATGTATTTAGATAAGAGCATTCATTTCAGTTGGCATGAGGGATTCAATGTTCACAAATTTACTCACAGATTTATGTGCCTTAAGCAAAGAGAGTTTACTATGAAAAATTATATATGATAGAAAAACATTTTTCAATGAATCATAGAATATTAACTACCATTTTACAGTTGAAGAACTAGCTAGACATTTAGCAAACTGTGTTGCAGAGAAAACCGATAGTGATTTTCTAAATTCCAAATTACGGTTCAAATATTTAAATGGTTTAGCTGTAAATCCTTCCTTTTCATTCATGAACTCTTAAATATGCATATCTAGGATCCAGTGTCACCGTCACTATAAGACTTCACTGAAAAATATTAAATCGGGGCAACAAAGACGAAGCACTTTTAACAAAACCAAGGACAGTAATTATAATAATTGAAGGTTGCATTAAAATGCAAGGACTCTTTCTTAGAATAATAATAAACAGATAAGACACATATTTCACCTTATAGAAAGAAGAAGATTAAAATAAGACAGAATTAGGAGACCAATAAAAGGATGATTTAAAAGCCCTAAGAATAATCTCTAGCTTTCTACCACACTCCAGTCATATACATTAAGTTGTAAGAAAAATAAAAATGCAAGTAATATAACCTTCACAGATGAATGTCAACTTGTTCTTCAATTATGTATTATGTTTCAACAAGCATGGTATAGTACATTAACGTTAAGTCATTAGGAGTAAAAAAAATCGCTCAAAGCTGCCATGTTTGTAGTGCTCTGGCCACCTTAGCTACAACAGGGGGCCAGAATGCCAGCACCCAGTTACTTATGTAGCCACTCAAGCAACCTAGTAACTGCGGTAAGCGAGCCAAGCTGGAGGTTATGAGCTTTCAATGTAAATCATCCAATTTTATTTTGCAAGCAAAGAAATGATTTCCTCTGCGACTTAGCCAGAGTGTGTGTCCAGAGTAAATAAGTAAATAAATAAAGGATGCCACCACAAACATGGTACCCAGATTAACATGAATTTCTTCTTATGTATACGGATATATATGTATATGTGTATGATGCATATGATTTTGTGCAGTATCATAATCACCATTAATTTCTAATGGGTCTGAATCCGTTAACATAAAGACAGCCACTTCAGGCGAAGGGTGGGAAAATGCAGTGTAAGGACTCAGGGCTATCTGTGAAATACATCCTCAACTTTTATAGCTGTACTTATATAAAGGTTTGATTACCAAAATTGTACAGTAAAAGGAAGTGATTAGGATAAATCAAGTTCACAAAGTCAAAGCAAACAGTTTAAACAATTTGTATGTCATTTTTACAGCAAGCAAATAAAGGGTCTTTTCTCCTATACATAGGCAAAGTAAACCAGAATTACAATCTAAATGTCTAGTTCCCGTGAGAGGTAGTGCTTAATTTTCAGAAGCAGAAAAAAAGTAGGAAAAACAAAACAAAACTTATAGCCCAACTTTGACACTTCTGAAACCTAGTTTTCTCCTCTGCAAAAGAGGAGTGAAAATATTTCTTGACTTCCCTCCTCTCAGATGTTGTTTATACTCATGTATGTTAATCCCATTAATTATTTCAGTACAACGAGATGCTGCACACTTAGAATTTTAAACCGTATGCAATTTTGTGGTCAGAAATTCAGGAATGGTAAAGCTGAACTCTCTCCAACTTTCATTTTCTTTTGATTCATTTTTGTTCTTGTGTGTTGTTTTCCAAGTCTGAAATTAAAGATTAGGGTTAGATCTTTTTCAAAGGTTCCACTGGGAGAAAACGTGCTTTCAAGCCAGTGTGGTTGTTGTGAGGATTCAGTTCCTTGTCGGTTGTTGGACACAGGGCCTCAGTTCATGTTCATGAAATGACTGGAAGTTGCCCTCAGCTTCTGGCCAGGTGAGCTTTTTCCACATGCAGGTGTGTTTTATCAAAGCCAGCAAGTGAGAAAGCTAGTTAAGGGAATAGCGATTCCAATCCCTCGTAGCCTAATCGTAGAAAGAACACAGTTGCTAGAACATCTCAATTATACCAATTTGACAGGAACAGAAATTGGATCATTGGGGCTGTGTTACAGTCATTCCGCTGTTTGATATAGGAATTTAGGTAGGAGTAAGGAACCTTTTAATAACCTAATTATGTAATTTTCTAAGCTATAATCCTGAGAAGTAAAGCAGCCTTTGTTCAAACATGTGACTAATAGCCACAGAAATTATTTTCGTTTCTCACAATCAAGTTTGTTTTTAGTTTAATTAATTTAATGTTGAACATCCTATTTCCTGTATGTTCCAGAGTTAATGCTTTCAAAAATACAAAGATTATGAACATATGCACATCTCTGTTTTAATTTAAAAATTTAAGGATCAAAACAGTGTTTAGTTACATATAAATCAACTATCAAGATACTCTTCATCAAAACCAAGAAATAAGATATTTGTATTTCATAACCCAATTGTTCGATAATGTTGGCCTTGGGGTCAGACAAGTCTAGACTAAAAGTTCAACTCTGTGAAAGTTTCTGTGTGTAGTTGCTAGCAAATGCCTGAACTCTGAGGCTTGTTCTCTCATCTAGAATATTTACAAAATAGACACTAAATAGGTAGTTCCAGGCCATATCACTGAAAGTGTAAATGTAGAAAATGGTTAAAAGCAAAACAATTCACTCTTGACTTAAATACTGTAAGAACTGGTTAAAGTATCTAACTAAACAGTTCAAAATTTGAACAGGTTTTAGGGTCTGTTTATCCAAAAGCATAAATGTTGATATCAAGACCTCTGTATTATTTTTTCAAAAATTTCTAGCAAGAATTCCCAATTTTCTTTTGACCTTTCTGTAAAGTATAAATTAAGATACATGTACAAACACAAACAAATATATCATCATCAAAAGAATGGCATAAATAATAGATAATCTAATAAAATATGGTATGTATGTCACTATTCATATGTGTGTACCCATTTTTTGAACTCTAATTATAATCCAAACTTTACATAATCTGATCTGTAACCATCAATCCTGGTCTTATACCAGGATTGAATTAAGAAACATCTAGCTGATTAGCAGGGCATGCTCCCACATGTGTCTGCGTTGGTTATGGAAGTATGGCTTAGGTATGGTCTCTTACCTATTCCTGTCCGGCTCTCTGTCCCTACTCTGTTTCCCAGACACAGAGAACTAGGCAAATTTATTCCACCGTGTTCTTCTGCCATAATAATTTTTCTTTGAAGCCAGCCTGTCAAGGACAAAAACTGTAATCAAGTTAAACCTCTCTTCCTTTAAGTTATGGACTTTGGATTTGAGTCTCAGCAAAAGCAAAGCAAAAAATACACTGTGAACACAATTTTCGGAATGATAGAACAAATCTTTACTGTCGTAGCTACTGATTGGACATCATAAACTTGAAATGTAGTTAATATTCAATGTTGTTATTTATCTTCAATCATTTTAAACAGTCAGTTGCAGTTGATTGCTTTTACAGTGCACAGTATGAGTTTATAGCATCTTGGCTGCTTGGAAAAGAGGTGGATATGCAAATGAAAACTAGAGACCATTTAGGAAGGAGCAAGGATGAAATAGATCCTGAACAGGCAGCCTACACCACTCAATACATAGATTGAAAACTAGTTATATGAAGTGAATTTAAATCGAATTGACAATTGAATAAAAAATTAGAATGTTAGCCATACTCTAATTCCTGTATATTCCAAAGTTAATGCTTTCAAAAATACAAAGATGATAAACATATGCACATCTCTGTTTTAATTTAAAATTTTGAGGATCAAAACATTGTTTAGTAACACATAAATTAACTAACCGTGAAGTACATAACTTCTTTCCCCAGATTTAATTCTGTAAGTAAATTTGGCATAGTAAAATAAAGAAAGTGTTGATAATTACTTGGTCAATTTAAAAAATGAAATCATTTTCCCAAGTGTCTGCTGTCTGGATTAATCTGTGTTCTTCAAACAAGGCTGATAAATGTGGATTTGTCCTTTTACTTTGTAGGGTATTTAAAAAGTCTTGGTAATTACATGCTGTTTGAGGAGAAAAATCATTTTATTTTGCATGCATGTGTTCAATTTTTATGCTGGATTTACTAGAAAAAAATAAGCAGAGTATGAATTTGCCTTTGTGACAACAGCTGTGAAAGGTAACAATTATTTGGCTTAGCACTATTAATGATTAAAAACGTCAACCTTCATGTTACATTAATGTAATACTTAAACTGAGCTCTTTATAAAATTTAATCTTGGCATCATATAGATAGGCAAACTCAGGTGCAAAAGAATCACTTGGGATTTGAATGGGTCTGTAATCAATACCCTGCACAGCTCTTCTCCAGTATATGTTGAGCTTCTCCTTTAATATCCATTAATTCTGTGCTTATAATGACTTCAAAACACACAGGAAAAGAAGATGGCTGTGCACAGCCTCACGCTGAGCTCTCTCTGTAGCTGACCTGAGCCACCTTCCTGGAGGATTTAGGTGCAGCTTCCACTACAGTCACTCAGTTTCTCACATGATAAAAATTTTACCTTCTAGACATCAACATCAGAAATATGAATTAATAAAGAGCGAACACAGCTTGTTGAGCTCAATCAACACATGCAATTTTGGGCTATATAAAATTGAAAAGATTCCAAAGTAAAGATTGTTTCTCTTTTGATAAGTCCTACCAAAAAGGCTACCACAAACAAAATGATAACTAGTGAAAATATGAGTTAGTTTTGCTCACTTTGGTGCATTCTTTTCAATCAGCTTTCAAATATACTAAGAGACATAATGAAAGTATTTGTATTGCTGAGTGAAGACAAGGAATATCATAATGACAGTCTTCTGTCACATTAGAGATAGGCAATAGGTGCTTTAATAATGCTGCTCATTAAGGGTTCCACCCCTGCTCCTATATTAAGGCTATCTGTAATCGTTTCTAATGTTATGAAATGGCTGCACATTCTGCTACAATTTGATTACTTCCATTAGTGTGCTTATCACTATGGAGAATAAAAGGAAATAAAAGCTAGTGTCTCTGACCTTTAGTTGCTTATTTTATTTTAGGTGATCCAAGATATTCAATCACTTATTTAAAAAAAAAAGTTTCCTGTATCCTCTTCACCTCTTAAAATATCCTCTTTTTCTCATTTTTTTCAGTGAACAGTGTGAAAAATAAAGGTCCAGAATCCTCACCAGCAATCTCTAATTTGACATTTCCAATATTCAGCAAGCATTAGATAATGTCTATGTTAATATAGGCTTCAAAAATCTTAGAGTTCCTTCCTAAACACAGCACCATCATATAGGACAGTGGAAAATCTCAAGGCCTAGGCAATTTTGAGCAGGAGAAGGTAAGAAGTCATTCGTAAATCATTTATCAATTCATGGGCAAGAGAATAAATATATTGTTTCAAATCACCTACCAAGTCAATGGCACAAAGGATTAGGCATAAAATCTCATGTCACTCAGCACATTATTCATTTGATTTTATTAGACTATCTCAATAGCAGACATTTTCACCAGATCTACGGAGATGTGATTAATTTTTAGATTACCAAATGCCTAAGTTAATAATGAGTTGCTCTCTTACTCACATACGAATAAACTACAGTGATGACACTCTAACTTTTAGATGCTAATTGAATTTTTACTAGAGGAGCTCTAATGGGCCAGCTGAAGCATGAAATGTAACTAAATGTGTCCTCCGAGGCGTCAGCCTATCTCAGTTCAGTGCTTTACCGTTAGGTCTTAGCCAACTGGATCATAAATTCCTTCTAGCAAGGGCCACGCATTACTGGCTCACCCAGTTCTCGGTATTAGAAAAAGTACTGGCCTATATTAGGTGCTCACTGAATACTGGCTATATGTACTTTAACAAATCATCTATCTTATCACTATAATGATTTTTAAATTAATTGCTTTGCCTTCATATTATTTTCTGTGACAATGAGATGTGTTATAAAGCAAGAATCAGAATTAAAATTATTTAGATTTTTCTCTTGGGCAACATGAAAGTGCAGTCCACCATGTCTGGGATAAAGATACAGTGATTTATGTATTTCTTATTACATTATGCCTCAAAATAATTGCATGCCTTCCCAGAAGTGTGACATAGCTGATAAAGGGAGGATCAAACTGATTTAAACTTACATGCTGAATTTTTTGAACTTAGCATTAGCAACAAGGGCAAATGCATCAGTGATGAACTTGCCCTGGCCTCCAGAATGAATTCTCTCAGTAAATATGTTTTCATTAATTAACATAACAGTATGGCAAAATCTTATTTACTATGATAATTTTATCATGTCTTAGGAAAGATACTTTGAAAAATGCGGTTTTTCAATTATTACCATTGTTTTCCCTCTCTTCTGTTTTTTTTTAATAAACATCAAATTCACTGAAAATTGTCTATAGCGTTTGAACTTTACAGAAGGTATGTAACCTTCACTAATTAAATTGACAGATTCCTCTCAACTGGACCTTCCCCATTTGTGCAATTACAGTCTTGTTTAATCTGTTCCTTTAACACTGCTTGTGAATCTATTATTTACTTGAGAATACCCATTAAATACAGATAGAAAGTTCCAGTGAGAATAGCAGTCATAAATTTGGGTGTAGTGTTACAGTAAAGCAGGAAGGGGGCGTCTAATGTACTACATAGAGATGCCAACAGAAGAAGATACCTGAACTAAGTTTTAAAGAAAAGAGTCACCAAGCAGAGTAACAGCAGACAGAAGAATTTTAGCTAACGAGTTTTGCATCACCAATGATAATAATTTGGTCATATGAAAAAAAGAGAGACAAATTTGGACAAGTGCTAATTTCCATTTCTAGTTTGGACCACCAGTTAGGGCAAAGAAAAAGAGTATAGTAAGGCTAATCAGGAAAAGTCCACAATTCATTTGACCACAATATCAAACATAGTTTATTGTCAACACATCTTATAGTCTATGGTGAGTAACTGAAGATTATGTAAATTTTCTTTTGTGAAGTGTATTTAAAATTTACTAATATCAATATAGGTGGTTACTTTGGAAAGATAGAAGTGGTTTGGGAATAGTTGAAGAAGTAATTAGTTTAAATATCCTATGCAAAACAAAGAGAAAACTCTCACCAACTTCCAGAAAAGAGCCACCATTCCTTCTCTGTCTGCAGCTCACTTTGGGAAATTTTATTCTTCTATTTTATTAGAATGTTATCATTCTAATAAAAAGGGATATTATACCTTATTAAGAGAGTTTACATTTTTTCCCAAATATCCTAGTCTATTTTCTTAATATGAATTAAGAAAGCCAGATTAGATTTTTGTTGCTGACAAAAAGAAGTATACATCCTTTTGGGTGATTTATGGATAATTTATTGGTGAAGACACAGTAATTAATAAGAAATAAAGTTATAGTCTATATAACATTGCATTTTCTCCAAATTTAAATTATATTTACTGAGATGAGTTTCATGAATGTCATTTTCCTTGACTAAATTGCGGAATGTCTATTACTTCCCAGTAGACATGAGACGGTTGCCTTGTCTCCATTACATCACCGTATGACTATAATCTTTCCATTTTATAGAAAATAATCTCCATCTTTAGGGACAAATTAAATGATACAAATTCAATCGATGAATCAAGGCATTGAAAGAAAAGTAGAAGCAGCAAGAGACACAATTATGTAACTTTTTCAAAATTGAAATAACTTACAAGAATTAGCAAGCTGGCTCTATACTGCTGGTGAAAAGAGCAAATTCTAATCTCTTCGTTCCAGATGTTACTTTTCTCCACGTGGTCAAAGATGATCACTACCATGTACAGAGTACAAATGCACATGCGCAGGAGACAGAGAAGGGAATACTTACAGCACACACACTTTCCTTCTAAGAAACGCTGTAGAAGTTTATGCTTATCACTTCTATTAATGCCTTTGGCTAGGACTTAGGTACAGAGCCACTTCTGGGAATGAGGATTGTTGGGAAATGTCATCTTTAGTTGGAAAAGAAAAAAAAAAAACAGCATAAAAAAGGCAGTCTGAACTATGTATTGTGGAGTAAGAATTTAAAACTTTCCATCTGTGTCCAAAGTCTATGCACAACAAAAGGGACCTAAATTTTTAGCTATTTCAGTTAATGATGCTCTGCTGGACCTCAGCCACATCTGTATATCTGTATCCATGATCTACAGCTGCTTTCTCTTTTGAGAAAGAAGACTACAGTTGGGTGGCTGTAGCCCCGACAGCAGAGCTGGCAACTCCTAAAATATTTACCATCTAATCATTTACAGGTAACATATTTCAACACTTTCCTAATTCATTAGGCTAGTCTACTTTGTTCTTTTTACCTTTTGCACCACCTTTCCACACATCTGTTCTTCAATTTTGCTACCCTGTTCTATGCTTCAAATATAGAGGATTCTATCATGTCTAGGATTTATTATTATGACTTCTTATTTATGGTTTCCTATAGTCTGTGCTCATTGACACTGCTTGACAAAATTAAAGTGCTAGAGAAGGGAAAAGTAGAAACATTCAATTAATAATGTGTGCCTGCTGCGGTGCTGGTTGCAGGGGGTTGCCTGCTAGGCTAGGCGTCCTCTGTTCACTTTTCTTGTTCATCTCGTGCTCCACTGACGTTGTTGCTCTCCACCTCCCAGTCTGCTGCTCCATCCACACCCTCATTCTGCTTGTCTGTCCTTTCCACTCAGGGGGAGATATAACTCATTCTCACAGATGATAAATTTTGAGTGTGTCACTTATTGTCACTTACTGGCTCCCTTCAGTAGTGGCTTCTTTCTTTCTTTCTTTCTTTCTTTCTTTCTTTTTTTTGAGACAGGGTCTTGTTCTACAGTCCAGGAGGGTCCTGAACTCACTATGCATGCTAGCCTTAGACTCACAGCAACCCTTCTCACCTCCCCCAAGTCCTGTGAATATAAGCACATACCACCACATGCACCACACCAGGTTTATAGGGTGCTGGGGAATCGAACTCAGGGCCTTGTGCTTGCTATGCGAGCATTTTAATTACTGTGTCATTTCTCTAGCTCCCTTCAATAGTTTTTGTTCAAAATCTCTTTTTCTTCTGTTGATTCCCTGATCTGGAGGTTAAGCATCACGTGGTTTATCTACTACGAGAAAACCAACCAGAATAAAATAAAAAAGCAAAGTAGAGAGTGATAGGATAAAAGAGGAAGAGCGACGTTGTGGAGGGGCAAAGGGGACGAGGGGGGAAGAAGGGATTCCTGTGGTGAAGGGGAATAAAAATAATCACAATGCAATATGTACATACACCAGTTTCTCAAGCTGATCATTGTTTGTATATATAAATACATACAAATATTTTTATAAAAAATACATAACATTGCCACTTCTTCAGGACCAACAATTCTTGTGAGTGTTTGGGCTTGATAATACAGTATTTTTAAATAAAACTGATAATAGTGGAAATAGAGCTGAGAAAATTGAAATAGTTGGAGAAAGGGCTCTCAAGCTATTGTGAGCTGGAGGACTTGTTTCAATTTAATCGTGGGCAACTTTAAAAGAGAAAGACGAATGTGAAATATTTCAGCAGAGAGAACCAACAATAAAACAATCAGGACAAAGTTAGAGTGTGAGAAAGAATGAATCTGCCATTGCTGTTTCCTCAAATGGGAGAAAGAGGCCGTCTGCAAAGCAAAGTGGTCAACCTTAGAATCTGGATATGGCTGTGAGCAACTGGAAACATCAGCTATCCAATAGAAAGGAACTGAATTCTGCCACTGACCTGCACGAACAAGGAAATGGGTTCTCCCACTGAGCCCTCAGAGGGAGGACATGCACACTGCCCAGATACATGGCAGATTTCTGTATGTAGGAACTGAAAAGTAATAAGTGGTGTGCCATTATGGATTACATGATAGCTTTTTTACAGTGACAAAATGAACAAAACCAATGCGGAAAAAAATAACCTTACATTTTTCTGAAGTCATCGTTACAAAAATTCACAAAAACAAACAAAAAGAGCCGTTGAGCTTATTTACCATTTATTCCTTAAGGTTGACACCAGATATCAGGTGTGTTTCTGAAGAAGTCAGTGAATGACATTGCAGACACAGAGGGCAAGGGAGAGGAGGGCTTTTATTTTAAAAGAAGGAGGTCATGTGGCATAGAAAGCTCTCACTGGCCAAGGGCAGACCTGAGTGGGTTGGTGCCACAGGCTTGTTGACTAGGGGTATTATATCCTATTTGATACCACTATATTATTCATGACCTGTAGGGTTATCACATACATTGATCATGATGAAAGCCACCGGTACGGTCTTGGAGTACAAAATCCAGGAGCTATAGCCGTATTGTTTTAGCAAGTGGTTTCTTGTTGACTCAGTGCCTTGATCAAACTCTTTTGTCTTTGGGTTACTCTATAACACATTCTGATCTTGGATTACGTGCTCCCTTTTCCCAAGGGAATTTAGCCATCTTAGCCTTATCACTACCTAATGAAGTTTACAGTCTCAAAATATGATTGAAAAAGTACACTTTGGGTGACAGGTGAATACAGTAGTAAAATTCTGTTTAAATGAGATATTAAAATGGCTGTATGTGTGAAAAGCTAACATGGACCATCAGGAGTAGGAGTTAATGTGGCAGGAAAAAAAAACACAGAGCAATGAATCAGCTTTGGGTCATGAAGTGAGACTGGTGAAAAGTAAAGATTGAAATCTCATCAAAATCTAGAGAAGGAAGAGAAATAAAGCAAAGTAACATAGGAGAGCAAATTAATTACAAAATTCTTTCAAGCAACATAGAAAAAAACAGAGGATAAAAGAGAAATAAAATGATGAGAAGATAAAAGAAGGGAAATGAAAAATACAAGATAGGAAATGGAACACATTAAAATGAAGAAAAACCTCTTTTGTGAGAATATTTGATGATACAACGCTCACCGCCGAGAATCACACCATAATGCATGTATAATTTTGCACTTTTTTCCTGGATGCATTCACTTTTGGGGAATGTAAGCAGCTAGTTGACCTGGACCTCTGACACTGGTTCTGATTCAGGCTTTGTGTCAGTACTCCAGACCCTTCATACTCACTTCACTCAAAGGCACATCATTACACTTACATCTCTTGGGGGGAAGATCAGCTTTTCAACTCATTGCTGTGTTCACCCACCTTACAATATTTCTTGCATGATTTTGTTATGGAGAGATTTTCCCACCGTCACATTACATTGAAACTTGTTTCGGGCACGGATCCAAGAGCACCAGGCAGTTGGGGTTTGAAAGTGAAAACCAGATATGAGAGAAAATCAAAATCACATGGGAAATCAACCTTCTTTGTAGACAGATAATTACTGGTTGTGTCATTTCTTAGATTTTTACTTTTTGAAGCAATAAAACACCAATGAAATCATAGGAAATAAGAGAGGTAATTGACTGGTGCAGAGGAAACATTAAGTGCATTGAGGCATTGTGGGTTGCAGCTAGATTATTTTGACAAATATTAGTTTTTTCTTTCTTTCTTTCTTTCTTTTCTTCTCTTTAAGGCATAGTCTTGCTCTGTAGCCCAGCCTGGTCATGATCTCTATAGAGTCCAGGCTGACCATGGACTCAAGGCAATCCTCCTGCCTTAGCCCCTCTGGGGCTACAGGCGCATGCCACCACACACACTTTATGTGGTGCTAGAGAATGGAACTCTGGTACTTAGTGTTTGACTTAGCACTTGCTAGGCAAGAACTTTAACCGCAGATCCAGTCCTCTAAACTAAGTATTAGTATTTTAGAGACACCTATTCAGTTGGAATTGTATTCAAATTAGGTTTCATTGTATAACAAGTAATCGGAGACAGATAAACTCTAGGTAACAAATGTAGTAAGTAAAATTCACCTTCGGTATCACATTCTGCTTGTGTTAACAATTTGGGAGAGGGTGAATAAATTGATTAGACACTGCATACATAGCTTTATCCTGTGTGTACTACACAGATACAGGAGTCCCATTTCCCTCTCTAAACCACTATCTAGCAGCCTTGGAGTAAGATTCTACTCATTGTTTCCAATCTTTTGGACTATCGTTAAGTATATGTTTATTCCAAATATGTAAATCAAGACATATTTGTGTAAGTCTCTCATGAAATTTTGGACATTATTTGGACAAAATAATTAAAGGCAGGTCCTTCACACCACGTGACATCCCAGCCATTTTTTACTTTTTATTTTGAAACAATCTTACTAAGTCGTAATAGTCACCTGAATCCACTCATTTTAAGGCAAGTAGTTTAGTTTTTCATTGTTTGCATATACTACTTTTGCTTATCTGACTGCATATGAATATTTGTATGGTTTCCATGTTTAGCAGATGTTAACAGTGTCACTATAAACATGAATTTGGAAAGATTGACTCAAGTGCTTCACTTAGAGTCTTTTAGGCTTACAATCAAAAGCAGAAATTTGAGCTCATATAGTAATTTTATATTCAAAATTTGAGAAACATTCACTTTTTTTACAAAAAGATGATACCATTTTACATTTTTCACTAGTAATGTGCAGTGATTCCAGTTTTCCCAAATATTCCCTAGCACTTGTGAGTTTTGCTTTGTGAATAATAGCCATTTTAATGGTTGTGGTCTCACACTTTCATTTTCTAAGAGTATAAAAACATTAGATGACCAATTGGATTTTTCAGCTAAGAGTTCTTATGCAAAATTAACAACATAAGTGGAGTGGATTGACCATTAAGAGCCAGACATAATATAATACATCCTTTATGTCAGTTGAGACTTTGCAAGAAGGTCTTTGTCTGCTGATTAATCATTAACTCTATAATCTGCTCCTTCTTCAGTGCTACATTAACTGCGTCCTAATCTTGTCAAATATATTTCTAATATTATATGGTGCTCACAAAAGGAAACAAGAGTTATCAAGGGAGAGCTTTACTTTTAGGAATTTAGGGTTCAGCGAATATAAATAATCCTAAACAACAGAGTGTTTGATTGCAAGTTAAATACTCAACACTTTATCACCTGAAGTTCTTATGGAAAACTTAAAGAGAATATTTAGGAAGAAATTTCCACTTTGACAGGAGAGAAATCTTAGCATGTGCCATGGCCTTCTCTCCCCCTCAGTGCGCTGTAGCATCTTACTCTGAGCTCCCTACATTACGCTCCAGATGACCACTGCTAGTTATAGACACACCCTTAAGTCTGGAGTGCACCTATCGACTGATCACTGACATCTTGCTTCTTTCCCCTTCCAGATAAAATGAATACAGTTCCTCTCCATCCCTTTAATGTTATGTGTGACTAATCTGTTGAATGAATTTCAGTGGAAGTTATGCAAATTGTCCCCAAGCTGAAGTCTATAACTGCATAAAAATGGAATAATAAAAGGAGAGTGGGAAAGCCCTTGTCACCTTGACAAGATACGTATGTGCACAAAATGCTCAACTCCATTGTAAACCTTGAATTTTTCTTGTGTACATATCAGTAAAACGTGGGTAAAAATTTATTGGTGATGAGAAACATAGAAGCGTATATTGAATTGGAGACTGCCCCTTCTAGACACCTAACTGTTCATGCTGAATGATGCCCACTATCTTCTCCTTCTCGCCCCTCACTCACAATTCCCCCATAATGTGGGGTGCCTGTCTATGTGTGTGTGTGTGTGTGTGTGTGTGTGTGTGTGTGTTCATGCATGTGCACGCATGTAAATATTTCTGAAATAATCTTTGTTATTTTTGAACCTCTATGCTTTGGGGTTGTTTTATTTTTTACACAATGACATTGAAATTATGCACATCAACACAGTATATGCTTGAAGTTTGGTTGTTTTTATATGCCTGTATTCGGATTTGTCAAGGTTGTTCATATGCTAGTATCTAAATTGTACAATATAAAATCCTAACACATAAAATTCTGTGTTAGGTAAAAACAGGTTCATACATCTCTCAATTTTTTTTCTAATTAACATGAGGCATTCTGTAGGTTTCTCATTTGAACTCCAGTGAATCCCTCCTGACTCCATCAGAATGTTCCCACGAGCGAAGCAGAAGTTGAGGCAGAGCATCAGAGAAGGCCCGTTCACCGCAGCGTCACCAGATGATTGTGAGAAAAAAGTAAAATGTTCATAGTATCCAATGACAGATTTGAAAACTATGAGTTTTAATATTAATTGCCTTAAAACGTTGCTTCCCTAAATAACTATAAGGGCTAAAGGAGATAGTTTAGAAATGCTATAAATATTGTGGAATGTACAAGTCCACTCTGAGAGTCTTGAAATTCAAAAAAGAATCTGGCTATACATAATTGCGCACAAACAGCTTAAAATTAGCCCTTGGTAGAAATATGCAGTGCATGAGTAGGTTAGGGAAATAAACTAACTTTATCATATTTCATTTGCACAATAGCATTGTGTGCATGGGTCCACATTAATTCTGTGTGATATAGAGAAAATGCTCTGTGCAAAACTCTAGGAGACAATTTTTACTGACTTAACACACTGATAAAAATGAATTTAGGGACACTAGTAAACCTCTAAATTGTAATGTAGCCTATGCAAGAATCTATTTTAAAGCAATTATTTTTAAAACCATGAAAATGTATCCTAACCTATATAAAGTACAATATAATATGCATTTGTGACTATACTACCACACGGCGAAGTCCTGTGAAACTCTTCCACATGACACTCAAAGGAAGAAAGATTTCACTGTGTAGAATGTTCATATTCATCCCTAAATTTGGCTCTGCGAATGATATTCCTTGACTCACGCAGAACACTTTGTCATTCTGAATCAGAAATGTCCCTGCATCTGACCTCACGTATTAGTCCCAGAGCTATACATTGTTCCTGAGTTGGAATGTTCACTCTCTCTGCTTTGTGAGATGTGGAATGATTGTGATTGCTTAGGCTATCATTGTCTTTATTGAATTTAGCCCCCTGAAATAAATTGATGAGCGATGTTCTATTCCTTGTATGGTGTGACAAAGGCTATTCAGAAAACCCTACCTATTCTAGCTATAATGAATTTTTTACAACTGCAATGACTTAAAGTTGACACAGTTTAAGTGTAAGTAACTACAAAAGCAGGTATTTACACACATGCATTGAAATTATTTAACACTCATTTGTAATTATGCAGAACATATCTATTTCGCAAGCAAAACATGATTTCAAATGCTCTGTGACCAGCTGTTCAGTTTCTTAATTGCAATATTTTCCTTTCTGGATTTATAGATTAAATCCAGAGTCTTCATACTAGCTGAAGTTCCAGCCCATTTTTGCTTTTGATTTTAAGACAGGGTCTTTGTAAGTTGATAGAACATACATTCCAACCAAGACTGCTGTATCCAGCAAAATTATCTTTGAAAGGGAGTAATTAAACTTTCCATGATATGAAAAGCTTAAAGAAATTTACAGCCACTAAGCCAGTATTGCAGAGAATACTTAAAGGAAACTTAGAAAATTAAAGGGAGGCCAGTGACACCAGAGAAAGAGAGACAACCGTAGAGGAGAGTGAGCTGAGAAAAAAGTAAGGTTATGCATGAAATTAGGGATGAATTGATAGGTAAAACAAAAAACCAAATAGGGCAAAATGTTAATTATTAGTGAAATATGAGTAATCACTGTATGAAAGTCAAAAAATCTGAAATAACTGAGCATAGTTATTTATCTATTGCTTTAACTATAGCATACTTATGTGATACAGATTTAAGTCTATTTAATGTAGCAAATTGACAAAGTCTTAAGCTTGTTGAATGGAGCAATTCACTTTTTTGATGC
Source organism: Ctenodactylus gundi (assembly GCA_004027205.1). Taxonomy (NCBI): domain Eukaryota; kingdom Metazoa; phylum Chordata; class Mammalia; order Rodentia; family Ctenodactylidae; genus Ctenodactylus; species Ctenodactylus gundi. The sequence continues at coordinate 1,345,327 of PVKB01000019.1, forward strand.
TGACTGTGAGTTTATCCTCTTTGAGAGGCAGAAACATAAGCACCATCAAAACAGCTCGGAGAAAAGGTAGCATCTAAATTGAAAATGTAATAAAAAATAGATTGGTAATTAAACCATCTGATAGATATACTTTTAAAACAGTACCAGTTCTTCTATAAAATCCGTGAAATCTCCCCACATTATTATTAGTAATAGTATATTAGTGTGCAAAATAGAATAATTTCTAATTAATAATGCAACATGGGGAACTGACATAAGATCTCTTAAGAATACAAATGTACGAGTATATGGATGGATAGACAGATAAAATTATAAACCAAATCTAGCAGAATGTTAGTAATCAGTGAAATATGAGTACATAAGTTATTAAAGTTAAAAATTCTGAAATAACTAAATTTGCCTTCATATCTGTTACTTTAAGTATATTTATGGGGTATAGATTTAAGTGCACTTAATGTAGCAATGTGATATAGTTTTTACTTTGTAGCAATCCACTTTTTATGTCACTGATGAAAATTTATCTTAAGAAAACTGATTGATGTAAAGATAACCCTGTGAATGTACAAATATGTACCTTCCAGTATTCAGCTAAGGCATTTGAAATTTAACTTTTTTTCCTTCTTTCCCAAATTTACTATTTTTCTGAACTACATGCTTGTAGTTATTTTCTAATGTGAACTGGTGGGTAAGGCCAGGTTTAAGAATAGCAACGAAGATACAGCAAAATATAGGGGGAAAAAAAAAGAAGCTTTTGGTAACTATCCCCATAAAGGGATTCACTGGATTTAGACAAGAGGCATCAAGATTTAACTGCTGTGACCCATTCAAGGAATAGGAAGCTGAGTCAGAGTGGTGGCTTAAGTGAAATGATTTAGGTGTGGAAGATTAATATGTTAAGTACTGTATAGTTTCTCTGACTTGGAAAACCCAGAACACAGACATTCTATAGAACCACATGAAGTGATAGCTAGACTTGGGGGAAGGGAGAGGGAGGGGGTGGGAGGGTCAATAATGGGAAGGAATTATAAAGTTGATATAATACATATGTGAACAAAATACCCAAATCCATTGTAAACACTGTGTAATATATATATATATATATATATATATATATATATATATATATATATTAATAAAAATCGTGGGAAAGATAGCATGGAATCTCAGAACATAGCCTTTTATCCTGGCACATTTGGAGCAAAGACACAATGAGAAAAATTAGCAGTAGGACAATGGTTTTCTCTCTTCTTCTCATCTCTGTGTTTAACCCTAATCCACAGGCACCAATCGTAACTGAACCCCGTGCCCCATTCTTGTTTTCAGAGGCCCATAACTTGAACTTTATTATTTTGAAATCTCAAAGTATTCTATATTCTTTATGATTTTATTCTTCATACATTTTTTTCATTTTAAGAAGATTGTGGAAGGGAACTGGATATTCTTACAATGTGAAGTTTTTACATGACTCCCAGTTAAATTTCAGGCTGGCATCCTTTTATTATTTTTCCTCTGGTCACTCTTAGCAACCGATATGCTACGCTCTTTGTACGACTTGAGGAAATATGAATTGAATCAAGGCTGAACCGTGTGGCTGTCTCCTCATCTAGCTTGTGAGTTAACTGAGAAGGGATATAGCTAAAGTACGCACACACATTTTACGACTGTGATATGGTAATCAAGTTTTGGGTTTCCAGTAATGATTTTCTGATTTTTGTTTAACAGGGTCTTGCTCTGTTCTCCCAAATTTTTATCTGTGTTCTTTGGTGTTTTCTACAGTGATGCCAAAGTCAAAGAGGCAAACACAGAAACAGGCAACAGAAAGGGAGTGACTAGACATCTTTAGCTGTCGCTTATCGGAGGATTTTATCATTATGGAGGGGACATAAAATGCTTTTAATAGATACCTCAATTAAACATGTCTATAAGTATAAAATAACAATAATTAAACAAATAGATGCAGCTTAGAGCCTTTTATATTTATGAGAAATATACTTAGAATCAGAGCCTCATAAAATAAGCTGTATAATCTTCACTCATAATAGGATAATCTCATCCAAATAGTACTCTTAAACATTCACTGTGCTATGGTGTTTTTACATTATGTTTTATACTCTTTTATTTTTGGCTCAAGAAGCTATGGCATTTTAGTTTCTTAAAATGTATTTAATCATTTGATGATACTGTCATTCTTCTCTACCTTTTAGTATAAATAGTAATACGGTTGTTGGTATTTTGACAGAAATTGATGAAACCAAGATGACAAAGATAAGGCTGTGTGCTGTCAGGAAGTCAGCTGCTACAAATGGAACTCAAACACATTTATACATATGCACTCAGAGATAACTTTACTACTGGATGGAAATTGATTTTAATTCAAGAACACTATGTAAATTTACCAACACAAGTTAGAATGTGGAGACAGAGAAAGAGTGTGAGCTCATGACAACGCTTTATCTTAATATTTTTATATTCCTAATAAATCTACCTCTATGTATTGGGTTAGTGTGTCTTTGTTTGTGCTTGTGTGTGTGTGTGTGTGGTAGTGTGTGTGTGTGTGTCTGTGTGTGTGTGTGTGAGAGAGAGAGAGAGAGAGAGATGCAGAGATAGTGGGAAAGAGTAAGAATGTTTTGCTAATTTAATATTTCAAAAGAGGAACAAATCAACAATACTATTGAAATTCTTAGTTATATTATACTATGCTGAATAAACTGTTAGGAAATACTGGCTATTTTTTAAACATTAAATATAACAACTGAACAAATCATTCTAGAATGATGTTGTTTGGATGCAGTGGGATACCTATGAAGCTGTGTCTTGTTGGGAACCGGGGCCTCGCTAGAAAGAGTACGTTCCAGGGGCTTAATCTGGGAGGGGCAGAAGACTGAGGCTCACCCTGAAGGGGCAGATCAGCAGGACAGGGCCTGCAATGCTATATGCTGTTGTCCTCTTCTTGACTTACTTCACATTTTGCTCCTGATGTCCTGAAGAGCTCCTCTGTTATGTGATTTCGCCATTGCCAGCAGCCTAGGAAGAGACTGTGTCCTTCTGAAACTGTGCACTAAAATAAATCTTTCCTCCCTTAAATTGTAGATGTTAAGTATTCTGTCCCAGCAATGAAAAATAACTAAGACAAATGATTGTATGTGAATACAGTTTTCACTCACTAAGCAAATAAGTTATAAGGAAAAATATGTTCCACATGCAAGCTACCCATCTCTAACAAGAATTTTACAGGCCCTTGCAAATTCTTCAGAGCCATAGTATTAGTTTACTAGACGTACTACAACAAAGTACGATAAACTGGGTGGCATGGAAGAGAGAAATTTATTCTCTCACATTTTCCAGGTTAAAATTAAAGAAGAAGGTAACATTCAGGGTGGACATATAATCTCAGAAATTTGAGAGGCTGAGGTAGGAGGATTGTTAAGTTTGAACCCAGCCTGGCCAGCCCATTCATGTAACTTAATGACACTTTGTGTAAAAATAAAAAAAGAAAAGAAAAAGAAGAAAGGAAAGGAAAGGAAACAGAAAAGATACTGGCCATATCAGCGTCTCGTTTTGCTTCCTGCTTTGAAGCTGACACAGCCATCATTCTGTTTTCAAGCTGCAAATGAGGCCCTGACCAGTAAATGCACTTGTGTGGGACTTGAAAACTGATGCCAAGAAAAGAAGCCTTCTACTTATTCTTTTCTTTTTGGCAATCTTTATATTTTTAGGTCTCTCAAGAAAATGCTTATTAATATGAAGATTCTCTACAACCACATTTGTGTCTAATCTTTAACTGAGTATCCAAAGATAGTCAAAGCAGTGACAATGTGTTTTGACGTCTGTCTTCAGGATTGTGTGGAATTTGTTGTTGAATTTCAGTTCTGGTGTATAAGCAGCTTCTCAAAGGATGATGATCAGTCCTAGGGTGGTCCTTACAGCTGCGATGTTTTTCTTTAGTGGGCTAAATAATTTTGTAAATACCTGAAATGTCTGTGTTTTACCTTGATTAAAATATCTAGAGTGCCCCCTGCTTTTTTTGCAGTACTTTGTCTGATAGGAGAGATTGTGTGCTGTCAAGAAATATAGTCTGATGAATATGACAGTAAGGTTCCTAATCTTTGAAATTCAAATAGTATTTCAAAGCATGTAGAGATGCTGTTGTTATACAAGTTATCTCTCATGGATATGTGAAATAAAGAATCTATGTAAAGCACATTTGGTATAACTGATATATACCATGAAAACATCATGGCCAAAACACAAAGAATAAAGGAAAAAAATAAAAGAAAAAGACTAAAACTTGAAAGTACTGGCCAATGTGAGAAAAAAATACATTTAAAGTTCTCATATCAAGATATGGTCAGAATATTACAAACTTTCTGTTGTACACTGTCAAACATGCACACACACACACACATAAAAACACACAAAAATTGCCTTTTATAGAATTAAAGTGTGGAAAATGAAAACAGGATCAAATCCAAATTGTGAAAGTTGATTTGATTATAAGCAGAAACCTCACAATATTCATATAAGTTCTGATAAAATATTGAATTAGCAAATATTAAAACTTTTGGCCATCTTAATGTCAAATTATTTTAAATATCCCTATGTTATCAAAGCACAGTGAATATTATTGTTAGTGAAAGTCCCTAATTCTCTTCTTTAAGCCTTTTTTTTGCAATATTTAGTCATTAACACAATAACTGCTATTTATATTTTTTCTCTTGTACCAGAAGCCACATGTATTTTTTTTTAAAGTGCATGCTCCACATTTCTGCATGCCTAAAACTATCCCTGTGGTAGACAGCCCTTGAATTTTACTGGAATTTATTTCTCACCAGCTGATACACAAATGATCTACCAACAAGTCCACAAGAGTTACCGGCCCTTACTCACTTGGCTCCATTATTCACAGTGTCATCAATGCAGTGGACCAGTGCTGTACCCTGTGGAAGAGTAAGACAATCCAGATCCTTTGGACTAAATTATGACACAGGGGAAGAGAGCTGATATATCTCTGAGACTGTGCAGAAAATGCATACTGTTAACCTTGCCATCTGAAAGCAAATTGCTTCTGGTGGGCCATATGGATGGGTGGGAAGATAAAAGCATTAGCTGAATCAGTACCTGCATACTAGGCATTTGGAGATATGCTAATCCGTTCAAGTAAGAAAGCCACATCTGGTAAAACAGCTGCAATTCAAGTCATTACTTGATTAATATTAAAATAATCTACTCTTATCCTCCAAGATCCATATATCTTCTGCACTGGTAAAATTAAGAGAGTTGAATGGGGATGTGGTGGGAACGACCACACCTGTATCCTTCAGATTCTTGATGGTGGCACTACAATTGCTCTAGAGATGACATATTGTTTGCGATTTTCTATATTGCTTGATAATGGTAAACAACAGTAATGGATCCATTTGAGCTTTTGCACTATAATAGCATCACAGCACAAGTTAGACAATCAATAGTGTGATTTTGGCAAGTACTAAGTATATCTATCTCTTTTATGTTTCTAGAATCGGGATGATGACTACAGGGTGTACTCAGGGACCTTTGGGTGCACTGTAAGGTGGATCTTGCCTAATACTCTATTGATACTCTAACCTCCATAGGTCCCTAATTTTGTTAGATGTCCCTCATATGTTTTTGGATCTCCTGGAATTACTATGAGTTCAGAATCAGTGGCCAGTTGAGTGCCTGACATGTCTGAACATTTCCCTTTCTCAGAGATAGTTACTCTGGTAAAGGACTATTTGTCTTTATAGAGAAGGATGGGAGAAATACTGACAGTATACCAATTTGGAAGTACACCAGGGACCTTCCTGAGCGGGGCTGGATTCTTCTTCATTCAGGATATATTTGGTCTGTAAATTGATTCAAGTTCAAATCTCGAAATTGACTTAAAGATCAGCCATGATTTTGTGTTTCTCCTGTGTGAAAAGTTTTTTGTTCAGTCACCCTGCAAATGTTTATTATTATTATTACTATTATTATTATTTTGATATATGAATTCAACCAAAGTTCATTGGGCTTACCATCTGCTTCACTACTGGCAACACCATGACTGATTAGTCAATGTCATCGGTCAACATGTGTCAAAACATTTCAATCACCACCTTGACAAGTATGATCATTTTGACTGTGGCAGTTATGTGCTGCCACTTTGGCCCTATCACCCAGAGATCCAAAAGTTCCCATGCCATTGATTTTTCTAATTGGAGAGTTGTCGTCCTCAGAGTAGGTGGGGGTGTAAGATCTGGAATACAGAGAATGGCAGTGGCAGAGCACTTCAGAGATGCTGACGCGGCCCTTACCATTCTGCGTCTCATAGGGACAGCAAGGAGAACTACCTCTGGTCCTTCCCAATGTGGAGGAGTCGAATTCACCTGACATATCCATTCCAGCATTGTCATTTCCTTGAGCCTTTGGATGTCAACAGTAAATCAAGGGATAGATATCAGGCATTTCCAGCTCACCCACAGTGGGCCATGTATGGTTGTGTGGCAAACAACCATACAGACCATTAACACCGTTTTACCTTCTGAGCTACGATATTAAATTAGGAATCTCTGCTCAGGGATCCATCTCAAGAAACTCAGCTTGATCCAGGTCTATATGTACTCAGCCATTACCCTTCCCTCTGAGCATCTCTCCCCACAGTCGTCGCCAAGACATCTGCTTGTAAGAATAAGAAAACTAAAGAAGTTATGTGAGTGTGTGGCATATCTCCTCAATGACTCACCCTTATGGGCTTTCCAGACATGAGTCTAGCTATAGGCCCAGAGGCAAAGGTGAGTGGTAAGAGTAAATTATAAAAAAGTCAGATTGTTCTTTCTTGGTAACTGCACCAGGGAGGGACATAGCTGGTTCTATGGGCAAAACCTGGTTGTCTTTCTCTGGTATAATTTGAGAAGCCAACACTAAAAGTCAAAGGGGCAAAGATACCTCTACTGCTGAGGGTTGGCGGGGGTGGGTGGGGGGCACTCTTCAGGATTTGGGAGTTCCTCAGTCTCTCCCTGTTCCTCTTCTGAATCCCCAACCCAATTAACAGAATCATTTTCTTTATTTTTTCCGTTTTTATTGACAATTCAGTGCCTTAACTTTATTCACACATAGCTTTGACCTGGGCCTGTAGTTTAGCTAATGGTATTTTCGGGCTAGAGCTTTATTTTCAACAACTACATCCCCATGGCTAAAACAATGAAGATTCTCCTTCAGGACATACTCAGAAACTTCCAGGTTGTTTGTGCGCGCCTGAACTTGGAAATGCAAAACCTTAAGTTTATTGTTCTCTCTTATTACACTTGGGACACATAGAAAAGACTTCAAACTGTCTATGTGTGTCTGGAGCCCATTCTGTTCCTTTGCTACTTTGTCCAGAACTGTTAAGAGTAAGCAGAAAGCATTGTTAGATTTTTGACTTTTCCAAAAATACATGTAGGCTACATAGAATCACTAATTATCTCACACCTTAAAGTGGAGAATTGGGTTAATAAAAAGAGTCTACCTCTTGAATTAATTTAAACAAGTCACCCCATGGGCTCTCAGTGTTTCTTACATTATTAGGAGGAGAAACCGAAACAACTTTAGGTTTTGTAACTCTGGAGAGCCAACTGAGGAAACCAATAAATGCCTTAAAGAAATACATTGTTATAATTCTGTCTCTCAGGATTGGCTCCCTGGTATAAAAATATGTCCTGATGTATTGATTAGAGTTCTGGTAGAAACATACTTAATAAAAAATTAAGTACATTGATTGGTGCCACTGACAAGTCGAAAGAGAGCATCCAAAATGGCTGCCTGAATGTGTAAGAGCTCTCGGCTTCCGTGGCGTCTCAGATGTGCAGTAGAAGGACACCACTCCAAAGCTGCAGGACAGACAGCATGAGTCTGTGCCACAGATTGATATGCCGAGGCAAGGGAGAAGATCTGAGGACTCGAATAAAGCTGTTCTGGGGACAGCTGATGTGAAGGCAGGAGCAAGTCAGTGGCTTGGGATAATGGCGGGGCAGGATCACTCCCAGGAAAAGAAGCTGTGACGATGTTCCTCCTTCCTGCCATTTTTAGTTATTTGAAGCTGCCAGTCTATTGGCTGGGTTACTCACACTTAAGGTGATTTTACTGTCATTATTTGCTGACCCGCAGGTCAATCACACACACCGAAGTTCAGCCCAGGAATTTTCTAATCCCATCAAGTTTCCATAATCCCTCCAAAGGTCAGACCTTATAACTTTTAAAGAAAAATATTTTTTGAGATAAAAAAGCTGAAGGGGAAAGGGAGAAAAAAGAGAGAAAAAAAGCTTAAGTATTGTGCACTTATTTTCCTTTAAAATCAGCTCTCATAGCTTATTTGCTTCCAAAAAAAAGTTGTTTCTGAGCCTTAATACTACTACTCCATTTGTAATTTGGTGAACTAAGCTTCAAATATGATTTTATGTCAACTAATTGCATGTCTCACCCCTGTCCCATGGCTCAAGTTTTTTCAACTACAAATGACACACACACACACACACACACACACACACACACACACACACACACACACATACACACGCTGGCCATAATTATTATTTTAAATAGTTTAAAAATAAATGATATTTTCTTTACGGCAGATTTTTGAAAATTAGTTTAATCCTGTAAAATCTTTGAGAGGTAAGATTATTATATCAATATCAGTTGCTGAAAATTACTAATTTTTAGTAGAAAAATAAAAAGGTGACCAGGTATAGTTGAAATGAGCTCGAAAATTTTTTCCCACATTTTATTGATATGTATACAGGCAAAATTCAAGGATTACAATGGAGTTGAGCATTTTGTACCCATATGTATCTTGTCAAGGTGACAAATGCTTTAAATTTTGAGATTTAAGATTTTCTTACAACCTGAAATGGTCATTCTCAGAAATTAGTCTTTCAATTGAGGGAATCCAAAATTGATATAATAGTAACATTATTTCTCAATCTGTGTCAGTGACCAATAATAGTATATCGAGTATTTATGTTCAAAGAGGAGAAAATTAGGACTTAGAATAAAGTCTGTGCTGTGCCATTACCTAAAGCAAGGATTATCATCTTTGATCTGTCCTGTCCCTTCTTAGAACACACGGGAATCCACAGTCAGCACAGAAGATGTCACAAGTGCTGACAGCACAACTTCATCAAAGTAATGCTCTTGGCCTTGTCATCAAGGGGGTGATAAGACAATTCTGCCTGAAGTGCACAAACTGACTTTACTATATAAAAATAAAGGTGTCCTGTGGGTCCTCTGTCAAGGTGGCTATTTTGTTGTGGAAGAAATAGAATATTTAGAATATTTTCACTTTTATAAATAAGCAGTATTTAAAAATATAAAAATGGCAATGTTTCTGCTTCTATTTCTTCTTTGACCAAAGTTTAAAAATGTATTACTTAGTTTAGATTTTAGGCATAATCACTGTAATTACTTCTATTGTTAAAAAATAGTAATACCGCTAGCAGAAAATAGATAATACTGTGAAACTCTGTGTGTGTGTGTGTGTGTGTGTGTGTACAAGTTGCACTTATTTATTAAGCATAAACATTTAATTTCTATTTGAATTGTTTAAAGGGTAAAACAGAGAAGATATGGTGAAAGTCAAAGCCTTTTTTGTGGTAGTGGAATTTGATCTCAAGGCCTTCATACTAAGCTACATCCCCAGACCATTTTTTAATTTTGATGTTGAGACAGCATCTCACTGAGTTCCTAATATACCTGGGATTGGCTTGAGCTTAAGATCCTTCTGCCTCTGCTTCCCCGAGTGTGGGGATCACAGGTCTGTGCTAGAAATTTTTTTTTTAATTAGGGTAAAATTCTACCTGAGATCACAATGGAAGATATTCAGGAACGACTGCTGTTTAGAAAGTTGGCATTCTGTCAGAAGATGCTGTGAGATAAAATATACTTTTTCTACATGCGTGATATCCTTGACTCTCAGTGGTACTGTACTTAGAGGCAGGACCTTTAAGCAAGTGATTAATTTTAAATGAAGGCGTACTGTGAAGCCTTAACCAATAAGACTAGAGTCTATATAATAAGAAAAGGCACCAGGTGTGCACTCAAGCAATGAAAAGGCCACTTGAAGATACTACAAAAACACAGTTACTAGAAAACCTTGGGGAGAGGCTTCCTCATCCATGTAGTCTGCCAACATATCATCTTGGACTTTCAGATTTCATAACTGTGAGTATACAAATGTATGTTACTTAAAATCCCTTGCCTATGGTATGCTTTTATTATGAAAGCCTTTGTAGAGTAATTGAATTGGAATTGTCATTCTTGACTAGGAAGTCATAAAAGCCAAAGAAGAATTGAGGTGCTAACATCTATTTAATGAGGGAACACTGATACACACACAAGGCACTTAGGAGTATTACTTATATTACTATCCTAGTAGCTATTTTTCAGGAAAATTACAAAGATTTAAAATGAAAATTATTTTATCTGTGTATACCAATTTCCCACATGGTTACTGGACTCAGGGCAAACTCTGTAACCTCAGATTCCAGAACTTGCCAGCCATAATACCTGGGAGTCAGCTTTGTCCTAAAAGAACCCAATAATTTGCCTGAATGGTATTATTAAGATGGGCTTATCTCCAATAACACAGAACAGAATTATTTTATTTGAGCCTACTTTTCTGTTTATGAACAGAATTTCACATTTCAAGTATTTCTTGCTGTGTTAACATCTGACTCAGTAGCATATGCTCTTTTGTATCAAGTCTGTGTTTTAGAAGCTAATCATAGTAATTATACTGACAAATAATAGAAAAATATCTGATAACACCCATCTCATAATCTTGTATGGGGACATGTTTACTCCAAAATTATTATAATTCACACTTGTGTGGGGCATTTTCTGATATCAAACAAAAAGAAAAATTAAAAATGTTCATATCAATCCTGAATTTTGTATAGAGCATAAGACAAAATTAGTAACACATAAATTCATTGTCATCTTCATTTACTCTCAATATTTTTACCCATTTTTCTTTATTCATAATTGTTCAACATGAACCATAATTTTAGAGCTAAGAACTGAAATTTTCACTCAACTCTACTGTGCATACCTTGTAAATGTCCTCAGTCCAAATTCATGGTGTGATATCAATAAAGGAAAAGCAAAACTTAATCTCATAAGAAAGATCTTGGGGATAAATTTTTAGAAAACCTGTTTTTCTTTTGAGTCAAGATTATTAAATAACATATTAAATGTATTAAAGGCTATAAGAATAGCACAAAGGATAAGCTAACTGTCATGAAAATATTCTAATGTATTAAACCTGCTACAAAGGCAAAATCATGAGGGTAGCAGATTAATATTATATATCCAGTGCATGGAAAGGACAAAACCTGAACCACAGCTGAGCTAGGAAGGGCATCTATTTTCTACAAAAACAACTGCAGCTATTTTTCTTCACATTTTCACTTGATTTCTGAAGTGGCTAAACTTGATTTTGTCAACTTTATTGACTTGAAAGTTGCCTGGGGAATTAATAAAGTATACTTCTGGATGTGTCTGGAAAGGCCATGGAGTGGGTATAATATATGGTCCCCAGATCCCTCTTCTCAGGTTCTTCTTCACTGCACTGAGCCATGGACTAAACATTTTGCCCCACAGTGCCCTTCTGCCATAATTGTTTGGCTTTGGAGCCAACCAACTAGAGACTGAATCTCTTGAAATCATAAGCAAATTAAACCTTGTCTCTTAAAGTTCAAATTAAGTTGTAGAATTTATGTACTGTGTTCTAGTAGCAGAATAGAGGACCAAAACGCAATTGGTACTAGAGAAGTGAGGCTGTTATTGCTACTTCATAATGAACACTGTGGATCAGATGCTTGTGGAATTGGTTTTTGGGAGGGGCTGAGAAAGGTTTGAAGATAGCTGCTGGGGAAGTTCCAGAATGCTGTAAACATAGCTTGATAGCTGTTGGGAACTCAGAATATCAAAATTCTGACAGGAATACAGACAGCATAAATCAGGTTCTGGAAGTTTTGAATGAGAATAAAGACTAACTGGGGCTTGTTCTACAGTCCAGACATTTTACACACTTGGAAAAAAAAAGTCTTCATTTGACTATGTACTGAGACTTCGCAGGGGACATAAATTATGGACAAAAGACTAATTGATCTGTTGGAGAAAGTTTCCAATATTTGAGTTTAGGATATGGCAGAGATAATGAGGGCCTAAAAAGAGGGCTGCCTTTAGCCAGCTTTACAGTGAGAACTGGGAAAAAAAAGAAGAGAGAGAGAGAGAGAGAGAGATATTTTGAAGCACTTTAATTTTGGAACAAATGGAACTGTGTGTAAAGATGGAGCCTAAAAAGGTGAAGGTGCTAAAAGATTAGAGCTAGTGAAAATAAACCAAGTACTTAATACGGAGGCAAGAAAAGAATTTCCTTGAGGACATCTCAGAAATGAAAAACAATCCCCACATCATAGGCTCAAGTGTGTAAAACTGTCAAACTTTCTTTCAAAAGAGATTCCCTGGGACCATACTGTCTCCACACCCACTAGAGCCTTGTAGAAAATCACTGTCCTAGAATTTATTTCATTCTGTTCATCCATCCAGGCACTCAGAGTCTGTTGAAACCAAGGTCCAGAGGCCAGGCTACTGACCTTGCTTGTAGTGGAACTTGACTTTGTGCATGTGGTGGCTGTTTTTATCAGCATGTGTAATGCTGGAGATGTGAAGAAGTCAGGAAGGCTTTCACCCAAATTTCAAAGAATGGCCTTTTGAGACCAGGCAAGAAAAACTTGATGTGTGACACTGTCACAATAAAGCTGAAGGCGTAAAAGTGAATGCAGGAGGTTGGAAATGCCTGGAACCTACGGTGTCTATAAAAGATAGCTATAAGCAGAGAGTGAAATCATCACAAGGCAGAAGGCATTTGAACTACAACAGACAAGACCATAAGAATAGAGCCACTCATGACCTTTGTAATTTATATCAAGCCACCGCATGCCCTGGCTGGTAGGCATGGAGGTACAGGAGTTAATGTTTGCCCTAAGAGAGCCGTCTTGGTTTGGTTTGGTTCTTTCCAATCCTTCTATCCCTCTCTTTTGGAAAATATATACTGGTACGATAGCTGTCAAGATAGTCAGATTAGGGAAGTGGGTCCCCAGAGGGCTCACAAGGGATATCTAACTGTAGCAAAAGTGAACTTAGCCACAGGTTAAGATGATGGTAAGTCGCCAGGTCTCTTTGTTCTGTCTTCTTCCTGGTTCTTCCTTCCTCAAAATGATTTCACTGGACCTACCCAAGAGGAAAAGAAGAGGGAGGAGAAATTGGGCTTCGTCACACTGTTCCTCGTTACTGCTAAGAAGTGGGAGGTGAGTGATGAAATGTTTCCGCATCCAACCGGCTCTACTTTCATGCTTGTGGACAGAGAAGGGGCATCCGATTAAAGGCTACAAAAAGCCACATGAATTTGGAGAAAAATATGAATGACATCCTAATGCATGCAAGTCAACAACCTGTCCCAAAGGAGAAGGGAGAACGGAAATGCCTTAAAGAGAATCTGATTGGCCAGGGGAATGGGCTTCCAGCTCTGGGATCTATCTCTCTTTACTGCACTGAGCAGGGAAGCGTTTGCTCAATTATCTCTTTTGATAAATCTTTCATTGTACTGTAAGGATCTTCTAAAACAAATCTTAATTTTGTTTAGATTCTTCATTGTCTCTTGTCCTGTATGGAACTAGAACTGGGATCTATGGAAGGACAGAGATGCTGTCTACGACCACCGTGGTGACTTATACAATATTACGTAAGAGTTTATAATGTATATTGTTATTGTGTAACAAGTTTCTGAATTTTTCCAAGAGTTCACAGCTTTGTGTTTGCCTTGAGTCCCAGAGATGTTTAACATGGACATTTTAGCAATGCTAGGATTATCAAGATTTTAGAACAGATTAGTGTGCTTCACATTTATATGTGACACTTATATCATATTAGGCAGAATTATGACTGTGTTCTCATTTAAAATTTAAATATAATTTAAAGAGATGTGATTTGGTATCAAGTTTACAAGAGGTGACATGTGAAGGTTAAGGTAGAGTATCAATGCTTTGAGATCAGCTCAGGGGAGTAGTTATAGACACTTTTGGATATATTTTATATATTATATACTATATACAATGTGGTTCATAAAGTCATAACCTTGGGAATTATATCTGGTCCCTCAAATTTATGATCTAGTACTATTCTCCTACCTGATTCTTGCCTGATGTGAGGTAAATATTTCTGCTCTGCCATAATCTTTGACTAACATGTATCTGCCACAGATTCCCTATATAATGATGGGCTGAATTCTCTGAAATTCTTAGCCAAACTGAACCTTTCCTCTTATAAGACTGCCATCCGTTGTGTTCCAGTAATTGAAAAGCTGACTAATACAATTCTCATCATTACATAGTGATTCTGAAACCTGAGGACCTAGTATGAATACTGAAAGTAAAAATGAAGTAATAGCAATTGAAGAAAAGGTCAACTAGTTTTTTTTTAATTAAATAAGGGAAACTCTAACTTCTCAGCCCAATTTTATAGCCATTGTTTTACTGTGCCTTTATTTGGCACTCTGCGCCTGTTAGCACCACACATTCCAGTCCCACAGTGGCTGTTTTTCATCACATTATGTCTTTAGCCTCGTTCTTCTGAGTGACAAATGCACTTGTGTTCTGAAGCCAGAAAAAAAAAAAGAAAGAAATTCTGTATTAACTTTGTGCCTTTCACTTTCCTGCCAAGATTCTTCAGATCTTGGCTGAATTTTCAACATGTAGAAATAAATACATTTCTTATCTTCAAGTGCAAGGCAGTAATATTACTATCTTTTCTTATTGGACCTGTTCCCTTTTGTTGTAACAAATTTAGCATTTTTTGTTTACTTTATGGTTAATTTATCTATTTATCTTATAAAATTAAGATCACATCCTTTTCAGTGATAACTCAACACTACCTTCTTCATTCTTACCATATTTGTCAGACCTTTACAAAAATTCAATACTTATTTTTGGAATAAGTAACTAGTTAATTTACAATTTAAAATGTTACATATACTCCATTCTCTCTAGGGTTAGATAATATCTTGGTGGTGTTTTGATTTACACTTCTCTAGCGGCCAACGATGTTGAACATATTTTAATGTATTTACTGGCCATTTGAGCTTTTTCATCAAATAAGTGCCTATCCGTTTCCGTTGCCCACTTTTCAGTCAGGTCTTTGACCTTGAGGTATCTGTTTTTCTTGAGCTCCTTGCACATTCTAGTTATAAGGCTCTTATCTGAGGTACAGGTTATGGGGAAAAAATGCTCATTCTGTTGTATCTTTCTTCACTTTGTTTATAATTTCCATGGCCATGCAGAACTCTTCAATCTGATATCACCCCATTTCTTGATTTTGGGAGCTATTTCTTTTGCATTGCCTTGTTGGGAAAGTCATTGCCTATATCTACATCCTTTACATTTTTGCCTCATTTGTCTTCCAAAAGGTTCAGTGTTTTGGTTTTGACCTATAAGTCTTTGATCCACTTTGATTTCATTTTGATGTACAGTGACAGTTGTGTGTCTATATTTATTCTTTTTTCATGTGAATATCTAATTTTCTCCTTTCTACTTGGTAAAGAGGTTTTTTTTCCAGTGTATGCTTTTGCCACTTTGTCAAAGATCGCATAGCTGAGTTTGTGTCCACGTCTTCAGTTCTGTTCCATTGGTCAATGACCAGCAGTCAATGCTCCCACTTCTTAGCAGTGATTAGGAGCCCTACTTATGCTGCTTGTGGAATTGTAAACTGGTACAACCACGAAGGAGGGAAGTATAGAAATTTACCTAGAGGTGGAAAATAAATATCTAGTGATATCTCTTCTGGGAATCTTTCCAAAGGAGTTAAAAGCAACATATAAGAGAGATATATTTGTATTTATGTACATAGCAGCATAACCAACAATAGCTAAAGTGTGGATGATATCAAAATACCCATCAACAGACCAATGGATACACAGATTGTGGTACATGTACACAGTGAATTACTAAAGTACTACTCATCCATAAATACAGATAGTTTTGAGGCTTATGTAGGTAAATGAATGCCTCTTGAGACCATTATGCTCAGTGACATGAGTCAGACACAGAAGGTTAAATATTGAATGGTTCCTCTAACATGAGAAACCCAGAATATGATCATTTTGTAGAAATAAATCAGAGGCATAGTGGGAGTTAGCAGGGAAACAGAGGGCGTGATTGGGTGAAAAAAAGGAGACTTTGGAATTCTGATGCAATGCGTATGTGCACAAAATATTCAAGTTCAATATAAACATTATGTATTGCTTATATACAAATTAATAAAATGGGGAAATATCCTTTGTAAAAAAAAGTTTATAAGCAGCAATAATTAATAAGAACAAATGTATTGGTTATATACAGTTAAGCTTCTAAAGTATCTTTATTAGTAAGTTTCTTAGGTAACAGTTAAGAAGTTACTAAAATATTAAAAAGCAAATACATGTAATTGAGCCATTGAAAAACTCATAAACATAAATAAGTATATATTGTTATTAAGTGAATCTCTAATCACAAATAAATGCTTAGGATAAGTATAGGAGTTGGTTAGAAAACCGAGTACTGGTGTCCACATAGTTTTAATGACAATATGCAATAATTTAGACTACCAAAGTTAGAATTTCCTCCAAGACATGTTTCCAATGTTTTGTAGAGCGACAAGGTCAGTAGAGTTTTGAGTCAGAATTCTTTTGTTGCGGTTTTTCCACGTGCCCATAGCTCCTTCATGTAAAAAAAAAAAGTAGGTTCTGACTCAAAGTTACAACATATTGTGGGTGTAATTTCTAAATTTATCCACTATACAAATCCAGAGGAAGAGATTCATCATTCTTATTCTCGATAACAAGCAGATGTTCAGAGCAGCTTGTGTCCGATTATGATACAAATATTTAGAATCTACTTTGATACAGAGTCTTCAGTCTTCATAACCAGAGACAAAAAAGAGTGTGCTTTTTCATGGAATTTATTTTAGTGATGTTTTAGCATTAATCACAAGCCACAATGAATAAAGCAAGTCAGTGCTGAAAGGTGGCCGAAAATCTAACATCAGTGTATTCCTCAAACAAAGATTAGTTGGTTACATTTTATTCACGCTACTTCTTAATACCACTTGACCACGATGGCCACAGCAACCGCACATCACCTGCAATACGTCAGTAAACTGCATTATGGAACAAATGGCTTACAACAGACTGTGTCCTGGGAAGCAGCCAAATGTCATAGGGCAAATTAAGTTACATTAGGATGTCAAATCAGTTGTTTAGGTAAACAAATCCAGAAGAAATGAAGAAATGCAAAACAAACACGAACAGTCTCTAAAGCATATATGAGTTCGATCCTTTTCACTTCTATGAAAATTTGGGTTGTATGAATGTAAGCTGTGTTCCCTTTATTACTCATGGGTTTTAACATTTCTTAGTAATAATTTAAAAGGTTATTAGCTTAGAATTTACTTTCGCAAACATTCTGCCCAATATTATGGCTTTCAACAAGACAATATTAAAGACAGATGTTCAATAAATATTTGCAGATGTAGAGTTTATAAGATTTTAGTGTATTATAACAACTATTTTCACTTTCAACAACTAATTGATAGAAACTTAGATTTCATGTAAGGTGAATTATCTAAGAGAAAAAGGTATTCAATTTCTAAGGAAGGATTATCTTCATAAATCCTACCTCATTGAATAATGCTTTCTAGTATTCATATTGCAATCAGATTGTCTCATTAGTTAAATCAATTCCAAAATCGTTATCACTTCATTGAATAATTTGTTAGCTAATTCCTTAGAATTAATTATGTGAATAATTTTTTACACAATACATAAATATTATTGAAGATACTTCTAAGTAATATTGGCCTTGCTAAATCTAGTTATCTAAAGCTTTGATACACATCGAAGACTTAATTTAAAATTACACTTGCTTTATTAAATTTATTTTACAGAGAATTAGTCAGGTATGTAAATTTCAAAAGGTGATGAATATCACATTAAGAGTATTCACACCTAAGAATGTCTTGACCTAGATTTTTAGATGTATGCTTTTATTAATTTTAGAAACTATTTTAATGTTCTTAATGACAGACAATTGTATCAATGAAATGATACTAAAATACAAACAGTTTTCATATCTCTTCTTCCTAAGATTCATAGTCTGATTACAATAGTAATTTTTAAATTAAAAAATAAAAAATTAAAGTATTTCAGAAAATTCAAGAACTTGTTGCACAAGCATTTCTTAATTCTAAGGAAATGTAAGGTAAGTACACATGTTCCAAATTTAAATGGGGCTAGCAATGTAGATTACTGTACAATATCAAAATAGCAAATATCCATCATTACAGTTTAGATTAAAAGCATAAACTTACCTTATTTTTGTGTGCTCTGTTGCATGAACTTACACACTAACTTAGGTCAAGTTTTGGGGTTGTCTAACTCTTTCCAAACACTAGGCATTCTATTCAGGATATAAATAGCAATTTTCAATATTTTGAAATTAACAGTCTTTTCTATTTTTTCTGTTAAATAATAAAACTATTGATTAAAAATCTATTGGAAAATAAGGTATGACTAATAAGTCCAATGTGTTATTTTTAATTTAAGTTAGAAAGTGGAGGAAATGTAGTTCTGTATAAATGCATATATATTTTTTCTTCTTCTTCTTCTGTTGGTGACATGGTACAATACATAAATTTCTCAATTGCAAAATTCTGAGGTGTCTTTTTACTTTATTTCATGTTAGAGTTACAGAGTTTTAAAGTTATTTGGTATTTTCTTCCATCTTCTGACATTAGCCAACATCAGTTTCGCTTTCTTTGTATTTAAAAACTTGAAATTAAATTTATCCTCTCCAAATATTTGGTAAGTACACAGTTCTGTTTTTCATTTAACTAGCTCAATAATTCAGGACTAAAACTAGAAACAAATGCACCTGTTCTTTGTTATAGCACTGATTTAGGTGGGAAATGGATCCTTAGGTCATAATAAGGAGATCGTGGAGGAGCGAGGCAATAAGAGTTTGTGACAAACCAAGTGTCAAGTTTGAGACCAAAGCCAAGGGTCACTGCAAGGTTAGTCAACAGCTTCCTGGGATGGCAGAGGATGCAATAAAAAGAGAGAAGAAATCTTTGTAAGAAAGTTGTAGAGAGTAGCCAGTGATGGAGGAGAATGAACAGGAGACTAATATTGTGACTACAATGAGTAATGGAGTGAAGGAACAAAGTCAACTGGATCCAATGGCACTCTTAGGTCAAAAAGATGAAGGTTCATTAAAGACTCATCATTAAAATGAAAAGTGATAATTAGATTTAAAACACAGAGCAAATGTGAACTTGATATTTCAACAAATTAGTGAAAATTAAATATCAAAAATGAAGAACAAAGACATCACCTACCTTAAATTTAGGTCAGATTTATGAGACCCAGAAAAAATATAAAAATGACCTTCATGAAAGGGTCTTCAAAGAGAGAAAAATTTCTTAGAAAAAGTTATGAAGTTGATCAGAAAACTATTCAAATATCAAAGTTAATAGCTATTATAAGGTAAAAAAGAAAGTGATTTAAGAACTGGGGATAAGTGGTGAGATAAGAAAAGAGACAGAGTATTTCAGAATTGTACAGAGTTCGGAAATGTGGAATCAGGTGACCTAGAGGCCTGGTGTTGACTGGTATAAAAAGGATCAAAGATATGATGACTGTAATGATATTTACATGTTTTTAGATTACATATATACGTGCACATATATGTGCATGTGTATAGACATATCCACCTGTTCCTCATTGCCTATGTTCATCACAGCTGGAATCTGATTACGCTCTTTTCCTAATGCCACTCTAACAAAAACCAATCATCTTTCAAGTGCCCTATAGCTTTCCCAGGAGAGGGGATATGTGTTATTTCTCTGTGAGTGATTGCGTCCGTTACGGCGCTTTCTCCCTGGTGCAGAGCCAAGGCTGAGGGAAACGGCTGTTTATACTGCTCTCCCTTTGGGAGCCAAATGGAAAGTAGCAGTGTTTTAAGCACCTGTTTTGAGATTTCTCTAGTTACAGGAAATAGTTGGGCATGATACAGATGAGCGGTGAGAACAAACTGAACTCTCAAAAAACAATACAGTGATACTCAACTGTGAAGCAAAATTAAAACAAACAGAAACCTTGCATGGATCTTGTAGGAGCAGATACACTGAATGTTAAGTAAAACACTTCCTAAACTACTGCAGTTGCTTGCCCCCTAGGGTGCCATCTGTTACTTGCAGTGTGTAATTTTTCTCTATTTTCAGGCACACTGGTCAAAATAAACACATTTTGGTAAATTTTCTATAGTCTAATTAATCAAAATTTCCCTAAAACTTCAAGATAAAGAGAGGTGTGGAAGAAAGGAAGAATTTTGAATTTAATTTCTATACATTAGTTAAACTTGGAAACATACAGTACTTCAATATTTTCTGTAAATGAATCAAAAATTTTATAAATAATCAGCATGATTAAAACAATGAATATGGAACTTCTCATAATGAATGCAGTCAGACCATAATTTAAGATTTTAATCTGGAGACATTTGTCAATATTTTCTCACTAAAATCACATCGAGAATCTTTTATTTCCACGTTATTGGAGGAATTTTTTAAAAAGTATAGGCTAAGGTGTATAGTGAGTTTCTATGTTTGCTATAGCAAAGTGATTTTTTTCTGTTGTAGTTTTTTGAAGAGAAATCCTCTAGTCTTCAGTGTATGGAAGGTAGACTCACTGACCTTAGACCATAAACTAATACCACCATGCCGCATGTTATTCATTCCACTCTTTAATGCTGATTTTTTGAAAATGCACAGTATAAAGTTGATAACCCTCCCCATTGTAAACACAGCCCAATCATCCACACCAGTCTTACATCTACATAAAAGAAACTGCTGTTAATACCTGTGATTTATTCAGCTATTTTCAAACATAACTGTGTTTCCTGAGTGCAAATCTAGATGGACAGTCTCAACCCTAGATACACCAAAGTGGACCCTCTGCAGAAGCCTCGTGGTCTATTAGACTCTTAAGTAATCCTAATGTGGTTGGAAAATATTGATGCAATTTTGTGAAAATAAATAAATCTTCAGTAAAAAGGCAACTAAAATATTCTTTTAGTTGTTGGTTATCAATACAAAAGTTACATTTATCTATTTTAAGATTATAATGTTTCTCCTTAAGCATTAAGTTGTTAGGATGTTTACTATGCCACTCTTCTTTATGAATTGCAAGTTACATGTAGTATACAAGATGTGCAATGTGAATGAGGAGACTGTGAGTAATGAAGACAAATCTTACGTTTTCACAATTATACATGAGGTAGATCATGTCAAAAAAGGGTCCAAGATGAACCTGAGAACAGATATTTGATCAGATCCATCACCATAAATTTTTTATATGATAATGGCCAGGATAGCGTGATAACTCGCAGGTTAGAGAGCTTCCTGAGCCACATACCAAAACAAAGTTAATCACGGCAAATAATTTCCCCTTCGGCTTGACCATGTTATAGTTATTCTCAGTAATCACATATCACAATGTGTGATAGACCTCTGTAAATGGGATCAAATGCTGCTGGCAAATTTTTCAGAAAAACGAGACTGCAGTTTTGGATGGAGATCTGTACAGAGAGGCTTTATAGGAGCCTGAAATTGCCTTTTTCTTAGGTTTATTATTATTCTGTCAAGCACCTCTCATGTCTCCTATATTAAAATGGAAACAGTCTTGTAAGAACTACTATATCACTTCCCAGCTTATTAGTATGAAGTAAAAAAGTTCTCGTTTTTCTATTTACAATGATTAATATTTCTTTTGTCTTCCTAGCATAATAGCCAAAATCTGGTCCATGCTATGGCCTGTGACCCAATACTCAGATCCTCGAACACTCCCAACAGGTAGCTGTCCCATTCCCATCTCAATTCTAACACTGATAAGTGATTTTATCCATCTACCTTATAGCGACAAAGATATATCTATATTTTATTGTACAAAGTGGATGTTTTGATTTCAAAATATTTAGAAAAACACAGTTCTCTTTAGTAAAGGATAAATAAAATTATAATTTGGCATTTGCAATAGGATTTTTAAAAATAAATCCTAAAACAAAGAAGTGCCCATAACATCCCATGCACTGGATTTATACAAAAATATTTGAAATGGTGAATGTATACGGAAGAGCACAAAGAGCGTGCAGTTCAGCCCAGAGGCAAATATTTTTATCTGAAGTAGCAGATGCTTTCAGAAATGATGACGCAGGCTTCCAGGACTCTTGCTTATATTCCATGCCATTCCCAGCAGGGTCAGTGGATGATAGAGTCAGCTAATCATGGGTGAGGCCGTGAGCTATATTGCAATCACCGTACTGGATGGTAGAACAGAAGTATTATTGGCTCAGCTTCTGTATTCTGGTACCACGAGCTGGGAGGGTGGATTTCTTCGTGAATTTGCCTTCGCTTTTTCGTATCTACTGCTAAGCACATTTTTCTTTTAAATCTGGATGTGCATAGTAAGTGTGGAACTGGGGACAAGAATAAATCAGTACAATTTAAATCAACCATAGTATTTTACATTAACGTTTTTAACCTCAGTCCAAAAATGTCATCTTCTGAGATATTAAATATATTAAATAATATAATAGATTATTTTAAATGTTTTGTTAAATTTTAGTTATTCTCAAGTGTAATTTTCTATAGGGACAAAAATGAAAAGTAGTAATTAAAGACTAAAGTAAGAGAATAATGTTTTCTTTAAATACAATTTTGAGATACCTGAAGGACATATGATATTAATGATTTGGTAAGATATTGATATGGATTTTTACAGTCTCTTGAGAAATTTTTCTAATCTTTATGCCTCATCAACTATTGCAACTCAATACAAAAAGTTCAAAATTCAAAATCTTTAAAAGTTATGTCTAGATACACCTCCTGCACAAAATACATGCTAACGAATGAAACCTTGAGGTAATCACTTTAAGCCCTTAGTCTGGCATAGCAACAGGACTAAGTGTAATTTCTTTAATGTCCTTTATGTTTTGCTATTTTTAAAAATTAAAGTTTCAAAAAATGTTATGTGTATACAGTAAAAAAACACATGAATGCAAATAATAAAAGGAAATCAATTTTACTGGACATCTTGAAAATACACAATATGATGACTCAATACATAAATACATACAGTAAACAGATTACTATAAGCAAATAAAATACCATGCCTCTTGGGTCATATGGTTACCTTCTGTGTATGGGAGGGTAATTTTTTGCTATAATCCAATATTTTTAACAAATTTCCAGTATACAACACAATGTTATTAATAGAAGTCCCCAACGCTGTGGTCTTTGATTTCAATCTCCACAAAGACACCTCTTCTGGCCCATAATAAAGATATTTCTACTCTTCTTCTATGTGAAAAAAATCTTGTTTTGTATTTTTTGTTTTTAATATGAAATATGTCAGTGAGATCATGTGTTTTTTTTTTCTGTGCCTGGGTTATCCCAGTGTTGAATTAAATTTTTTGCTGTAAATGATAGGTTCTTCTTTTTTGTAAAAGTGGATAATATTCAAATATTTTCACACACGTACATACATATGTGCACACTCACACACACATAAAAGCTTCCGGATTTCTTTACCCAGTTATGCCCTTATTATCATTTCAATTTCTTATCTGATATAAATAATAATACAATCAAGATGAGTATACAATTTTATATGGCTGTTATTTCTTTGGGCATAGATGCAGTAAAATGATCAATAATGTATTTTCAATAATGGCTGGGATGACTGAAAGAAAATGTAGTTTGTTAATAAAAACTAAAAGGTCACAGAAGTTTTCTAAATTTTTTACAGTGAAATTTTAAATAATGCCCTGAAATACAGACAAGCAGACAAACTCAATTCCAATCTAGGACTGATTTGATACAATGTTCGAGGAAAGAATGCAGGTATCCTAAAAGAATAAAGAGCTGGACAAACAAGTCAAAAAGCAGTTTAAAACTAAGTAGAAGTTAATTTTCCCTCCCTGCATTCTCTCATGTAGCAAAGAAAATAACCCCTTCATGAATCTTACTTTTATATAAGTCCAGAGTTCATGTGAGAGGAAATTGGACCAATAAATGAAATATGTGATATTTTAAGAGAGATAAACACAATATAATTAGTTTTCATTAAAAGTGATCATGAATTGTGTTTGTTCAAAACTAAGAATAATAAAAAAATCTGAAAAGAGACACAATTCTATGTTTATTAAAAAGTATAGATAAAGCATTCCTAAAAGGAAATTAAGGGTAAGAACACAAATATACGTAAGGGCATAACACATGTTAAAAATAACATTTCATCTTCAACATTTATATTCAAATGTTTAGATTGACCAGGATATGTAAAAGGAATGTAAACTAGAATATACAATGCCTCAGCCAGTTTTGATCAGAGAAACCTAAGAAAAACTCTTAACAACGTAGCAAGAAATAATTTATTTACATTCTTGCTTGGATACGAGGTAGAATTTACTCTGAAAACAACAATATTGAAATTCCAAGATATTCCTCTTGCACTACCCCTTCCAAGACCATGTATAATTTCATATTTATAATGATATGTTCTTATAGAGTTCTCTATATTTTGTATACGTTTCAAGGCTCACAAAATAAATTTGTTCATGGAGATATTAAAGTACTGATTCAGGTAACAGGTAGAAATTTTGACTAAAAAATGTTTTGTAATCATCAATGTCAAGTATAGAAGCTTTTTCTTTAGGATTATTCTGCTCCCATGTTAATAACAAAACATTTAAATCTTATTTTAAGGTATTCTGCCATAAATTTTCAGTGTCTCTGTTAGAAAGGTAATGAGATGTTGCAATTGCTTTCAGGTCAGTTTTAGATGTGCCCATCAGGAATTTTTCACACACAATCAAATTGAAGCAGCCTGATGCTTACATCCTGTGTCCAGTAGGGATTATGTGTTCAATATATCGTGATTTTAAAGATAGCATTTTTCACCTAGGGAGAAGCAATGCCCCTTTTAATATGTACAATCTGAGTTTTAAGCAGAGAGAGTAGAATTGGAAGTAGTGAGGATGCTTTTATTTTTGTAGAGATTTCAAAGGAAGCAGGTTTTAGTCTGTTTCAAGCTGAGTCCTGGTGTCATTGGCTCACATTCCTGTTGCTGTACTGAATTGATCTAGAAACTTGAGAATCATATTCAACAAAGTCTAAAAGATAAATCCAAGAGCAAATATAACCCAATTTTAAGAGTCAACAATCCTCCCGACCAAATCATTTCCAGAGGCTTCTCAATAACCTAGATAGGAAGAGAAATTCTTTTTCCAAGACAGGTAGATGCATTTCTTCTATCTCTAAACAAATCTATTATTCATAAGTTTATAAATTACAAGACATTGTGCTTCTTCCTATGCTGCCATTAATAGTTTTCTGTATTTGTATGCAATAACCTCTATAAATTCTATAGTAAAAATGATAATAGTCCCAGCATCATTTCATTTACAAAAGTTGGTGGACATATATCATTTCAGTGACATTGATATGGACCATTTATATTACAATGTTCCTGTGATCTATACTTTATAACTTATTTTCTGCTTTTCACTATATACATAATATAATGCACATTTATGCTACATTAGAACTAATTTTGGCTTCCTAGATGCATTGAGCACCCTTTCGTGCGTTTGTATATGCACTGTTTCTATGTGAGTGGGTGCTGCATGTATAGATTGCCTTCCATGGGTTTGGCTCTCAGGAGGCCTTTCTTGATCTCCAGAAGAAAGATGCTCCTCTATGCTTAATACTTTCCTAGGTCTTTAAGGTTTATGTTGCTCCAAATTCATAAATTGAAATCCTAGTGTTCAAAGTTATGTTGCTTGAAGAAAATATTTCGGAGAGTGGGCTGTTCATGATAGTATAGTGTCCTTACAGAAGAAGCATAGGAGGGCTTGTTTGTTCCTTTTACTGGAAGGACACAGGGTTGAGATGCCTTCCGTGAATGAGGGATGTGCCTTCACTGGACCTTAAATTCACCGGTGCTCTGACCTTGTCTTTGCAGTCTCTAAACTAAGAATTCTTTTGTAGGGCATCCAGTTAATTACACCTTGTTACACCAACACAAATGTGTAGGAGACTCCCTTTCTTTGCATTAGCAATTATATAATTTTCTTATGTAATTTTTAATTACAGACTTATGTGTTTATTTTAATAGGATGAGAATCTTGGTTTATTTATCTCTTTATCTAATTTTATGCCACTTTCACTCATGTTCCCATTTGTTTGACCATTTTGGTCAAACTATATGTAAGATAATATTGAATAAATAATAGAGTACTCAGTATCATTTGATTTATTATACATCATATGCTCTATTATTCCTTTTAATTCAACTACATCTATACATAGATATCATAATCACTAGCCTTTTTAGAGATAAAAACTAATGGATACTCAATGACATTATGCAATATATTCAAGTTCAAGTAACTAAAACATACAAGATCAACATTCTCAATGATAGTTTCATTAATACCAAAAGTCCCAAGAGCTGCTCTCCATGTACAGTGATAAACACTGTCAATTTAAGAATTTAAAATACTGTTTCTTATACATCATAAAATCTTTACATGAGTAACACCTAAATAAAGCCAGATAATAATAAATGCGGATTCTAATATAATATAGTGTGATGGTTTCTTTTATATGGAGAAAATGGTAGCATTTTTGTGAAATTTTCTCTTATGCCTTAGTTTTCATAACTTGCTTTAAGTACATGGGCTAGACAAGGTCCTGTACAATTAATTGAGGATGTTTTTCTTAGTTTATTAATCATTTATCAACTATAGATTCAATGTGTATTTTGGTTTGATCAGATGACATATTTAGATTTGTGTGTCATTTATCATCTTTATCATCCTATAAATATAAAATTTCTTTTAAAAATTTGTTATGCATTTCTTATTTAAATGGATTTTGATTTAATACTATGAAACCTTAAACATAAAAAATGTATTAAACTTGTTTTGGGCTTAACGAATTTCCCATGTATAGACTAATGTAACCACAACTCTGAATATATGAAACAGGCCCAGCACCTCTTAAATTCCCCTAGTGCTCCTTCTTGACTTTTTGTTTTTGGATCAGGGTTTTGCTCTGTAGCCCAGGAGGGTCCTAAACTCACTACGGAGCCCACGCTGGCCTTGGACTCATAGCAATCCTCCTGCCTCTGCCTCCCTGGTGCTGGGATTCCAGGTGAGCACCGACATGCACAGCTTTCTCTCCTTGACATTTTCTAAGTGACAGATATCCTTTGTTTTTTGGTGATGAGTCAGCTTTGGTTTTGAACTTTAAATAAACGAAATCATAATGAACATGCTTTTTGTCTCTCTCTCAGCAAGTGTGCATGGTATCCATTAATACGTCTTACATTACATTTTTAATCACTCACTTATTAATCTACATTTCACAGCTTTTGGGCCATTAGAAATAAAGCTGACATAAAAATTCTTGCACATGTCTTTCACTAATCTCGGGGTTCAGCTTTTTGCATATGTTTAGGAATTAAATTGCTGAGTCATAGGGAAGACACAGAACTGATTTTCAGTCAAGATTTTAATTGAAAGTATAACATGCTCATGAACAAGAAAGTGATAGTAAGAACAGTATACCGAAAATTTTAATAGATTTAGATTTGGATATTTTCTGTACCAGGTTAGTGCTTAAATAAGGTAAACACATTTTTCCTTCTCGTACAGTCAGAATATAAAATAATATATACATATATATGAGTTATCAAATAATACACCTGTGGTTACAAAGATATGCAGGGGTTTTGTCCCACCAGTGTCCCCCACATCTTCAGTGAACAGCAGTTGAGGGTCTTACAACCCAGCACAATTGCCATACTATATATTTGAGAAAGAAGTCAGATTTTAGAGGTTCAGGACTTGATCACAGGAGACTGCTTCCACTATAAGAATCACCACAATTCACATTTTGTGATTTCCACTTCCGATCAGCTATAATAAGGATTCCCAGTAAGTTCAATTAATTTCATTGGATATAGATTTTTTTTAATAAAGGAAATTGCGAAGGATACAGCTGGATTGCCACATGAAGGGATGTGTAGGGGAGGTGACACAGAAGGCGTATGGAGAAGTCATGTTCCTTTCTGATGTTCTGCTCTCTGGCCGTCCAGCAGTGCAGAAACTGCAATATAAAAGCTGTCCACACTCACTCTAAGATATTTTTGGAGGCTTAATGATGTAGGCATGATTATTTTTCACTGATCATTTCAAATATCAATCTTTTTCACCTCCTTTGATGTCAGAGATGAGAATGAAGGTTGCAATCCTCTAAACAGATGGTGGTTTCTTCTGTGGTCCAGCCTTCATCTTGAGGCTGTCCACAGGCACTCCAAAAGTTGCCTTATTAAAACAAAAAATAGTCCTAATATACAGGGAATTTCATTTTGGAAGAAGTCAGGACAACATTGCTGGATATTTCTTGTAGACTGGTGTGTTTTCCGCCACGTAGATCTGAGTGTATCATAGAAAAAATTATATGCTCACATGTAAATTTGTCTAAGAATTGAAAACCTGTGTATCTGTCCTCTTCTTGTCTTGGTGGTTAGGAAAGTGATCCAATAAAACCCAACTGCAGGGTCGGAGGTGAGATGAGGCACAAGCCTCGTCAGTGTCAGAGTGTCTATAATCACTATTATGAAATTGAAACAAAGCTCACCCAACCTTGGAGTTGGAGCAGGTGCTTATAAAATCAACCCAGGGGATGCTGAGATTAGCTAAACAGCAGCTCAGTTCTTGGTTTGCTGAGATTAACTGAGACTAACAAAACAGACTCTCCGACAGCTGGGATAAATGTTTACATAAAATCAAGGGTCATGAGTCAGAATTCAAGAATGATTTGAATAAAGAATTATCTATGGCAGGGTCCTTAACCCATCACTGGGGACAATTTTATATTTTCTCCGACATTCAAATTTTAACTGTAAAAAATAGATGTTATAAAGAGGAAAATGAGAGAAAATAATGAGAGTAGATTGTGATCCACAAAGCAGATAAAATTTTAAGTAGAACAGAAATTGCCCAAAATTAATTTAGTACATTTTGTACTCATCTAAACATGAATAATATTTGCTATATATTTATTAAAATACTTTAATTTTTCATTCATTTCTAATTCATGTTATTGCCCTGCTTAAGTGATTATTTTAATTTTCAGGAGTTGTAGCTATGTTTACAAATTTTAAAAATAATGTAAATTGAACTTCCTAGTGCAATTATTTGTTATTTGCAAAAATTCCAGTTGTGATATTCAAGTATGATTTACAAGTCAATAAAGGGAAAGATAAAAGAACGGTTATTTGGATAGAAAAGAGATATTTTCAAGTAGATGGGATGTAAATTAATCGATGCCTGCAAACTCTTAAATGGAGTTTTAAAAAGAATATGTTTAAAATATCTTTCATGATTCTGTTTAAAACCTTAAACGGTGCAACATTTCGGTACCAAAGTGCATAACTACGGGGCGCTTTGAGTCCCTGTGATCTTTTTGAAATAAATAAGAATGTAAGATTCATCATTGATTTTTACTATTTTTTTCTAATCTCTAAAGGGAAGGACACCCCATGCCGGCAACTTCTTCTTTCCCAGCAAATATTCTTTCAGAATCTCAATCAGAACAAAGTTGAAACCCTCACAATTGCCTTTCCCCAACCCCCAGCCCCCACCCCGCCTTTTTATCTTTGTCAGGCCCCACCCCAGGGCCTTCACACTGAGATATCCTGTCAACATTCTTTTATTTTTCATTTGGAAACAGTCTTATGAAAATGCTGAACTACCCACCCTGGACTCAAACTTGGCTATCCTCCTGCTTCAGCCTCCCAGGGAGCTGGGAGTACAGGCATGACCCGCCATGCCCTAGTAATTATAAGTTTTTCCCAACATTTTATTATGAAAATTTTCAAGTACATGAAAAATTGAAGTGATGTTCTACTGACCTCTCATGTACTGACAGCACAAAAATTACCACACCCTGTCACACATATGGCTGCCTTCCTTATCCATCTTTCTCTTACACTTTTTGTATTTTTCAAAGTAAATAATGCAAAACTGAACTTCTGAATTATGTATGCCCATGCCATAATTAACTCCATTCTATTGTGTGCTCACTTATTCAAACTTCATAAATTATAGAATATGTCTATTAAAGCACTGGAGTGTCACAGTAAAAAGCTTTGAGAAATAGGATATGAAACGCTGAATGAATAGCACTTCCGCAGAGTACAAATTATTCTGCCTTGGTCAATATTTCTTTCATTCATTTGTTTTTTTTTTTTTTTAATTTTCTGAAACAAGGTCATGTTCTGTATTCCTGGCTGGTCCAGAACTCACTATGCATCCCAGACTGGCCTGGAATACAAAGCAATCCTCGTGCCTTAGCTTCATGACTACTGGGATTACAGATATGCACAAGCACATCTGTTTTATGTGGTGCTGGGAAATCGAATTTAGGGCCTTGTACTTGCTGGGCAAAGCTTCAACTGCTGAGCTGTGGCCTCGGTTTTGATCTATGTTTTTTATATAATTTTACAGTACTGCTTTTTTGTCTTTAGTTATATGTACTATTTCAACCCCTGAAGCATTGCTTATATTTGTGTTTCAACCCTTATTTTCTAACTTCTGATCAGAAGATGCTAAAGTCCTATTAACATAAACTTAAGAATGTTCTCCTGATTCCAAGTTTATTTCCTCTGCTATTCCCTACTGTTACCCTAATTTTTCTGTAGTAATTAAAATGTAATCCAGTAAAAACACACATATTCCTCTTGGTTCAGTGTAGAAATGCATGGCATTTGCTTTTTCATCCCAATTTGCTTCCTTCACTGATGTTACTCTTACAAAAGTCTATTGAGTTCAATGGAAAGTACTTGAAACTCCCTACACCAGATTTATTTTTGAAGTGTTCTATAAAGGCTCATCATTAATAAGTACGCCACTCGAAATCGTCAGGCACTCTCCGACAAGCATTTTTTTTTTTTAAATCACCCTTTCCTCACAGAACATGCTATGCTTAGATACAGTAAACAATTTCTCTTACAAGTAACATAGCAGGAGGACACCACTAAGAGAACATGAGGGATTTACAAAGGCAGTGTCTTTGTTGGTGTGGAAAAGAATGTTCATGTTAGAAGATCTCCTGCTACCAGGCTCCAGAAACCTCTCCTCACAGAGCAATTCAAATGTCCAAACACAGTCAAGAGCTAACAAAGGTAATAAGTTACTTCCTGCGCATTTTACAGAGACAAGCTACAATCTGTCTTCCAGAAAATATACCATGGGATCTTCATAAAAGAGCACTTCCTACAAAAACCGTGGTTCCTGAATTTTATAATTTAAATTTGATAGAAAAAAATGAAAAATAATTCTATCACGTGCAACAGTTTCTGTAGGCTGTCTTGGAGTTAAATAGTTGAGTCAAAGATGAGAGGACCACACAAAGGTTTGACGCCTGTTAAATTGTAATGGAAAGATCAAACTGTTTCTGAAAGGGCTTACAACATTTTAAGTTCTTTATTGTGGTGAATAGTTGCTCTGATTTTGTTACATTCTTGCTATCACTTGATGTTACTACATATTTCAGAGTTTACCAATCTCATGAAATGTATCATAGAACTACACCTTTCAGGAGCTCTGTTATGCATAATATTTTAGGCATATAGACATTTAAGTATTTACTCATTTTTATTTTACACCATGAAAATCAAATGAGAAGCATAGTAACCCAGACTTTTCAGTCAGATCACATGGGTTTGAATCTTGCCTCCCTCTCTTAAAAAGACAAGCAACACGGGAGAGCAAAAAGGAGGATAGAGACACACGTAACTCTAGACTTACTGGGAGAATTGTATTTTTACATGAAAAATTTATGTGTGTCCCACACAAGATTCACAACATATAAGAATTGGCAGAGAACATAGTATTTTTCCATCATTTCATTTCCGAATGTCCCAATGAAATAGTGTGAAAACTGAACCTCTCAAGAAAAAAAAAAAGAGAGAGAGAGAGGTATTTGGTTTTTCTCCAAATATTTCTGTTCCATACCTTGAAATTTGAATATTGTATTGTATATGGCTTTACTGACAATGTGACTTCAAGTTCAACTATTAAAATTAAAAATGATTTTATAAATGTATATATATGTATATATGTGTGTATATATAAAATTGATTTTATATATATGTATATATAATATATAGATATATGTATATATACATATATATATATATATATATATATATATATATATATATATATATATTTTTTTTTTTTAGTTGTCATGGTTCATATTTGGAGCGTCCCCGAAATCCTCATGTGCCTATGGATACTGCATTGTTTTGGGAGGTAGGGTAGGGCCTGGCTGGAAGGGACAGGTACTCGGGGTTTACTCTGAAGAAACTTGGGCTGACTCTGCCCTTCTGGACTTCTCTCAGTTCAGCGATGTTGTGAAAAGCTCTGTCTTGTACCACCTCCAGCCCTGCCGTGTGATTTGACTATTTTTCAGCCGCCCACTGGTGAAAGGACTGAAACCTTCTGTGAGATACAATAAATCTTTCTCCCATAAGGTGTGGATGTTGGGTATTGAGTCACAACGATGAAAAATTAACTATGAGAGCAAGTAATCATTAATATGACAAAAATAAGTGACAATCATTAATGTGTCTATCCTGTCCTCTTTATTCCTTTCAATTCTTCAAGATATTAAAATCATATTTAGAAAAATTGAGGAGACTATGCAGAATTCAGTAAATAGAATTTTATGAGACAAATGAAAAAATCCCCCCAAGGCTTTAAAAAACATGATCTTATTTTATTTTTCCTAAATTGAAATTAAAGCACGTTAATTTGAAATACAGTGAATTTAACAAACACATTAATTTTAACAGTTAATTCATTGTATAATTTTTTGTAGGAAATGTCTTCTTAATTTGTTTATATATTAGTTCTTCTTAAAATAGATTATACTCTTACAGAATATAAGCATAATGTGCATAATATAACAATTTTCAGAAGAAAGATGTACTTTGTAAGTGAGCATATGCTAATTTTTCTATTCACTTGTTGGTTCTTAAATTTTTAAGTTAAATTGGTTTTTTTCTATTAATGAATATGTATTTTCCATGCAAAATTACATTCAATTTGAAAAAATTACACAGAAATATATCACACCTTCATCACTGTTGCTTCCCTCACCCAGTTCTACCCTCTCACTCCCCGCCCCATATTCTCTTTACTTCGCCACAAAAATCTATCTCCCTTTTGGCTACAATTACACTTTCTTTTCTTTCCTTTTTTTTGTTTATTTAAACATTGTGTTTCTTGAATTAGAGGAACCACATGGCATGTGACCTTTTTATCTGAACCACTTCTGCACATCCCTCAGCAGTGGTCTCTAGGTGTGTCTATTTACTTAAAGAAAAAACTCAAATGTGTTGCTTTCATGATGCAATAGTTTTCCACTATATACGCAAACAACACAAAATATTTTTGCTCTATTAATGGCTGATTACAGTACAATACATATTGCATTTTCTTTATTCTTACTTGCTATATATTAGGTTTTTAAAGATAGATATCATGTTACCCTTTATTCTACCTTATTGATATATTTGGACAAAGTCAGAAAATATTAATTATCAAATTCTGAATTATTGGGCAATTTCGCTTAAATTAAATTAACAGGTCACTGTGAGAGGCACAATTGGATGGAGAATGTTTTTCTCTTTAGAATGAGAACAAAGTAGAGAAGAAAAAGTTGGAAGAAGAGCCAATCACGCTGCTGCTATGGAGAGATAAGAGAAGAAAATAAAAATTGAACAGAAATTATTAGAAACAATATGCATGCATTATAAGAAACACTTCATCATTTAACTAAGATTTCTCATAAATATTCTAGTTTAAGATATTATGCTATGTTCTTTTCTTATATTATAGTACCATTACCTGGCACAGTCTTTTGGTCTCCTCACACAGAAATGCTTTTCATTTAAAAACGCATTCAAAATTATTTTTTCCTAGTGCTGAATTCTTCTTAAGATGGGTCAGCATTTAGACTTTGACCCTGCAGATTGTCTTAACACTAATTAGAATTACTGAGAAAATGAGTGCATCTTCTTTGGCAAATGTGTTGGAATTCTTTTCATTGTTCTTGCCTTATAGTGAAATCAATTATAGCGATTACAATCAAGATGTGTGTCTACAGGGCTTCAGTAATAGATTCTCTCTTACAGAAGAAATTATGTCATTCTAATTCTGGCATTCACAATAATTCTTAGCTCAATTTAAAAAAAATCAGTGTGTATTAGATGCATATTAAATTGAGTTATATTTTTGTTTTCATCAGCATCTTAGCTTTCTTAAAATAAAATGCATTTTTGTTTATTTTTCTGTATCTACAAAAACGTGATAAGTAAAATTATTCTACATTCAACAAAATTTAATTAGAAGTGTCAATATTTAATATGAGTAAGATTAGCTTTTTTCAACAATATTTAATATGAAGTTTCATTACATTACACAATGGTGACCAAAATTTCCCTAAGACTACTGAATTTTGCAAAATAAACACAAGATTCTTTTTAGAAAGTACCAAATTAGAATCCAACAGAATCTATTTGAGAAAATTCTCTAATTGTGAGCAGTAAATTTGTGTCTGTAGAATCATAATTCATTTTAAAAGTTATGCTCTGTCTACTAAATTATAGACATGGGCATGGACTTTTTGGAAACAAAGTCTCTCTCTGTAGGTCAGGCTGGCCTTGGGCCCACTGGCATTCTTCCCACCTTAGCTTCCAGAGAGTGCTGGAATTACAGGTGTGTGCCACCACACCCAGCTACGTGGTGCTGGGGAATCGAACTCGGAGCCTTGCACTAGAAAGAGATTTAACCACTTTGCCATTCATCCAGCCTGGCAAAAACTTTTTTACAAGACAGTTGAAACAAAAGAAAATAGCCTAGACAATCAGCAAATGGGATTACATTAAATTGAAAAGTTTCTGCATGTTAAAGAAAACTATCATCAGTAAAAAGAGAAGGGACATAATGGAAAATACTATTACCACCTATACCTCTGACAGAAGGCTAATAACTACAATATGCAAAGAATTGAAGAAAAATAGATCCCTCAAAATCAAAAACCCAATTAAAAATGAGCAACAGAAATGAATAGAAAACTCTCAGGTAAAGAAGTTTAAATGGCCAGAAAATACATGAAAAGATGCTCAACATCCTTGCTATTAGAGAAAGGAAAATCAAAACATCACTAAAATATCATCTTATCCCAGCAAAGATGGCTTCCATCAAGAACTCAAAAAGCAACAAATACTGACTAGGGTTCTGTGAAAAAAGAACCCTGCTATATTGCTGGTGGGATTGGAAATTGGTATAATCACCATGGAAAGCTGTATGGACATTCTTCACCAGGTTGAAAATAAATATTCCATTCTATCCATTAACACCTTTTCTGAGTATTTTTACAAAAGAATTAAAAGCAACATATAACAGAGATACATGTATACCACTGTTTATAGCAGCACAACTATTAATAGCTAAATTGTGGAAGCTGGAGAAATGCCCATTGATAGGCCAATGGATTTTAAAAAATGTGCTATATGTCCATAATGGACTACTACTAAAGACAAAAAGATTTGGAGATTTTTTTAGTTAAATGGCGGCAACTTGAGACAATCATACTTAGAGAAGACAGTTAAGCACAGAAGAGTAAATGTTGCTCAGCATCTCTAATATGAGAAGTCCAGAAACCCATCCATTTTGTTGAACAGAATGGGCATGATAGTGGCAGTTAGGGGGACAAGGAGAGAGTGAGAAAACTAAGAAAATGAGGAAGAGAAGGGATTATAAGGTTGACATGATACATATGTGGACAAAATCCCCAAGCTCATCGCTCGTTGCCCAGTGTGTGTCATCTATATGAACGTTAGGCCCAACTCACAGTACCGTAGGAAGAGCTGCACTGCTCACATTCTGTGTCATGTAACAAATATGCAATTAACAAAGGTTAAAGAGTCAAGCACAGTAAGAAAAAAAAGGAAAGAAATAAAAGGGAAGAAAAGAAAGAAGATACAGTAAGTAAAAAACCAACAAAAAGCTAGAGATTAGTGATCAGTGATTATAAAGAGTGAGTGAAAACCAGAGCCTGTGGGGAGAGGGTCAGAATAGGAGTAGTTGAGGAATATCTTTGTCACTCTTGTCGTACTTCAACTGAGGTCTAGTGACAAAGCTGAGAGCAACTTATCTGTAATTATGGAGTGTAACAATAATGTGATTCCTTTCCTGCATATGTCATTTTACGTTAAAAGTATTTTTTTTCTATTTTTTCCCAAATAAGTGAAAAATCTATAATCCCACACCAAGACAATGTTCTCCTTGGTTTTGAGACTGCCTTTTACTCTTTACAGTTGTGGAAATACTGGTGATTCTTTCATGATGTTTTTTATATGTGCATTAGTAAAAACATTTCATTATAGGTAAGTCAACAGCAAAGGTACAGGAAATAAAAAAATTATTAGAAATGCAGATCATCATTTGCCACAATGAGATATTTAAGCGTCGAGTTCAGTGTGAATAGATCAACGCTAAACCTAATGTAGCCTTGTCTTTCATGGAAAGATAACTTGCCAGTTAAGAAATAAAATAATAATAGGTAGGGAAAGATTAAGAAAAAAATTTACTAACGTGTCCAACAAGATGGGAAGAAAAACATAATTGTCTTAAATTTTATGTCAATAAAGAATTTAGGCTGCTACTGTTTCACATGATAAGGCAACAGAGAGGGTTTTTTGTTGTTTATATTTTTTCTTTTAGTTTATAAAATCAGAAAAGTGAGGAACAGAAAAAAGTTAGCATATCAACAGCATATATTTTAAAACATTATAACAGCATATTCTGCTTTAAAATTTAAAATATAAATAGCAAAATGTTAACATATTAATGAAAATTTTCTTCAGGGGGATTTATTTTTTAATTATTTTTAAAATTTCCATGCTATATTTTAATCGATCTAAAGAGAGCTTTGAAAATATATTATTAATACACAAAAGTAATATTAGTATTTTTATTTAGATATAAAATACAACATATGGAAGTTGAGACCACTTCTAAATAATTCACATTATGCATCAAAACATAATCCCTGACAAAATGATGCATAGTTTACTTATTTCGAGGTGGGACTCTTCAGCACACAGGCCTGTGTTTCTGACACAGCACTTACATTCTTTTAACCATTTTTGGAAGAGTTGTGCAACTGTCATGCTACTGAAACCGCACCCCATATTTGAGATTACATAGATGCACACAGCTAAAGAATATTCAATAATATGTGCAAATAATAAAGAATTAAAATTCCCCATCTGAAAACAGAATTTTTTCAAAGGTTATGTTGGATCCTTAAGGTGATGAAGTCAAAGAAAATGATTAACTGCCCTGTTACCCACCCAACAAAAATGAAAAGCTGAAAATGCATAAAGCAATACTGAAAAGCAGATTTTGGGAATAGCTTTGTACTTATGTCTTCAAAGAATAAAATGAAAAACAATATAAAAGCAAAAAACAGGACTAGTTAATAAATGAGAATAAAGTAAAATATGCTTAGCACAATTAATTCTGAGTTAGCAATCTCTATTCTTGAAATATTAATTAATTAGTGTAAACAAAGAACTAAGACAATAAATAATTAGGCACACAAACAGGCCTATTGGGAGTTGTTAACCATTAAAATACACAAGAAAAATTTGTACAGATAAATAGGAAAATTGGTTTAGATGAGGTTTAAGTAGAAAAATTATGAAATATTTCTGAGTAAAATCAAATAAATTTTAGAGAAATATGCTTAGCTTATGATTAGAAACAACAAATTTAATGATTGAGATGATTTTATTTCAATCATTCTGCAGGTCCAGTAAAAACCCAGGCAAAATTCTACTGGTATTTTCTTCTTTATTTCTGTAATTGACAAGGCAATTATATATATATATATATATATATATATATATATATATATATATATATATATATATATATATATTTGGGTAGGCAATGCACTAAGAATAATGAAAGCAACCATGGTAAGGACAAACAATGTAGAAGAATGATTTTATCTGACATCAGAATGATTGTAAAAATAAAACTGCCATTATTATATTGTGTAGGTAGCAAAGAAACAGAAAATTTATTGACATAACAATGTAGGAAGTCCAGAATTATGCCCACAATCGTGCAAATTTTAACTTGCCAGAAAGAAAAGAAAAAAAATACGCATCAATAGATCTTAAAGAAAAAGCTTATCAGATCAGAATGAAAACACAACTCAACTTTATAAGAGCAAAAGAATGCATTTCAAAAATATTATGTATTAAAATATGCAAAAATATACTTACTTTGTATTATTCTATTTAAGAAATGTGCTAAAGCAGCTAAAGTAACTAAGAAATTAAATTCAATTTTAGCTTCTAATTGAAAATGTCTAAATTTGGGTCTTCATACAGTAACAATCTCTCTAGATTTACACATTAATCCAAACTGATTAAATGGGGTTAGAACTTATAGGTGAGTTTATTTAACGTATAAACTCAAATTAAGAATATATAGATATAAAAGTTAACTCAAAGACAGACACTGGCAAAACCAATGTATGTCCAGCAGCAAAATAATTTGAAATGAAAATTTTCTGTTTCCATGACTTCACAAATCGCTAGCAAGACCAGATGTAAGTCCTTGATCATGGGTTGACGAAAACTTTTTAGGGACTAGACAGGCATGTTGGGGATGCTATTCACCCTAGTACTCAAATTTCGTGATAATCAGATAGCTGAACAGCTCCATCTCTGACTGCCATGTTTTGTTTTTGCCTGGACCCTTATTTGATGAAGCAAATGTAATATCAAGTCAGAATGTTCAGAACGATAGCATTTTGTTATAGAAAAATATGTTGACATAATTTAGAAATATGTATATTTTGAAAACGTAAATAACTTGAGACCTAGAGTTTTCTTTTTTGTCTAACCAGTGTTCCATCATTGATTTTTTAACTCCATAATAAAAAAATTAAAAAGTAAACTTTAGTACACACATATACTGCATTAACTGTATTACAAGTAAACTTTAGAATGTATGTATACCATGTTAATTACATTACATATCTTATGTGTGTCCCAAGGCAGTTTTCTTTGCTCAATAAAACAAGAGCAAAAAAGAGGAAAGGCCACATGTTATACATATTGTTTTATGACATCGATGCCAAAAAGTGAGTGAGGTAAAGTAAGAAGAGAAAGAGATAAAACTATGTGACAAAATTTGATAATTGTTAAGTCAGGGTGGGTAAAGGTTATACGTGGGTTTCTTATATTAGTCTTTATTCCTGCTATATTTCAGATATTTTTCTCTTAGCTAATTTTTCATTGTTGGGACAGAATATCTGACATCCAAAATTCAAGGAAGGAAAGATTTATTTTAGCTCACAGTTTCAGAAGGTCTCACACAGTCCAATCATGAGTTACTGGCAAAAGTGTCAAGCCAGAGAAAAGCTCTTCACAGTATGGCAGACAGAAAACCAAGGAAGGGAGGAGAAAGTGGATGTCTGTAGAGTTTTCTCTTTAGAGAAGGCCAAAGCTTTCCAAGGAAA
Organism: Ctenodactylus gundi; assembly: GCA_004027205.1. Lineage (NCBI taxonomy): Eukaryota > Metazoa > Chordata > Mammalia > Rodentia > Ctenodactylidae > Ctenodactylus > Ctenodactylus gundi. Next base: position 1,385,137 of record PVKB01000019.1, read on the forward strand.
AGCTGTAACTACGTTTCTTCTTCCTTTCTCTTATTTAATTTACCAGTTGGGCTGCCCATCGCCTAGGTTGTGTGCCCCTTCTTCAATTCCTGGCCCATAGGTCAATCACACATACCTAAAAGCTCTGCCCTAGATTCTCCCCCATTTTTAACAAGTTGACATAGTCCCTCCAGGTCAAGCCCCAAGCACACGCCCCTTCCAGCCAGGCCGTATCTCCCAACAGTGCACTGTTCTATAAGTATTTGACAAGGTCCAAATACATAAGGCTTTTGTAGGTTATTCCATATCTGAAACATAGCATTTCTCAAATTGCATATTTATAACGGGTTTCAATTATTAAAGTTATAGGAAGAAAGAAAAAGGGGAGATGGTGAGGAGAGAGTGGGAACAACTGAAATGTGTTATATGTATGCACAAATATGCCAAAGTGAATCCAAATGGTCTATATAAATTATATGCACTAAGAAAAAAGGGAAGAAAGCCTCCACAAATATTATGTTTAATGATAAAATTGCTAAAACCACTATTCCAACATCTATAGTAAAAATATTATGTGTCATTTCAAAAATAAAAGAATTCTAACAACATAATAAAATAAGACACATATAAATTTTTTTAAGTTAAGTACTTATTCAGTATGTTTTAAATAGGTATTTTAATATTTATGTAAAAATGATCTTATGTATATAGAGTTCATCAAATCAAAACTTTTGGTAAGTTTTCTGTATTTAACATGCATGCACAAACTTTGTAAGCATCACCAACCAATGCTAACTAATAGTATAAGCCAAAGAAACAAAAATATGCCTAACAAATGCACATGCACTATTATAAAAAATTCAATTTTAATAAAAGTATTTTAAAAGATCACAATATATTAAGAGATACCAAATTATTATTAAAAGATCAATTAGATTCAACATTAATGTTAATTTTTCTAGTTTATATATTTGGGTTAATGTAGTTAAAATAACATAGATGCTTTAAAACTTTCCACACCTTCAAAATTTAAAATTAAATTAATATATTAAAATCACCAAAATAACAAGGTAATTTTGAAGAAAAAAATTAAGATGAATTTCTTGATCAAAGATGAACAGATTTTGAAATGTAGAGAGGATTTGAAGAGGTATGCAGCATACTGTTTATTCTGGGACAGGTAGAATAATTACTAGATAAAAACATCTAGGAGCATACTTAGCTATATATGGAAATTTGATTAAAACCACAGGGCCTTGAACATTAACAGAGATAACTAGTTATGCTTTAAGCTGTATGAAACAAATATATTTACCTTATAGAACAATGATTTCTCATCCATGTATGAAATAAGTTTATATTTTAAAACAGATATCATTTAGCAACACATAAATTTTATAACAACTTACAGAAATAATCTAAAGCCTTTATCAGTTCTGTCAAAAATTCTAGTCTTTATTCAAATAGAGGTGAATATCAATGAATGCATTTTGCACAAGTGTCCCACAATGGACCTTACCTCGGAAAGGTTATTTTTACCGTTTTATGGAGAATTGGATCCACAAGAACAAGAGAAGAATAGTGCCAGTTATGAATGGTAGAAATAAAATTGAATTTATTTTTTACAACCTAACTCTGATATTTACTGTATTTTCTCCATTTGTAATGATATATATGTGATACATCATGGTTAGAATGAGCTTGAGTATTTTGTGCATATATATATATATATATATATATATATATATATATATATGTGTGTGTGTGTGTGTGTGTGTGTGTGTGTGTGTATACATATATATAATATATATGTGTATATATATATATATATATATATATATATATATATATCACATCAAAATTACAATTCCTTACCCTCCTCATCCCACACTCACCTGTTCATTCCTGTCTCTCACTATCACACCATTTGGTTCTACAGAGTGCATGTATTCTGGAACTCTTATATTAGAGAAACCATGTGATATTTAACCTGCTTTAGATTCGCTTCACTAAGCAGGATGTTCTCAAGTTGTGACCATTAACCTACAACAGCCTCAAATTTTTCTGTCCTCATGGAAGAGTAGCACTCCGTTGTGTATATATACCACAATGCATTTACTTTTTATCCATTGGCCTGTTGATGGACATTTGAGCATCTTCCACAATTTAGCCATTGTTAGGTGTGCTCCTATGAACATGAGTCTGCATGCATCTCTGTTGCTTTAACTCATTTAAGATATTCAGAAAAGATGTTGCTGGATAGAATGCAATATTTATTTTCATCCTTTTGAAGGATCTCCATATTTTCCTTCCATAATCATATTGATGTCATATATTTCTGTTGTGCTTTTCAATATTATTGTTATGAATCAAATATGTTGCAACACAAGCATCTTAAAAGACAAAGCTAACTTTACTTAAAAATATGAAGTAGATATTTTGACTAGTATCATATTTTTTCTTCCTAAAGCAAAATATAAGCTTACATTTGATTTACTTTGTGAAAATATTTTTTCTACACAAGTATCTTCATCAAGAACTGGTATCAATAAACCAGATTTTCATCTCTATTTTCATTTAATTTCAAAATACATACATAAAAATCACTGAGACCTTTTTTTGAAGATAACTTGATTTATGGGACCACCACCTTGTGCTGCCACTACTCCACTCAAGCTTTCTTTGTTCCTCTGGGAGAGATTTATCATCTTCTTTCCCGGGTTATTATTATTTGGTTATAGGACATAAATTTGATGATGATGGTGACCGAAACCCACAACACACTGTCCAGATTAAGACTCCTTCATGATTCTTCCTTTCATAGCACACTCCTCTGACATTTATGAAGGCACCAGAGAAAATGGAAACTTCAACCCAATTATCTCTTTTCTGACAATAAAAATAAACAAAATGCTCTAATCATAGCTCAGTGTCTATAGTCCTCGTATAAAAAGTGCTGTCGCCCTGTGCCCACGTCCTCTGATGCTTTCATCTTTTTCTTTTGTTATTGTTGTTTAAAATTGTTTCCCCTGCCTCAAGGATTTTGCTCACCTGAGGAAGCAGACTCAAGCGATTGCTACGACCTGTGATGGAGTATGTGCAATGACTGAGAGACCGACATCGGCGCCCTCTCTAAGCTCCTCCTAGGTCTGTTTACCCTTTTTAAAAGTCATCACATTCCTCAGCTTGTATTCATGCATCAAAACTTACTCCAAAATGAAAGTTCTGTATTAAACTCTTAAAACTCTTCCTAGAGTCATTTACATTTGAAATTCGTTGCTAGTATTGAAATCTTTGTCAAAGCTATATTAAAAGAGGGAAAGTCCTTGTCACCTTGACAAGACATGCAGGTGCACAAAATGTTAAACTTCATTGTAAACCTTAAACTTTGTACTTATACACATCAATAAAATGGGTAAAAATGTTTACTATATGAAAATGAGTAGTATTTTATAGTAGGATTCTATGTGCAAATCTGTCTTATGAGGACTGCTTTTTTTCAAATGTTTCTGATAGTTTAGTCTAGATTTGTAGGACTTGGTCATTTCACCGAGTAGATTCTATAAGATCTTCTCTTTCTTTACAAATACAATACTAAATAATTGAGCCAAGAAATATGTTTTAATAAGTGTTTTTATGACTCCAGAATCTTATATTTTTATCCATAATAAAATACTTTGGTCATCTAATTCTTATATTTAATAAAAAAATTGCAAGGTAAGTTACAAACTTACCTGACTCTTTAAAGAACAACCCATAACTGAGTGGTCCTTGAAGAATCGAGGTCTGTAGTTTGCACTGGTTTTTAATTAATCGTATTAATGTTATTGTTGTTTCTATTTTGGTTATCATATTTTCATTAGCTACAAATATTTCTAACTATTATAATGAAAGAAATCACAGAGGCAATTAAATTAATTAATTAAAAGCTGAAGTTCTGTGGACTATCTGCATGCAAGGTTTTCCTTGATCACATGGTTCATTACAACTAGAAGTGGAACTTAGCAAAAGCTGTGGATTTAAATTAAAATTGAAAATAAGACATCATATAATTTTAGGTTATATTTTTATTAGGTAATAAAAGTTTAACCTATGTCTTAATGTTTTTATGAATACATATTAGAAAAATGCTTTTAGGAGTACATATTAAAAAACATGCTTTTATGAGTACATATTAGAAAATATCTTAGGTAGCCCAGTCTCCATTTCTTTATTATTAGACTTACTATGTGCACGAGTATTTCATCTATTTTCTAAGGAGATGAGCTCCCTACAAAGGCAGTACACATTGCATAGAGGTATTTTTAAGTATGCACATAAAAGAAGAAATTAGAAAAAATGTAATTACAGATAGTCAAACTATTCATGAAAAATCTTTTCTAAAATATTGATTATAATTACATTCATTACAGTAAGTCATAGTGGATTTAATATAAAATAGGATTTGTGGGGGTTTTGTCTGTCATCTGATAGCATTTGTGCTAAATGCATGTAAAGAAAAGAGACTCTTATTCCAAAAACATAGTTTCAAAATATGCCTACTTTGGGGCATAATGGAAGAATAATACTTTTCTTTTTCTTTGGAAAAGAAATCTTTATGGTTTGTCTTGTTCTTGCCAGTGTATTTCACTATGAATTTACAGCCCAAGAAGATAATGTGAAAATGCACCAAGGAAATTACTGAGACATAATTTGGTGAATCTGATTTGTCTTCATACTACAATGTCCACAACACTAATTATGAAAAAGTAAAAGTCATCTATGTTAATGAGAATCAACTGTGCACTGGGAGACCAACAAAACAACACAAAACAGAAAAAAAAAATATCTTCTAGAGAACAGTTACGATACCTTAAAGAATTTAGGCATTTCTTATATAATTGGCTGGAAGACAAAGTAATTCTTAATTAAGTTGTATGAACTGAAATCTCCTTGAGTTAAAAAGCTTTTTTTAATATACACAAATAATCCCGAGAACTAGGAGCAAGTTAAATAGATGGACAAGCGAAAGGAGTCTCCAGTGGCCATCAGAATCGGAGCAAGTGGGTTTGTGCACTTACCCAGCACAGATTCGCCTCATCACCAAATGGACAGGTGCCATCTGATTTATCTCAGGAGACTTCAGTCTTTACAATATTTCAAATCCGTGTGCCAGGAGCTCTAATTTTAAACTAAAATCTGCCTGTGATGTCTTTTTCAAACAGCCGATATTTCTGTCCTCAGATATAATGTATGAATCAATTTCCAGTTTTCAGTGTTTCAATATTTCAGTGTTCTTTCTCACTTCATAAGATAAATATCTTTTGTTTTCTTGCCTGATGAATCACCTTTCCTTGTCATCCTACTCTATGATAAAAACTCATTTTTGTTGAAGTATCATATTTTATGCAACCCAGACACATCAAGGAAAGTAGAGACCCTGCACATTCTCAGTTTTGGCAAGACTAAAATAATGATAGAAATTTCAATTCCTTGGTCAATAGAAGATTCCACAGTCTATGCTTAGTTGAATCAACGTTTTTAATTTTCCCAGCCAAAGTAATTGTTTTCATGGATGGAAACCTGAATTAAAACCAATCATATGATATGAGGGGGAAAAAAAAGTTTAGTCTCGCTTAGCACTACATCTCTGAGCAAGAGAGAAACCAACATTCCTGTTTAGGACACAGATGATGTGAGGACAAGACCATAACATTGTGACTGATTCTAAAATTGAATTCTTTCTGTCTGTGAATTTCAGGTACAGTGGGTATAATTGGATATTTTTCCCTGTTATTTTCTAAAAATTTTCTGAGAGATATGAATGGTCAGTGTTTATGACATGTTAAGAGCAACATCTCTGGAGCCTGAATAGCTGTTTCCATCCTAGATCTGTCTGTCATTTGTTTACTTGTTGTGTGGTATTTTCTAAAATAAAAGAAAAAGAGAGGAAAGTAACATTAATTATAGAAATTGGAATATCAACTCAGTGTTTTAGGTACTTACAATTATACTTAAAACATTCAGAGCAGTCTGTCTTTTATATTTTCTTATTCGACATGAGCATGGGAAAACAGATCAAGGGCGAGATTTGGGAGCTTGTTCTGCATATGTCTATTTGATGGCCATTACCATAGGGGAATGCATATCAAATTAAATATTACCATTGTCATTTTATCTATTTTATCAGTAGTGGTTAACAATTACCAAGTCCCTTTTCTTTCTGCTGTTGTTAGGTCCCTCGGTTTTAACCAGATGTCTTTTTTATCCTTGAAAATATCCATTACAAAATGCTTTATTTCTTAGTCTCATACCATATAAAACATCCATTCAGGTCACAATGGATATATATTTAACAAACTAGTGAAGTAGGTCCTATATAATAGGTGATGATTTATATGTAAGTCACGATTGAACAAGCACTATAGAATATTCATAAATGAAGGCAAATTTTGACAGTATCAAGGGTGAAAACCATACATATTTTATCTTTCTTCACTTTTTGTGAATTTTCTCATTACTGTCGCATGTCAGAGGTGTCGAACAATAAGCGGCTGGACACATTCCAGAAGGAATTGTGCAATGTGTCACCTTTTCTGCTACTTTTTGGACAGGCCCAGTGAGCATTGTTTCTGCTCCAGAAGAGGCTCACAACCTTGGAGAAATGTATAAAGGAAGAACTCTGAAATCAGAAAGCAAAGACAGATGAAACAAAACAAAACAAAACAAACAAACAAAAAAAAAAACAGAACATACACAAGCACATTAAATGTACAATTTTTTAAGACTAATTCAAGGAACCTTTGAGAAGCAATTTTAGTGGATTTAGTGAAAAATCTTTAAACAAATTGTTCCCACCATATAACTTCTTTTTCTTTCATAGAAAGAAAATATTTCAAAGACTTGTGTCGTGTGTAGCCTTCATTTAAGCTACTCTTTCAGTTTGCTTCATTGGGCCTTCTGGGAGCTGCCCACGATTTCTGACAGCTTTACAGGTCCAGCTGCCTGGGTGGCCACCTACATTAACCTCTGGTTGTGACTTTCCCAGGTAGAATACTTGGGCCAATTTCCTCCAGATAAGACACAGATTACAAGTATAAGATGATGGAAAAGTGCCCTTCTGTGAATTTATTGCAATAGATAAGAAAACACAACAAGATTCTAGGATTTAGGGAGTGGAAAAGTCAAACAGTTTGTACGTACACGTGTGAGAGAGAGAAACAGAAAAAAGAGAGTTGAGCTGATTTTAGTGTTCAAGTTTATAGATTAGAAAATAAATAGGAATTAGAAGGAAAGTGGAATTCAACTAGGTAATAAAAGAGTGGGGAGAATGAAAATATTAGATGTAAATAGGATGGTTTTATGTGGATAATTGTGGCCTCGGATGAATATGCCCCCATTCCTTCCAATAAGTTTTCAGGTTTCTATGACTGTGAAGACATAGTTTGAAAGACTTTACTGAACATTAATAATGCTCAAACACATGGAAAGCCCTAAAAGTAGGTGGCCCTGAATAACCTACATAAAATAAACATATATACATAAATAACTTTCATTCATGCTAGTAAAGATTTTTATATAAATTTGAGTACACCAAGTAGATGTGTGTGTGTGTGTGTGTGTGTGTGTGTGTGCATGTGTTTTTACTTTTAAGCTATCACTAAGAACACACATTTTAAAATGCTATTAAATAAGCCTGTATTTTAGGACCTATTAACACTCAAAATGCTTAAATCACTAAAGCATTAAATTTTTGATCAAAATAACTTGCAGTCTTCTATGATTCTAGGAATTTTTCACAGCCAATGAAACTGCCAGATTTAAACTTCTCATGCTTGATAAAGAATTCTATTTCTCACTTTTCCACATATGAGACATTGAACATATCCAATGAAAAAGGAAAAAAGAAAAATATAGGAGAATGTAAAAGTCTTGAACCTTAGGGCAGAAGAACCAGAGGAGAGGACAGAGGAGAAATGGAAGATAGAGAGGAGGAGGGAAGAAATCTCCCGGTGTAACTCAACCGTAGCTTAGCTATCCTGTGAGATTCTCCAGAATTAATCTTTCTTCTCTGCTTTGACTCTCCAAAACATCAGGCAATGCCAGAGACAGCAGGGAGGAACAATGAGTGTTTGATAAGCTCACTGATGTAGAACAATAAAAGAGTTTACTGATACCAACATTTTTTTCTATCCCCTACAGATTTCATAGTGAAAAAATTTCAAGAAGATTTTTAAAGTACATTTGAGCACTTAGGTAGGAAGTTATTTTCTAATAATTTGAAAGGAAAGGTGCTAGTGTGTATAGATTAAATGGTACTGTTTATCATATTAAGGCAGACAAGGAAGTTCCACACTTTGTAAAGTCATGCTAACAACACATTATTTCTGTAAATGTTTTATGCAAATATCTTATGTCTGTAGAAAATTCTCATAAAAGTGATGAGTAACTCCTTTTTAAGATATTTTTGATAAATTTAAAGTTTGGTGGTTTGTGAATATCAGCATGAAGAAATACTCTATATCTTCTTTCCTCCTAATATACAATGATTATTGAAATTATGGGCAAGAAATCATAACGTCTTGAGCTTTGAAACCTCTATTGTAGCAGGACTTACAGTCACCTTGTTATTTACTAATCCCATCCTCTCATAAATTCGTTTGTGTTCATCTTCAAATGTTTTATTTAAATGGATAAAATCAATAGTTAAATTGTGCACATGTCAGAAAAAAAATTCCTAAGATTAACATATGAAAAGACAAACTGTGAAATAAAATCCAGATCTTGGATCCCATATACCAATAATTTCTTTTAACAGAAGAGTGAACTAAACAAAAATGCAAATTATTAAAATAATTATTGTAGGCTGGAGGAATAACACAGCATTTAAAAAACATACCGTGGGCTGGAGAAATAGTACAGAAGTTACAGTGCTTGCTCTGCAAGCTCAAGGCCCTGTGTTTGATTCTCTAGAACCACTTATAGCCAATCTTGGTGGTACATGCCTGCCTGTAATCCCAGCACCAGGAAGACTCAGGAAGGAGAATTGCTGGGAGTCGAAGGTCAGCCTGGGATATAGAGCAAGTTAGTGCCCCAGTAAATAAATAATTAAATAAAGAGTAATCATCCTCGATAAGGAAGATATCAATTTATTAATGATTCCAGAAAAATAAAATAAATTAAATTTAGTCTGTAAATATAATATTAGGAATATTTTGAAAAGAAATAAACATGTAGTTTTTCTATAAACAATGATTTAATAATCAGATAAAATATTTTACACAAAGACAGTACAAGTGACTATTTAGAGAGATTTGATTAAGATGATACGCAACTATGGAAAGACTAATTTCAATTGAGAAAATAAGTTGTCGAAAAATACATTTTCTAGGAAATAGGAGAAAGTGCCTGGCTTAGAGCGAGAGCCATCACAACAAAGTTTCATTTTGGCTGACTGACCCTGAACTTGGCATGCTAGGGAAATGTTAGTGATTCCATTGCCAATAGGAGCCTGCACGTCATAATTGTATTTGCGTTGTTTGTTAGTGAGAACTCAGATCAATTAATAGATAATTTACACTATGTGACAATATATGAAAATGTGTTTTTGTTTATGGAAAGTAGACCTGTATTTTTTATAGGAGCAGCACATATGCAAATGGATGTATGTCTTCTTTATTACTTAAATCTACTATTTGCTAGAAAAATTGGAAAGTTCTACCAAAGCCACTAGAATATTTTTAGGGTCAATGTAAATAGAAATGAAATATGAAAATATTTTAAATAGTTTAAATCTACAGTGGCATGCCTGCAAATCTTAAAAATACAGAAAGAAGAATTCAGATTAATATTCCTATCTTTTAAAGGCATTTTTACTGTTGGTTAAGCAAGAATATATGAGATTGAATTCCCACAGATGATATTTCTTTTAAGGACAGCTGGTGAAATTAACAAATTTGCTCAAGGTGGATGAATTGTATCACCTACGTATTCACAAATCACACACCCTGCATATTCAGTCTCCTCTATATCTTGTCACCATCTTTTTATTTTTCCTTCTGTCAGAGTGCATTAGTGACAGTAAAAACAAGATACATAAACCTGACAAGTTTACCATTTTATTTCAAAAATTCATTTTGTTTTCTATGTTGCCTTTTAACATAACCTCTCATGTGATCTAGTCTAACTTTTTTAACCTTCTAGCTCTTTATGATCTTAGAACAACTGAAGTGTTTATCTACTTGTTAATCTATTTACCTTCAGTTTATTATATTGAAATTCTATCAAGTCTATTTTTGAAGAAAACATTTGCTTGTTTATTTATTTTTTTATTAATAGGGAAAATACTAAGGAAATAAGGAGGAACAAAATAACACTATTTGAGTAAGAAAGTTGACAGTTACTGTAATATTTAAAAATATAATTGTCATTCTATGGATCTAGAATGTTCTACAAACTCCCATGTATTTGGCCGTAGTGGAGTACTTACAGACCTGTGTGCTGTTGAGATGTGGGCCCTGGGTGGAAGGAGCATATGCTTGGTGTGATTGGGCTTGACTTGGAGGGCTTTTCCTTTCTTTTCTTTTTCTTTTCTTTTCTTTTCTTTTCTTTTCTTTTCTTTTTTCTTTCTTTTTTTTTTGAGGCAGTGTCATGCTCTGTACACCAGGCTGGTCCTGAACTCACTATATAAACTGGTCTCACCTTAAACACTCGAAAATCCTCCTGCCTCAGCCCCCTTTCAGTGCTGGAATTGCAGACTTATGCGTCCATGCTCATTATGGCACTGGGGAATCGAACTCACGGCCATGAGCTGGCTAGGAAAGCACTTTAACTGTTAGCCAGTCTCAGGTGTGTGTGATTAACTCTAGAGCAAAGACATGAAAAAAGAGCTCACACCCTGGATGTGGATGGCCCAAATGGCAGCTTGAACTAAACAAGAAAGAAAGGAAAGAAAGAAAGAAAGAAAGAAAGAAAGAAAGAAAGAAAGAAAGAAAGATGTTCTTGCTTCTTTTCCTGAGAAAGCTCCACTTTTTCTGAGTAAGTCTTTGCCCTGCTCGGAATATTGTTTCCGTCCTTCCTTTACTTGGCTGGCTGTCTGACATGCGCTAAAGGACTTACCTCCAACTAGACCTCCACCACGTGCTTCCGTTCCGTGAAATGTTCTGAAGCGGTGAGCTAAAACAAAGCTTTCCTCTCTAAGCTGTTATTGGATATTTTGCCCCAGCAACAAACAAGTAACTGAGACAATATTACTGTCAAGTTCCTACAAAATATTAGAAATGATGTTATTCACAATCTTATATTTAAAATTTAACTTGCCTTGTTATAGTCTGTGCGAATTACATAGATTTTTTAATTTTAACACCAAGGTAGGTTTCAGTTATACACAATAAAGTATTCAGAACTGACAAATATTTTATAGTCTTATTTTTGGAACTTATGTATGTCACTTTTTGCATAATATTGATTTTAAAATATTTATGTCATAAATTTATATAAGATGTTAGCAGTAAGAGATATATTTTCTGCTTCATTTTTTCTATTAAGAACATGGAACACAATATTGACGATACTTTTTCTAAATTTTTAAAAACCTTGTCCATGGTAATATTTTCATCTATAGAGAAATAAATACACAGTGGTTTTTTTTCTGTTTAGTTATTGATATATTCTAGCAATATTTACTGATCACTACTAGGTGCAAGACCTAAGAAATAAAAATACTGAAATAAAACTAATTCCACGTCAAGCATCGGAACTATAGGTCTTTCATCTGTTCCTCATAGAATCATAAGTAATGTGTTCTCATGAAGTTTACTAACGACTCCTCATCCACTTAATTATCAGTTGGTTACATCAATACAAAAAAAGGGTTGCTTTCATCTTAAAGTGTTTAAGAGATGGTTTACTCTGAAGCTAAATACAAGTGACCAGGCCCGGCAAAACGCATTGAGAATTTTTCACAAAATGTTCAAGTGAGCAACAGTAGCATACTTTATTTATAATTTTAGAACAGGAAAAATCATAAATCGAAGCACAATTTGAAAGTACTGATGGAAGCATCAGAAAGGCAGCTCACGCTGGAGCAGGCAAATCCCTGCAATGACCTAACATGTTGTTATCTCATGGTATTCTTAGTTTTTAGGTTGATTGAAAGCTCAGGGGTTTACTTTTACATCTTAAAAGGGTTACTTAGTAGAAATGTTATTAATAAAGGATTCATCTTAGGATGTTGAGTTAGATATAGAGGAGGCCAATAGACGCAACAATGAAAAAGGGCGGAGCTATCCTCTAACAGTCTAGATATGCAAAATGTACCAGTCTCTCCACAGGTTCTCTGGAATCCATTTAATTAATCAATAGTATCATTCTGAAGAAATCTGTTTCCTTGAAGTTTTATTTACCAATTGATTGTGTTTCTAGATAACAAACCATGGGCCATCTCACTAAGTTATATTCTGAAGACATTTTTCATACTAGTTTCTAAGACAGAACCTCGGTAAGCTGCTACATTGTCCAGGCTGGAGTTGACCTTGCAGTTCTCCTGTCTCAACTTCCCAGAGGGCTGGTATTATTGGTCTGGACTTCTGGGATCAACTCATCCACAATATTTTAATGTGGAAATAAAGCAAGTATTGAGAGCATCAGTTAATATTTATATTCCAATCACTAAAAAAAATAGTTTCTGGAAAAGTTAGAATTTTATATTTATTATATCTATATTTCCTTTTTAAAAACTAAGTATTATTTGATATAAAAATAAAAATGGAGACAGGAACAAACCAAATCATCAGAAGAAAGAAAAATACAAGATTAAGAATCAAAGCAGAAAGAAATAAAATTGAAATTAAAAATAGATTAATGAATCAGAGTGAGTTCTTTGAAATTATAAGATGGATAAATCTTTAGTCAAAAAATATAAGAAACCTTATTAATACAATTAGAAGTGAAAAAGATGAAATTTTAATGAGTTCTGCTATGAGCCAGGATCACAAGGAAGTATTTTGAAAATTGTACTCTAAAAAATAGAAAATTGGACCAAATGGATAAATTTAGATACCTATAAGATACCAAAACTGAATGAAAGGACTATTAAAAATAGTGAATAGACAGACCAGTGGATACACAAACTGTGGTATTTATACACAATGGAATACTATGCATCAATAAAGTCCAACAGCGTAGAGGCTTTTACAGGAAGAAACCTGAGAACATCATGCTTAGTGAAGTGAATCAGAAGCAGAAGGTGAAACATCGAATGGTCTCTCTGATATGAGAGTCCCAGAGCACAACTATTATGGAACTTAAAGCAAAAAACAAAGTGAAATAGGGGGGTAGAGTGGGGAAGAAGGGAGGGAGGGTAAGGAAGGGAGAGGGACAGAAAGAGACCGAGAAAGCCCTTGTGTCCTTGGGAGGATATGTATGTGCACAAAATGTTCAACTCCATTCTAAACCTTAAATTTTACACACACACACACACACACACACACACACACACACACACACACACATACATATATATCAATAAAATGGAGGGAAAATCATGAATAGGCCAAAGACAAGTGAAACAAAATTGAGGCAGTAATTAAGACTCTATCTACAAAGAGAAGTCCAGGAATTGACAGACTAACTGCAGAGTTCCATCAGAACTTCAGATGAGAGATAATGCCAATACTGCTCTAAAATTTTCATGAAATTAAAAGAGAAATACTACCAAACTTCTTTCTGGAAGCTATCATTAACTTGATACAAAAAATGAAAAAAACTAATAAAAAATACAAAACTACAAGCATATTTTCTTAATGAAGAGATGAAAAAAAATTAATTAAGGTGCTTGAGATTACAATGCAATAAATCTTTAAAGAGTTCTTATGTCTTAATCAAGTTTGCTTCTTCGAGGGATGCAAGTATGGTTCAACATATGTAAATCAATTAATGTAACACATAGCATAAAAAAAACAAGGACAAAATTTGCATGATCTTCTCTATAGATGAAGAAAAAAAACAGTGGTAAAATCCAAAGTCCATTCATAATTAAATTATCAGCTTTTATCATTCTTATTTAACATAATACACCAAACTCTAGCCAGAACAATCAGGTAAGAGAATGAAATAAAAGAAATGTGTATTTGAAATGAAGAAGTTGAATTATTCTTATTTGCAAATGATATGATTCTTCGTAAAGATGACACCTAAAATTCTACCTAGGGACTTTAGAGCTAATTAACAAATGGAGCCAATTTTTAAAATATAAAATTAACACACACACACACACACACACACACACACACACACACACACACACTAACTAATCTGCACACTAACAATGAAATCACTGAAAAAGAGATGAGAAAAGCAATTTACACCAAAATGTAAATACCTAGTAATAAATCTAATATAGGAAGTGAAGAAATTCTACAATAAAACCTATATAATGTTGAAAAAAGAAATTGATGAAAATAGCAAGATATTTTCTGTTCTTGGATAAGACTTACTAATTTTCTTAAAATGTCTATACCAACAACACTGACTTACAAATTCAATGTGATTCTTATAAATACATACAGAGCATTTTCACAGAACTAGGAAGAAGACAATAGCAACATTTATGCTAAACCAGAAAAGATTCAGAATAAGCAAAACACTCCTGTCCAACAAAACAAAATCAGATGGTTCCAAAATTTCAGATCTCAAGCTATATTGCCAGCCATGGTGATTGGTACAAAAACAGACTGCTGGATGGATGGAACAGAGTTGAGGATCCAGAAATAACCTTAACCACCTTCATGAGCCTCAACTTCAACAAAGGGTCCAAAAACATACACTAGAGGAAAGGTAGGATCTTTCCCAAACGGGGCTGGGAAGACTTGTTATCTACATGCGGGTGGATCTAGATCCATCCTGTACTAAATCAAATCACTACTAAAATCAAGCCGAAATAGACCAAAAACCTTAATTAATATGGAAACACTCAATCCCCTGTAAGACAAAATACATAAAACTTTTGAAGACGTAGGCATACACAAGGACTTTCTTAATTAAAAATAAAAACTGTCGCTCAAGAAATGAAAGGAAGAAGTAACAAATGGGATTATATTAAAAGAAAACTTCTGCGCATCAGAGGAAACATTCAGCAGAGTGATGAGAGAACTGACAGAATGAAAAATAAATGTTGCCCCTTATTCCTCAGAGGGCTAATACCGGTGATATATAAAGAATTGAAAAAAAAAAAAAACGGGCTTCTAAAAATAAAAAGAGGTTCATTTAAAAAATAGAAAATTGAAAGTTGTAATAGAGAGTTATCAGAACAAGCACAAATGGTCAATAAATATATGAAAAAATTGTTCACCAACTTTAAACAATAGAGAAATGTAATTCAAACCAACAATGACGTTTGGTCTTACTCCAGTGAAAATGGCTGTTATCAAGGATTCAGAAAACAAAAGAGATGCTGGAGAAGAGAAGGGGAAAGAAGAAGACTTTACATTGCTGGTAGGACTGTAACCTGGCACGGCATTTGCGGAAAGCCGTCCAGTGGGTCCTCGGAATCTGAAAATTGATATTCCCTCTGATCCAGCTGCACCTCTCCGGTTATCTTTACAAAAGAGTTAAACGCTCCGTATAATGGAGATCCATGCATATCCACATTCACAGCAGCACAGCTAATAACAGTTAAACCAAAATCATGGAAAGTAACAAGATGTCCATCCACAGATGACTGGATAAAGAAAAGTTGATGTGCGTGTATGTGAGTGTGTGTGTGTGTGTGTGTGTGTGTGACATATCTTTCACACACACACACACACACACACACACATATATATATATAAATACATATATATATATATATATATATATATATATATAATGTCAAGAAAAACATTGAGTCATTGTTACAAAAAAGGATGTACTTTTAGACCACAGTGTTAATGAGGTGCATCATATTCAGACAGTTAAATACTACATGCTTATTTTTAATATGAAAAACACAAAGAACCAATAAGTAAAAAAGGCAATAAAGAGAGATGGTGGGAAGGAGTGGTTGGATTTTTAGAAG
Source organism: Ctenodactylus gundi (assembly GCA_004027205.1). Classification (NCBI taxonomy): domain Eukaryota; kingdom Metazoa; phylum Chordata; class Mammalia; order Rodentia; family Ctenodactylidae; genus Ctenodactylus; species Ctenodactylus gundi. The sequence goes on from PVKB01000019.1 coordinate 1,401,152, forward strand.
ATGGAGAGCACGTGGGAGGCAGGGGCGCAGAAGGTGCAGAAGCGACTGCAGGTGATTCAACTTTAATGTAAATATCATATATCACAAATACACACTGATAAAAATAGTAACTGAGGAGGAAATAAATACAAATTGACACAAATATAATTGATTGAAATCAATAAATCACATAGAATACAAAAATGCTTGGTATCATTTTGACATAAAGTCTTTTTCAACTATATCCACTCAAACATAGAATATAAAGACACGAATCAACTACAGATGAATTTGAGACAGATGAATACATCATACTTGGCTATTTTCTATTATGGAAAATTTAATTCTATTTTCATATAAATTAAAATTATAATCAAACCATTTATAAACAGAAGAGGCAGGAAGTATCACAAAATTCAATTTGTCATTCTAGTGTTAGGGTTTTACATGTTAATATAAAGTGTACATGCATATATGTACACACATACACGCTTATATACATGCTTAGGTATTATGCACAAGACATCTCACTTATATTTTTTGACTTTCTTATGTCTAGTACACTAGTTTATTCTCTATTGGGATCATTTAAGGAGTCATGATCTGTGGAGTCATTGCTCCTGAGTCAGAGTTTAATATATACAACTTTAAAACTGAGTAACTATTAAGCTTCCTGAAGCTCCTTTGAATTTCATTTTCTTCATTATTACAATTGTCATAATAAAATGCATTTATGGAAAAGACAAAACTTACTGATATGTAAATTATCCAGTAAAAAAGTTGCTACATATAGTACTCTCAATAATTATTGTTTTATTAAAAACAACATTGCTAGTATAAATTAAGTTGTTGACAAAGAAATCCTAGACTGGAAAAAATGATTATTCATATAAAATATCTGTTAGTAGGTGTTTGATAAAAATGGTTATGGATTTTAAAACTTATTTTCAACTTATTAAATAGCCTAATTATTTTAACTTTTCAGTTCTAAAAGTATTTGCATTAATCGAACTATTTTGGTCATTTTTATATTGTGAACATTATATAAAGGAAATTAAATTACCTTTGGAAAACGTATTTTAAAACATATTGTAATGTTGATGTAAGAAGTAAAAAGCAGAAATTTGAGAAGTATAGCTCACTCTACTCTATCTTGTAAATTGTTCCATCAGAAATTTTGAATTTAAGTAGTTTGACTTACCTATACTTTTATTTCTCTTTTATAACTAAATACTGTGATTTTCTGTAGACGTTTTCACTGATTTTCCACATTTCACTTACTCTGAGACTTTGTGTGCTTGCAAAATGAATGAATGAGCATTGTAACAAAGAAATGGGACCTACATAACTGTACACGCTGGGTACCAATATAAACAGGCAAGGGTAGTTATCAGGAAAAGTTATAACTTTTAGGCTAGTTCATACTGTGATCTTCAATATGTGTGAAGTCTTTGCTAAGCTCAGAATGAAAACACATTCTTGACGTTGACTGCACATGTTGCTTACTGAAAATACGGGTAAGCCCACACATCTAAGCAACCTTGCCAGCTATGGAGATGTAGCCTCCAGTCTTAGATCAAAGATGTGTAATTGTATCCATTTTTGATAAGGCAGTGGAGGCCCAGAAATCTGTAGTAGGTTGGCTGGCACATTAACCTGGCTTTCTAACCCTACAACTGCAGTCCCAAAGGGAGAGGAAAAACACACAGTGCTTAAAATACATGACTTTCTTTAAGCAACATCTGACATTCAACTTTGCTCTCTGAGAAACGGAGGCAAGTTGTTCTATTTCTCAAAAAGAATTATCGCCAACATCATGATCACTTTTGATCAATTTTAATCGATTAAGCATTCACAAATCTGAATCCACACTGGAGAGGAGAAAATCTTCATATAACACCAGACTCTGAAATCAGTAGTGCATGTTGTTTAAGTAAATAATGGCTTTTCTGTGTAGGTTCTTTACAGATCTCTAAAAACGTTCCTCTTTTTTAATTAGGCCTTGTTTGATTTTACATGTAGAGAATCTTAGCTCAATCTTATCTCTGTGGTGACAGTGCAAAGCAAAAAATATCCTTACTAATCCTTTCTAATCTTTATTTAAGATTTGAGACTTTGGAACATTTTAGTTATTAAAATTTGTCACTCAAACTTTATATATAGCTAACAACATTTGAATAATCTGTCTGGAATGTTTAAATAGTATATTTTATGTGAAAATAAAATGTTTCAGTTATCTCTTCAAGTGAAAGTTGAAACAAGGTTACTGCCTTGGTTTGAAAGCAATTTTCAAAATTTATGTGTGGGAAAATTAATCTCTAGTAAAACAATATTGAGAGGTGAAATCTTTAAAGATAATTCTGTATGAAAGTGTGAATGGCCGTATGTAGAGAATAAGTGTGTAGGAGTGAGTTTCTGGTTGAAGTGACATTTTTTGCACATTTGGGATCTCTTTCCTTTCCACCTTCAACTCTGAACGACACAGCGAGAAACTCCTTGCCAGATGTTAGCAAGTTGGTCGTGAATTTCTAAGTTTCCAGAGCTTTGAGAAATAAATGACTTTCCCTTCTCCATTACCCAGCCACTAGTGTGCTGTTACAGCAGCAAAGATAAAAGGAAAGAAAAAATGAAAAACAAACAAACAAAAATCCAAGAAAAGACCATTTCAGTTATCCATTTCCAGTGTTAAATTTCTATTCGTGGAAACAAGTTATCTTTATTCTAAAATGACAAGAAATTCTAAAATCTAAGACATAGTGTTATTCGGGAGTCTAAATATGCAGAGACTTGTCAGTATCACAATATCTTTTAGGAAACTCTAATCTGCTTAATGTCTTTCCTAAGGACTGAAGGGCTTTTGTCATTTTGTGACCACAGTCTTTATCCCTCCAGTGTCCTAAGATTAACCAGAATATCGCAACCCTGGAGAAACCTTCCTCTAGAAAAGAGCCATGACCAGCTGCTTCATTACAAAAACATGTAATAGCTTCGATGTTAAGTCTATATCTTAAATGTGTTTTACTGGCACTTTTTTTTTCTTAGATCTTATGAAAATCTGGGGACAGTATCTTAGAAAGATTTGCATTGATATCAATTTCTTAATGCTCTTTGATAATGACAGATATAGAAATGGTTTCCCACAAGTACACATATTAACTGCTACAGCCTGAAGCAAACTGAAGGTGGACACTTGCTATCATTTTTTTAATCTCTGAGGAGTTATGACAGCTAAGGTAATGTTTGCTTTATACAATTGCACAACAGAAAATCTCCAATCATAGTGTTCAGGTTTATTCAATTGCACAACAGAAAATCTCCGATCTTACAGCTTATAGGACCAGAAAGGCAATCTAAATTCGAGTGGATGCGAGCAGGCTCTGAGACCCCTGAGCAGTGAGCAGCAGAGACTGTGCTGAAATGAAGAGCCTAATTTCTCTCCCATGAGTCAGCTGCTAATCTCCAGGGAATTTTACAAGGAAAAAGGTGAGATTGCAGGCTGTTGAAGAATGATTGAAAATCAGAGCTTTTGCATATGCTTGTGTAAAATTATTTTAGACTTAATTTAAGTTGAATGCACACAAACATCCCTTTCCAGATGCACGTGTACACACACGCATGGCCCTATAGTTAACCTTTAACCAAGAAATCAACTATGAATATCCTTTTAAGTGATTAAAGCTAGTATGCTTGAGGATGACCATTCACATTAAGACATAGTAGCAATTTACATTTACGTTTACTTAACTCGCACCCAAAGCCTATCCTGTAGAAGTTACTCGTCAAGATGCTCTCTGCGCGTCAACACAAACCGCGTGTTGTCTGTTCGCACAGTGTGCTGAGATGTCGCTGAACAGTGCCAAGTAGAGCAAGCCACAAAGATTTAAAAAGTGATTGAAAGCAAAACATAAGTTAGAGTTATAGAAAACTTGACTTGGCTTTACCTGTGCATCACACGTGAACTATCACACTTTGGAAATGTATTTAACATCTCTTAATCTCTTGCCTGTGAACTCCTACTTATTAGTCAATTGAAGTCAGAGATAAAATTAATGAAAAGGCAAAGAAATACTAGAACACACTCAAACATGCAAACAAAATAGTAGCAACCTTGTTAGATCTGAATAATTAGTCATAATTTATAAGAAGCACAAATGCAACACATGGATTAATTATTCAATAAATCATAACCTTGTGACTTATTGTAAGTGTTCACAGTTTTTATAAAATGTTGTATATTTTAATCATAGTAGATCATCATAGGATTATACAATTAAGTTTATTGGTTAATTTTCTCAGTATCCTGATTATATCAGGTATACATAAATTTTTGAAGGACTATGTTTACTATAGTAACACAAGGTTATTACTTATATTCTAATTTGGTACCACAATTGTAGGTAAACTGCATTATTTTCAATAATTTCATCAGGCAAAGTAAAATAATTTTGGAATAAAAATATTTTATCCGTGCAAAGCTTTTTACAAAAAAAAGGAATTTTTAATATTAATCATACAGGAAAGTTCTTTTTAAATTCAAAATGAACAAAGATTTATAAAATTGTTCATTTTACTCAATCATATTGATAAATTTATTTTGAAATCAGATTTTTCAAAGTATTTATTAAGTGATTTTATACAATTTTCAATAAAATTCTACTTTAGATTTTTTACATAGGAAAGGATAAAAAAAAAAACCTTAAAGCTTGCAGGCATGTTTATCATGCAATGTTTCAGTGGAAATGGGAAATGAATTCCTACAGCACGACTATAGATCCTGAACCCTGATTCTCAGTAAATTAAGACAAAGTCAGCCTGGGGGAGAAGCGGAAGAGCAGAGCCAGGGTCCCTTTCTGGAAATATCTTACTAGTTTGGGTCTTAAATCTTGGAATCATTATCAAGGGTATTGTGGATGATCAAAGCCAGGTTTCAAGAGGTTTTATTTATTGTACCATTTCATGTATTGGATTTCAATTCTCAGGAGCATTTTTTCACACTCTCTGCTTTTCATCATTCTAGAAAAAAATAAAATATAGCATCAATAAGATTAACCTCTGTGTGAAGGAATCATCCGTGCTTCATGGAACAGCTAATGCAGGCTTTGTTTTGCCGAATCTAAGTAGCATTTCATAGCTCCATATGGTGGCTCTAGGTTCCTGCCACTGGGAACTTCTTCACTAGAGACTATTTGTAAATGTGAATGGCTGGTTAAGACATGCGCAAGCTCTCTCTCTCTCTCTCTCTCTCTCTCTCTCTCTCTCTCTCTCTCCCCCTGTCTCTCTCTCATGCTCTCCCTGTGTATACATGTACACTCATACAGTATTGCATTCAATGAGCAACACTGAGGCTTATTTTAATTAGTTATCACACAGTAAACATACAAATGACATTTCATCATTTTAAAATGATGCATGAATTTTGTTCTCAAATAGCGGGTTAGTATTATGTTGACAGCACAAACAAAGGTGCCTGAGGAAACAAATATCTCTGGGGGTTGTGCCATCTGCATGGTCTTAATCTTTGAGAATTCATTATTTGGTCTGTGTTGAAAATCAAACACAGTTGATCAGATTTGGATGTAGTTATAGCTGCTATTTCAAAATTCAAACAATACAGAAATGTCATCTGAATTACTTCTGTAAAAAATAATAAACATATATATAGTTTTTATTTTATACAAAAATTACTTTAATCCTGGGAGGAATAGGAGTAAAAAAATCAAAAAAGATTTCTGTTTATTCTAGATTTCAAGTCAACATTTTATTGATAAATTTAGAATCATATTTTAACATACCATATAATACCCTCTTGTGTTAAAAACAGTCATGCATTCATATTGTATTCAATGAGTTACCGAAATTCACTTTAAAAGAACAAATAAATTTCAAAATTTTATAATATTTATATTCTATGCCAATCCTATGTAAACTTGTACCTCTTAAGGTGAAACAAACTTAAATGAGACTTCCTTATTTTAAAGAAAAGAATTTGTGGAAAATAAAGCCATGATCATATCAGATTACTCTATAAAAAGAGATAAGATCTAGAAAGATGAAAATTATTTTAAAAAACTCATAACAAAAATTAATATACTAACAGTTAATAATAGATTGAAACCATGTACTTCTATACTTACTGACATACAAAGAAACAATATTGTCAGCTGCCGAGTTGCCAAACTTTTCAGCCATTACCAAGCGCCACAAAAGCAAAGTCATACTCTTTCCAGTATTCCCAACAATTGACCAGCGTACTTAAGAATAACCAAAGATATCTTGCAAGGTCGGCCATGTAATGATGATGGACACAGACGTCTCATAGGGAGAAGTGGGAAATATTTTGGATCACTCTTAGCATTTTCTCTTTCACTCTTCCCATCTCACCTCTCCTTTCTTCTCTCTCCTCTCTCTATTGAAGGATTAAATTTGAACAAGTGAATGTCTGATGGTTTGTTACTCATTTTTAACTTGAAAGACTAAACAATAACTTATAGATTCTGAATGAATATAATTATTTAATTGACAAATAAAGAATAGATTTCTATCAAATCCTAGAAAAGAAATTTAAATAAGGTGTTATGAAGGGTAAGATAACATTTTCACATCCATGAACACTCAGAAAGCTTTGCTTTGCTTTAAGATGGGAGTTCACTGTGGTATCAGAGCTAATTCAGGTATACTATTCTAAAGAAAAAGTGGAGACGAATAAAAGTAGTAATGAAATCTGGGACACCATATCAGCCAGGACAGCATGTGGAGACAGCATGGTAAATCTTGGCTCTAGTTGATGAGGTAGGTATAATAAAATAAGGCCATACTCAAGCTGGAAATTGAAGATGATGGATTTAGAGAAGACGAAGACATAGGGAATTGTTTTTAGAGATGACCTTTACAAGCAGAAAAGCTGGATCAAGCTTACCCTATATAATATGGCATCTTTACCTGCATAGTACACTGTGTAAATTTTTACTTTGTAAATGATGAATTTTCTGGTTTCTCTGATGTATGCACCTGGCTTTATAATCTAAGTTATTATCCAGGATTTATAATCCAGAGAAAAGAATCTCTTAGCAGAAATAGAAGCAAAGGTAATTATTCAATACATTTAAGAATATTTACATTGTACTAAAATTTATTGATATGAGATATGATCAGGGCTGGAGGAATGGCACAGCAGTTAAAGTGCTTGTCTAGCCAGCTGGAAGCCCTGACCTTAATTCCTCAGCACCACATAAGTCAGGTGTAGTGGTGCATGCCTGTAAGTCCAGTATTCAGGAAGCTGAGACAAGAGGACTACCATTAGTTGAAGGCTATCCTTGGCTACATAGTGAGTTCAGAAGTAGCTTGGGCTACAGAACAGGCACGTGTCTCAAAAGAAATAGTATATGTGTACATGAGATGTGAAAAAAATACAATGAATAATTAAAATATTACTACAGGAAAAGACACATTGGCATTAATCCTCCTCAAAATACTGTCTTTTGCTACAAAAACACTTCATTTACCCAATCATTCTCACCATCGTCTGAAGAGTGCAGAAAGTCCTATTTTGTGAGTATTTGCATTGTTCTGATTCCTACCCTTCCTCAATTAATTCAAATATTTATTAACACCACTGGAACACTGCCAAGGTCTGCTGCCAGCTGTTGCCTTACACCTTGGACCTTGCATGCTGAGGCCTCTGAATGCCTGAGTCTTAGCATAGTTGAATAAATTCCAGAAAACTGATTTCAAGGACATCCCTTCCGCCAACAGTTGGTCCAGGGATATTCTGCTCAAATGAAATGTTTAGACTTTTTTTCCTCTATGAGCTTGTAATAAGTAAGGTCTTGCTGATTTCTGAGACATATTCAAGCCACTATTCCTATTGTTTTGATGTAGAGTTCTTAAAAAATGATCTTTCGGCACTCATGCTTCTTTTCAGATGTTTTCTTTTTGGTGAAACTATAAACTTTTTATATCTTCTTCCGTTTGTCCCCAATTCTTACTATTGATCTCGCTGAACTCATCCAGGATTTCTCATGTCATGGCCTGGACATTGAGTTGTCTTAAAAATTTCTCCACCAGATTAAGTAATCTACCATCTTTAAATTCACCCTCACATAAAATTTTAAGGTAGGGATAAAACATAGATAAGAAATGTGTCAGATAGTAAAATACATAGTCTGCAGAGCTGTTTCCTGGAGATTTCTCATTTTAATCTGAACCTTCATTACACTTACCTGCTTTTCTGCATTTTTCATTAGTTTTCAAAACTTCAAAACAAGATCACCCAACAAAGTCTTCTTATAGCAACGTATGTCTTCCCTAAATTGTTTCTCCAAACTTTTCCTAAATCCACTTCCAATCAAATTCCAAATGCTTTCCAAACAGTCAGATAAGGCCATAGCAATGACCCCACTTTCCCACGTTAAAGAGATTTCTTAATTGGGGGTATAAGACCTGACATTCAAAAACTTAAAGAAGGAGAAAGTTATTCTGGCTTATGGTTTTCAGAGAACTCAGTAAACAGGTGATTGTTTCCAAGGCAGGAAACAGCATGACAGAAGGACATAAAGAAGGAGAACTGGTCTACCCTTAAGTGCCAGAAGGCAAGGGGAGAAGAAGAGAGCTAGGAACAAAAGTGTACTCCTCCAGGGAGTGCCCCGCTAAGCCACCTTCATCTAGCTCCACCTACTAAGAACACATTTAGGTATAAGCTCATCCTTGGTTTAACACCCTGGTGACACATGATACACTCACCTTTCAAAACCAAAACTCTGAGTTCACTCCAGCACATGAGATATTTACAAGGACACTTTGGACTCTAAACTGTAACATATGACATAGAAATTGGCCTAGTGATCAGCAAGCTCCAGAGGAAAGTTCTCTAACAGGGCTATGTATTGTTTATGGATGTGAACTTTGAAATAATCTTAAAACTTATAAATCTCTTATTTTCATATATATGTGTGTGTGTGCATATATATATATATAGTCTATCTTTAAGTCACTTTTTCCTTTTGCTTCTATTCCTTGAACTTTCCTCTACTTAAATATCTAATGGATGTTTTACTCAAACTTTGGACAAATTAAAAATTTAGGTTATGTCCACTGACATGTCCTCACTCATGAATGCCTTTCTACCATTCCCTTTTTAAATAATATACTCCATACACAAAGCAGTGCCAAATCAGTTGTGTTTTTAGAACAATTAAATGTAACAATTTTTATCATCACAACCATAATTTTCTCTCATGTAGACTTCCATTCTTTCAGTAATAAATCTAACTATGCCATGCCTTGCTAAAATCTCTCAGCAAAATTCCATCAATGATAAAGCAAGTGTGAATGTTCTTCATGATTTATTCCTGTAATCCATTTACGAAAATTTTTCAGACGTAATATCTTTCCTTGCAATCCCTCTTGACCTCTCTGTGCCCTAGTTGCTGTATTTCAAAGGTGCAAATGATATTTCTTTCTCAAGGTCTTGTATTTTATTTTTGCCTGTCAGAATTATTCTTTGCTCAAATGTCCACAGAAATCCTTAGGGCTCACTGTCTGAGAGATCTTCTGTGATTACATTCTCTAAAATGTGTCCCCTTAAAAAGCAATAAGGTGCCTGCATCATGCCCTCTTCTACTGCTCAATTTTAGTTTTCCCCAATTTGCTGTCATTCTGTCTTGATGAGGTGTCATTGAATGATTTTAGGCAAGGGCTGACGTAATCAACACTTGTTTCTGTAGTATATTTACATCTTAATATGTTTATTACATTATACATTTTGCATAAATCCTGTGATATTAATTACTGAATACATGCCTACCATTTATCTTCAAGAGTTTTAGGAATGTACTAGAAATTTCACTTATTTCTAAGCCTTAGTTTTAAGGTAGCATCAAAGCTTAAAATGATGATATTCAAATTGGTAATCAAGGAAGGCATCTAAACAGCCGTACCGTATAATATTCAAAAATATGCTTTGAGACTAGTCTGCTAATTGTTTTTAAGCAAAAGAATGGGAGTGTGAACTAGCTACTTATGAAAAATCAACTGGAAAAAATTTCTATAGTTATATCATTACACGTCAAGCTACAAGAACTCAAGACTGTGGTAATATTTTAAAAAGAGAGAGAAAATATTCATGGGAATTTAGACACAAATTAGATATGCAACCAAATATCACAAACCTTGAATGAAGTGTTTGCTGATTATTTACACTATTTTCGATTCATTTACTTTTCCCTGTCTCATACCTCTTGTTAATAATATGCTGAATTCAAACCTCCATGGAAATTATATATGACCCACAGCCTTGGCATGACCACCTTACTGGATATCCAAATGCCTAGTAGACTAGTAACATGCTGTTCTGTGTGACATGGAGGATGGCTATGTGCGCCAGGAAACTGAGTGAAGAAGAGCAACCTTAATTTTGAGTGACACTGACCAATAGGCTGCTGTCTAGATGGAATAATAATTAAAAAAAGAAACTAGGAAAAATGCGCTTTTCTAAGATCTCCATTCTCTCTCTCTCTCTCTCTCTCTCTCTCTCTCTCTCTCTCTCTCTCTCTCTCTCTCTGTGTGTGTGTGTGTGTGTGTGTGTGTGTGTGTGTGTGTGTGTGTGTGTGTGAATGGGTGATCTTTATGGCCATTGCCTTTGAATTTAAGTCTCCAATTTCTTCAGAATTCTAAAGGAGATTTGTGCTGGAGACTCTCCAGGGAGCTTCCAGACATCTTATCAGTTTGGCCTTGGGTTATATCCTTGATCCTTCCTTTTCTGCAGTTTCGAAATCCCCAGGCTGAGCAGTCCCTGAATCTCCGACTCTCAGGCACGCAGATGGTCATAGTGGACTTCTGCCTCGGTTCTCCTAAGCCTACCTAGTAAATCCCCTTGCACATATGCATTTGCTTCCTATTGAATCAGTTCCTCCAGAGAACTCTAAGACATCAAATCAAGTTTTTGGTCACGCCTGTGCTGTGAAACTGAACACTTCTATTTTAATTTCAAATAGTACAATTTACTGTTGGATCTCATTATCTTGAAGTTGTATCTGACTCCTCCTTTAACGTTGCCATCTCTGTTGATTTCTGTCTTTCTCTGGCTATTCTCTACCCTAGTCTCCTCCTTGGTCCCTGTTTCATATAGTTAGAAAAGCATTAGTGACGGGGCTGAACTTTCCAGAGGTATTTTTGCCTATTTCTTTTACTATATGACATCTTTCCTGTTGATCACATTTACTTATCTCTGTGGTTTTTAAACATTACTATATCTCGTGGGTCAAAAAAATCTATATAATATCTACTTTTATTTCCATGTCATGAGCCATCCTTGAAACTATATCTCCTTTCCTTCTCCTAATCTCTTGTTTCATATGTGACAATTTCCTGATTTCTAAGCCCAGGTATTTAAGAGTTAACTAGAAGTTACAGAATGCAAAAAGTGAGCTAGGCATGGTGGTGCACTCCAGTAACCCTAATGCCCTAGGGAGTGTGAGGGAGGCAAATCTCAAGGTGAGGGTCAGCCTGGGCAACTTAGCAATTCGGAGAGACTCTGTTTCAAGCTAAAAACCGAGAATGGGTTGGAGGTGCAGTGCAGTGCAAAAACCCTGTTTTCAATTCCCGGTACACAAACGGAAGAGAATCAAAAATTAAAACCAAATACCAGTGCAGAAATAAAGTGTAATTATATATTTTAAAACTAAAGCAAAGAATAACTTTCCATCTTTGGCATAACAGAAAGAATAATTATAATGACCAGTGATGGGGTTGAAAAAAGAATAATCATTTAATTGTACACACTTCAGCGATTATTCATTTATATGTCGCTAAAACCATGAATGCTTATCTTATTTTACATTTTGATGCAACATTTAAGCCTTGGCTTGTGCTCAGGAAATGCAAAATTGCAGTAAAAGCAAAGATAAAACGTACATTTATTCTCTATTTTCTAAATAATATATAAAAATTGCATGTTAAATATTGCTTAAATTAATGATGAAGTCTCAGTTTGGAATTTTGTTGGATTTCTGTTCATTAGAGCAAATTCAAATTTTAATCTTTGCTTTTGAATCACTCCTCAGAAGCATATCATTCATCAACATCCTACTGGATAAATATTTGACAAGGCTTAATCACATGGATTTTTCTGGAAGAAGATATTTATGAATTTGATTTTAGAAGAAGAATTCAAATCTATCTAAGCAAAGTGGATATGCAAATAGAAAACCTTGTTGGTATTTACTTTACATTATACAATTTAGATTATAATTTACTCCTAAGGATATCCTATGCCACTGAATATGGAAAGGTAAATATATAGAGAGAGAGAATGACAGAAAGACAAAGAGAGAAAGAGAAATATGATATAGGTTTGAAGATGAGGAGGTTTATGCATTTGAGTAATTGAATAGTTCATACAGCAAATTTTAAATTTAAAATAATTAAGTTAAAATATTACAATCAAAATGGGAGGTTTTAAGCTAGACTTTATTTTTATGTTTTCCCCACATATATGTGATATGCAATGGTTACATTGAACTTAGGCATTTTTCGCTCATACATATCATGTTGACAAAATAATCTTTTAAAAGTGGGGATATGAGTAATATTGAATATTTTTAATATTAGGAAAAACGGTTGAGTATCATTTTAAGTAGGAGTATCTTTTTCTATAAAATGAATATTGCCTAAGATGTTAAAATATCTATGCTGGTCCCAAGGATACATGCCTGTAAGCCCCATCTCACTCAGGAGATGGAGAAATGAGGATTTTAATTTTGAGGCCATTTGGTCATTTTAGCTAGGCTTTGTCTAAAAACAAAAGGAAACAAGAAATGATAAGGTCTCATGACATATCTTAGTTATAAGATTTTCCTGGGTTTGATTTCCAGCACCCCAAAAAGTTAATTTATGTTTTACACTATTGATAGTATGGTATAATTTATTTATTAAGAGTCACTGTATGAAATTATAGTGCATATTAAGAAGAAAGAAAATGAAAACAGATATAGACAAAAATTGTGTGAGTCTGTTGAGATTGATGTAACAAACCCTAATAAACTGAGTAGCTTATAAGACAAAGGCAGCAGCAGACCTAGTTTCTGGTTAGGGCTTCGGTATCTTGTAAGTCAAGCCTTCCTGCTGCCGCCTCACCTGGAGGAAAAGAAAGTTCTCCACAGCCGCTTTAATAAGGAAATTGTCCCTTTGTGTCAGCTCTCTGCTCTCATAAACTTACCAGCTTCCAAAGAACCTGCCTTCTTATACCATCTTTTGAAGCTTAAGATTTCAATTCATAAATTTTACGGGCACACAAATGTTCATAGCCGTGTAAAATGCTTCAATAATCTTTCATTTTCATATGAGTAGTTGTTTATTATTCAACAAATCAGATAGTTTAAAGTAACACAGTTTATAATCATAATTTAACCCTCTATGAAAAATGAATTTGGAGGAAGATTTATAACATCTCTTTTTTGGTAAATCTTTGGCCATGATTTCTATGTCAGAGAATTTTTTTAAAAAAATTAAATTATCACTTTCAAATAAAACTTTAATAACAAATACTATTAACATGCTTAGTTTTAAGAGCAGTAAATCAGAACTGTTTTTAAAAAGAAAATTATTTCAGAAAGTTTGTGTCCTAAGATCTCCCAGACAAAAGGTAAAAGCAGGGGAGTTCATAACAAAGATGTTTCCATATCTAGGAATTGCTAGGACAACCAGTGAAAGACAAAATATCCTGTATCTGACATTTTCCAGGACGATAGATGTCAGTAATTTTCATCTCACACAAAAAAGCCAACTATTGAGCTGATAAGAAGATAATCATGTTAGTATTTTGATTGGAGTAACAATTTCACTATATGTAATACACGCATACACATTCACACACACCCATATCAGAACACTGTTGGCACACCTAAAATATGTGCAATTTTGTTTGTCAGTTATGCTCCAATAAACCCGGGGAAATAAAAAGAAAGGCTACACTATTTAAAGAGTGTTTCAGGCTACGATTAAGTTTGCCCTGTGGACTATAAAATCACTACCTGTTTTGCCTGTTTTCTGTGGTGTTCTATCAAACAAGACAACATTAGGTTAAGGAGGTTGTGGTAGATCATTGCCACAAACTCCCATAATGCCAATATAAACACTGGCATAGTGGGTAACAAGATACTGTTTTTTTCTATCCTGAGGTCTGATCTATTCTCAACCCTTTTATGGCCCGGCAAGCTTTGCGGCATACTTTAAATGCTAAGCTGTGGCAGAGCTTGTTCTGTAAAGTTTCTAGTGTATGAGCATCAAGATTCCTGGCTGCTTCCAACCTTTTCACCTTGGGATGCTTCCTGGGAGGAAGGAAAGGTCCTGCCTGTTGTGAAGGACCCTAAGCCTCTGGGAGCTAAGGTAATCACAATACATCTAACATCAATGACTGGCTATGAGCGTCCTGCTGTTTACTTTCCACCCCAAACGAATCCTCAGCCACATGTAACAACCAGCTTAAGTGAAAATAAATCATCCAAGATGAACACAGAAGAGGAACCTTCCAGATATCTCACAGTATTGAGAAAAAGAATCTCACAGTTGTTTTAACACTAGGCTTTAGGCTACTTGTTATAATGCAAAAATCTTTGACAAGTAAACTGGTACCTAAATTTGGAGTGCTGAGAAAGAAGACAAGCAGGAAACAAAGCCCTAAAGTTGAAAATGTGTAAAAAAAATGAAAAAAGAAAGTGAAAGCTGAAAAGTGGGCGGTTGGGAAGGTAGTGAGGAAACTGAAATTGGAAGTTAGAGAAAGGAAAGTCTGAATTACATGGTATGAAAGATTGTAAACACTTGGATGTGGGAAGTCTGAAGATCAAAAATATACCGTATGATTCTGGGTAAATATATATCCGGGTAGAGTCTTGAAAGGATTCTTAACCAATATATTTATTTATTTAAGCATTATATTGCTAAGTACAGGAAGAGAGAGAAAAACTTAAGGAAAAAAAAACTATTCAGGAAATATCAGTGGCCTCATATGTGATTTTTTAAATAAAAACTTAAGTTGTATTCCACCTCTAGCCCTCTCCATAATATATATATATATATATATATATATATATATATATATATATATATATATATATATTCTGGGTAAGAACTAGATGGACACTAAAGACTTAAGTTTCAGATACATGACTGACTGTAAGTCAATTTAGTAAGCTCATAAACCTTTAAAATGTTCCTCATTTGCCTCATTGGTTTTAGACAAAGAAGATTCGTGCAAAGGCAGACTTCATACCTAGACGTTGCAGAGACTGCAAGGATAGAGGCTAATACTAACGTCACACCTGAGTTTGTCTTGCCAGTGGTTTGGTAGTCCAGGCCAGGGGAGAAACGCAAATAACGTTTAGACATAAGATAGAATAAAACACATCGTTAAAAGGCCAAGAAGTCTTTCTTTTCTAAAATGTATTACCCTTGAAACAATCCATACGTCTAAAAATTTGACTTTGTTTTTCTGACCTCCCCCTCCTGAGTTTGTAATTTACTTTGCTCCATCACATGTGGCACAAGTGGATGCGTGGCGTGTGGGTGTTAAGTGTGAAGCAAATGGATTTTGCCATGAGAGGGAGAAGAAGGAGCAGAGTGGTGCCTAAGGCCATGGGCATAGACGGGGGTGACCCACACAAGAGGGAACTAGTTCTCACTGCCTGAGAGTTTGGAAAAAAATAAGACTGACTCTAAAAAATATTACTTTTCAAGCATGTAACTTGGAATCAGCACTATCTGATATATTTTAGAATGCTGTGGAAAGATTTCAATTAAACAACTATATTGTCAGAATATATACTGTTGAAAAAAAATTGAGAGCAAGATGCCTGGTGGTTTCTGAAAGAGTACTATGGAAATCATATGGTAGATACCACAAATATACAAGGAAAAAAAACCCATGAAGGCCGCAGGAGGATGTAGGAAGAGAAAGACACAGTTCATATTAACACAGCTAGAAAATAGAGATGATTGGGTATAATCTCTTACTTGATATCTGATAAATAGTTTTGAACTTTCATTTACTGAGATTATTTGATCTTTTTGGCTTTCGGCATTCCAATGTGGGATAAAGTCAAGATCATCCGAAGTGTCTGGCTAAAGAAAACTAGAAACTGCTGAGGAGGCTGAGAAAATAATTCTTCCAAAGCAGATTGAAATTGGTAGGAAGGTTAGTTCTGTCTTGTCTATTGATATATAAATCCTCTGATCTTATATAATGATACAAATATCACACAGAGCTGGCTATTTTCCAATATTGAGTTATGTTGTGTTCACCAACTAAGCACTCTTATTGAGACACAGTGTTCACTTGTAGGGCAACTGGATTCCAGCAATAAGGGTCTCTGCCTGGGGTCCTGTACTTCATCAGGCCCAACTCTATTACCTCTTCTGGCCTTCACTTTCTCTACAATTTAAGGAAACCAGGAAACTCAGAGGATGTGTACACCCAGGAAAAATACTCTTGAGTAAATTAAAGCATGAAAATGGAAAGTACTGAAGAAAGCTTATATCTGTTTATATATAGCAGAAAATACTTCATTTTGATAAAAAAAAGAAGTAAAAGATCATAGTTATTCTCTCAACATAAAAAAAAACAATTTCAATTTGAAATTGTATTTATAATTAATATTAGTATGTCAATTTTCCTGGTGTGTATAATCAGAGAAACATTTTAGACTTCAGGTGTATTTAGAATATCAAGTAAATGTACGGTATTCATTTTCACTCTGAGATTTGTAAACCTCCCAGAAGATGCACATGTTAGCCATGCAGAAGTGACATCATGGAAGTGGAAGTGACTTCGTGGAGGAACTGTTTCTCTTCATTCAGCTACATCCTCCTCAGGAAAATTCAATAGTTGTATTTATTGTCTTAATGAAAAGTAAGGTTACCGTTGAGATATCAACTTCTTCATTTACAACTACTGAAGTTTGAGAAAGTTTAGTAATTTCAGTTTTTTCTCTATTTTTGTCAAAAGTTGGAAATCTAAAAACATAAACCCTTTAATATCATGTGTGGTTCTGGCTAATGTGGGATTGTGGAATACCTAATACAACTCTGACGTACCAATACAAACCTTCTGAGTCTCCCTGTCTTTGGTTGAGTCATTCTAGTGACTAACTGTATATAAGTTTCCATTATTCTCACCTGAAATGCCGATCCTCAAATCATTGTCTGTTTGTTTTCCAATATCTTCGCTCTCCTTGTAATGTGGTCATAAACAGCCACGAGGCAAAATTTAGACCACTTTGATAAAGAAACCATTGGATCAATTTTTCCCTCCTTTTCTTTTTACTGAGACTGTTCTGAAAGGACATTAAAAAAAAAACACCTCAAAAGCTAATTTCATAAAAGGGAGGAATCAGTTCCTCTTGATATCAGGAAACTGTCAGTTGAAAAATTCACCTCCACATTAGTGCCAAAATCTTTCCTTAATTTACACTTTCACTCACTACTTCTCCCAGAAATTGCAATCTCTTATAAATTAGATCACTGAAATATTTGTTTCAGACTCTTACTAGAACCCACACTAAGAAATGATCTGAGACATTTTACAAGTCCACCTGACTGCTGTTTAGTCACCTTTATCTATAACCACAGATAATTCTTAGACCAACCTTTACTGATATTCCATAATAAGCAATGTTTCCAGAAGCTAACCTACACACCAGGCTGAGCAAGATAGCACACACTTGTAATCCTATCCCTGTAAAAGGCTGAGGCGGGAGGTTTGCAGGTTTAAGCCTTGCATAGGCAATTTAGCAACTTTCCTATGTTCCTGACTCAAAGTAAATAGTACTGATAGAAAAAAAAAGACAAACAGGTGAGCTGAAGGAAAAGCTTGGCAGTTGGAGCATTTGCCTAGCAAATACAATTCTCTGAATTTGATTCTCCAGCACCTCATAAGAGAAGTGTGGCTGTGCAATCCTGGAATTCCAACACTAGGAGACTGAAGCAGTAAGATTGTTATGCGTTCAAGGCCAGCATGGGCTAAGGGCTACATAGGGAGTTCAGGACCAGCTGGACTACTCTAGCATAAGATTCTATCTCGAAAGAAAGAAAGAAAGAAAGAAAGAAAGAAAGAAAGAAAGAAAGAAAGAAAGAAAGAAAGAAAGAAAGAGGAAAATAAAAAAGAAAACAAACAAAAGCTTGTAAGCAAAATCAGGAATCTGTCACTGTGAGTCCAGCCTTGCCAACTTAGTCACATTTAGTGACCCCGTCTCAAAATAAAAAGCACGCAATGGGCTCAGGATGTAACTTACTGTAAAGATCCTTATTACCAGGGTGGGAAAAAGAGAAAGAGTGAGAGAAAGTAAAGAGTTTGAGAATGTAGTAAAACAAACAAACCTTAATATGTACATTGAAGAATTCATTCATCAACCTCATTATTTTTCCTTCCATCAGATAGTAAATTCTGTGAAGCCTGTAACGTCTGCCTTTTTGGTTCACTGCTGTACTTGCAGTGATGCTAGCAATTTTCATTCGGACATTTTGAGCATGAATTGGGCAGCATTAGTGGGAACATGGCATGAATTCTGCCTTAAGAATTATGGGGCTAAATATATGATTTAATTAAGAGAAAAACCCTCAAACAAATCTAGAGATCTATAAAAGACAGCGAAAAATGATTAAAACCTCTCTTCAGTACTGGTTACCTTCAAGCTAGTGACTAAATGCTATTTTAAACTTTTCATTATTTCTAATCCCCAGAAAGACGTATTTCTTATTTCTTTTCTTTTCATTTTTAAGTTAATATGTAAAAATGAAAAATGTTCAAGCTTACAAATAGATTAATTTTGTGTTGTCAAGCTACAGACCCATACCTCATACACTATTAATAATAATAGGACATGTGAAAAATAAATAAGTTTAACTGAATACTTCTCCCAGTGTTTGTAAAATGGCAATCTTACATTTACAGATCACAATATTAAACAATGTGTTTTGGATGGATTTGTGAGGTTAGACTGGTTTAGAACAAACGAATCATTTCGTTTCCATAAATATCTATTTTAGAAGTTCTTAATTCAGAGAAAACTGCTTTGGAATTAGTATATGAGTCAGTAGAACAGTCTAACATATCTGAAAAAAAAATGCCACAGATAGAATCCACTCAGTAGAATTCTTTTTAAAAAATGTTCAACTAACTAGTTTTTGGACATCCAATTAGAATTTTGCTTCATACATTTTGGTGATTAAATGTGTACATTAAAATATCCTTAATAAAGATACATTGACTACTAGAGTTATTTAGTAATTTCCCCCATGGGCCTCCAACTATGTATCAAACAGTGGATATATTTTCCCAAGGAACCTAATTGAGAAAAAAAAAAAACATAAAACTGTAGTTAATGCACGGTAAAAAGTCAAACAGGAGGGAAAACCGGCTCTCAGGTCTCCTGAATTCTCTTTTGTTGTTCTCCTGTTG
Source organism: Ctenodactylus gundi (assembly GCA_004027205.1). Taxonomy (NCBI): domain Eukaryota; kingdom Metazoa; phylum Chordata; class Mammalia; order Rodentia; family Ctenodactylidae; genus Ctenodactylus; species Ctenodactylus gundi. The sequence continues at coordinate 1,420,578 of PVKB01000019.1, forward strand.
GATAGTGAATGTCCTTGGACAGCCTGTGGAGCACTAAATGGTCTCAGTACTGCTTACTTCTGGCATCTTATTTCTTATTGGTCTCTTTTTTTCATTCTGGAGATTTCTGCATGAGACTTTTCTCATTAAAAAGAAAAAAATATCCTCCGGAAAAGCATTTTCACAATGTTAGCTTCTTAGCAGGCCTGTCGTAAGCCTGAGGTACTCAACCCCAAGCCAACCCTCACAGGCTTTCTGGCCCCCGTCATCCGCTTCGCTTTTCATCTACAGAATGCATTGGGTAACATGCTAGACATTCCACTATATTTTCCTTATTCCTACAGCCTAAGTTCTTGGGACTAAGAAGAGTTTTATCTCCTTTTTTGGTGTTCTTGTTTCTACCTATATCCTTGGTTTCTGGCAAAAATCTTGGCACACTACAAAAAAATTGTTCAATAAATGAATATAGGTATCAATAAACTGAAAACAATAAGACTATTGATCCGGACTTGGTAGGAAAGTTTTCTAACAACAAAAAAAAACAAAATTGTGGGTAATATTATGAAAATGATCAGGTCCTTTGTAAATAAATGGCTGTAGTTAGTGGACAGCCACCACCGTTAAGAGGTTGGGTGATCAGGTAGTGCAGAAGCAGGGAGACCTGTTACAATTAAGGTTTCAGACTTGTGCCCTGAAAACATTTTATGACAATAAAAAATTAAAAATTTTTTCACAAAATACCTTCCAATTGAAAATGACTCTGGGAAGCCATGTTCACAGACAACTTTGTCTACACCAAAAATTTATTATTCTTTCAGATCGTGCTGCTCAGAATTTAAGAAGTAGAAGACAGCTGATGGAAGCGGAAACATTTATGCAAGGCTAGATTCTTTTATGCAAAAATAATCTTGGAATAGGCAGAAATTAATGTATTTCCTTAGCAAAGCTATGTATACTGAGCCCTTGTCCTAAAGGGAAGTTTAAGTAGCTTAAATAGACTCCATACCAGGAACAAACACCTGTTTTTGCTGAATTTATTTACAATTAAAGAAAGAGCTTCATTAGGAAACTTTTTCATCAATGACTTAATAAGTGAATTGCTACATTAAAACTATATCACATTGCTACATTACCTGATCCTAAATCTATACCACATAAATATACTTAAAGTAACAGATATGAAGGCAAATTTAGTTATTTCAGAATTGTTTAACTTTCATAACTTATTTACTCATATTTCACTGATTACTAACCTACTTTTTTCTCAGCTCATTCTCCTCTAGCTGTTGTCACTTTTCCTCTGGGGTCATTGGTGACCCTGGCCTCCCTTTCACTTTCTAAGTTTCCTTTAAGTATTCTCTGCAATACTGGCTCAGTGGCTGTCACAGATGAAAATTCATCCTAAGAAAACTGATTGAAGTAAAGATAACCCTGTGAATGTACAAATATGTAAATAATCATAAAATGATTATTTTGATAAATTACAATAGCAATTAAAGGAGTTAGACCTTCCATATCTTCAAAAGTTAGAAATGTAGGAGGATTGGAGTCATACAGATATCTTCCATCCACTTGAGTTTCTACAGATTGGGGAAGTGACTATGTCCAGAGAGTCACCAGGGCACTGCAGATCATCAAATGAGAATTCTTTGAACATGTTCAACAGTCAAATGAGCTTTCACAAATACACATCTTCCATCTCCCACCGGGAATTTATGACATCCATGGAGCATTAATTTCTGAGAAATCATGTAGAAGAAAAACAAGCAAAAATAAGCATCAACCATATTACATTTCCTAACTATTCCAATTTTACCTAGAATTGGACAAATTTGGCAAATAATATATTTCTCCCTCCCTTTCTAAAAAAATCTTACAGAAAAATTATAACCCAGATGGATATCTAGTGACCAAGATTATGTTTGTTATAATATTGTATTAAAATATCATTCACATTTGCATGAATTCATATATCATAAAACACATATACATACACATTTTTCTTATGAAAAAACAAGACTCAAATTATATTAACATATCAATTTTTAACTAGAAGATAAAATAGAAGTAAATGAATAATTAAATTACCACACTTAAGGCAGTCTGGAAGAATCCCATTTTATTTGTTTTTCTACCATTGTAATTAATAAATTTTATTACAGAAAATATGCACAATTCAGTCAAAAATTTCTGTACTCAAAGCTACACCTAAGGAGTATTTAGTAAAGCAAAAGATGAGAAACAATGTACAATAACTACAAGTCATCAGTACTTTCAAGAATTTGGATAGATTCCAGTCCTCTAAAGTGTTAGGAAGCATTTGTGCTCTCCGATAAATAATCAACTTTAGATCTATACTGGATTAAACGGAGCCCTCTAATTTAGTGTTTACCTATTTGGAAATAAATGTACTTCTAACATTCCTGCTGAGATATTGTGTAATTGTGTCATCATATACTATTCCACCTCATCTAACTTTTTTACATTTCATTAGTGGGAAGCAATTAGATAACTTTATTTCACTTCTGAGAAGACATTTTTACAGTCAAAGTAAGATAATTTCTCTGACAAATAAGAACATGAATTTAAATATTTTCAATACCTTTAATTTTAAAAAATCAATGAATTCTACTTCCTCATAGAACATAGATAAAAATACTGTCATGTCATATACTGTTCTGAATTACATTATTGATGTTAGCCTTTCAGAAAGAGATTTCTCAAGATAAGTATAAATTCTACCTAACTAGTAATAATTAATTGTTTGACCCACTTCATCATTTGTATTTCCTAGAATTTTCAAAGTTGGCACTTTTTATGAGAAATGTCGGCCTGTGTGTCTCTATATTAAATTTCTTAAGTGTTGGTGCATGGCCCTGCAAGCCAGAATCAAGGGGAATGCAATCTTGACACCAGATGCTGGGAATGTATTGAAATCTTGTAGAATGATGGTTGGAAAGAAGATATTTTAATAGGCAACAAGCCAAATTAATTGATATAATATAAACAATAAAACAGACTCTTCAATAATTCTCTCCAAAGCCCGTCATTCCTCACTCCTCTTAACAACTACACACTCTGTAATCAACTCTATATTCAATTTCATTCCTTTCACACAACTCTAGGGGGCATTACACCTGGCTTTCTGCTCCTGTCACTTTCCTCAGTCAAGTCTTCCCAAACTGGAACTATTACTTCCTTGTATTTCTCATATGTGTATTAGTTTCTAAATGAATTTAAGTCTCAGCTGGCCAACAAAAATATTCTCGCTATATATTATTATTATTATTATTATTTGAGACATGGTCTTGCTCTGTAGCCCAGGCTAGTCCTGAACTCAGGATGGAGCCCAGGTTGGTCTTGTACGCAGTCCTCCTGTCTCAGCCTCCCAGAGTGCTGGGATTACAGGCCTGCGCCACCACGCTCAGTTCATGTGGAGCTGGGGAGTCAAACTCAGGTACTTAGCACTTGATTTAGTGCTTGCTAGGCAAGTGCTTTAACCGCTGAGCCATTCCTCCAGCCCCAAAACATTTGCTTTTAAAAATCACTTTCTGATCACAGCTCTTATGGAACTTAAAAAGAAAAGCAAAGTGAAACAGGGGGGTAGGGCAGGGAGGGAAGGAGGGGTGGGTAGGGGGAGGGACAAAAGGAGTGTGGGAAAGTCCTTTCCACCTTGACAAGATAAGTATGTGCACTAAATGCTCAACTTCATCGTAAACCTTAAATTTTGCACTTATACATATCAATAAAATGAGGGAAAAAACACTGTGTTCATCTATGTGATGATGATTTTGCTTAGATTCTTTTTAGTCCAGCTGCTCCTTCTGAATTTTTTCTAGTTATTTTTGGCTTCCTCCTCCAACTTTATACTGCTAGCAATCTCCATAGTGCCTCCTATATATTATAAGATTTCAAATGTTATCTATAAGAAAATAACTTTCAGTTTTACACATTTAGCTTATTTTTACTTCAGCATATTAATATATCTGTAAGCAAAATGTTTTGTGATTCTGTAGAGATTCTACGTTTTTTGTGCTACTTTAATAAATGCCATCAACAAATTTTTAAAGTATTTCAAAGACCTTGTCATTTAGATTTTCTTTATGTTTTATATCCTATTAATTTAGGTCTCATCTGTTTTGATTATTGAAAACATCTTGCAGCCAATTTTTCTCCAGATGCATTTGTCCATCACTAATCGAAGCTGAAATATTATTTTAATTTTGTGGAATTATCTACATTTTTCTATCATTAATCTACTATATACCAACTATATTTGCTGTGACATATCAGATTACTTTATCAGTGTAATCTTTTTATATCATATCAGCCTTAAGATTATTTATAGCTTTCTAAAGATGCTCAAAATCTCTAGCTTAGTCCTCACAGCCCAGTGCATGTTCGTATCTCAATTAACAGTCTGGACTTAGCCATGTCTCATACAACTTTCTGTAACCTACGTTATATTTTTATCCATTATTCATTTTTGTTTTGACTCCCAGAACTAGCCTTACTCTTTCAAATTATATGACGATGCCTTGGGATTCCAGGCAGGCACCACCACCACACTGGACTATTTGTATGGTGCTGGAGAATGGAACTCAAGATCTTGTGTTCATTAAGCAATTGCTTTAACCACTGGGCTATGCAGCTCAGACCTCAAATTTCATGATGTTTATGAAGTGCTTGACTCCACCTGGAACAGTGGTGCAGCACAGTTCTCCAGGTGCCAGGGACCATGAGTCTCTTCCCACTTACTTTAATCTGGCTTCACAATTATCTATCGTGCAGCTCTTTCGAAAGAGGCTGGAACAGCCTAGCCTCTGTTTCAATCACTACCTTCAGAAACACAGTGTCCTTCTAATCTTTAACCTATTGATGACAGACTTTGACAAATTGTCAAGCAGTGCACAATGAACTAATTTTATGCCTGAAATGAGTTGTTTTGTTCTGTTTTGCTATGGTCTTTGTATCGTAGCTTACACTGACTCTTATTAGAAGTTCCTTCCAAACATTCCCAAACAAATTTCTTTTAACAGATCTTCATAGCCCTCTTTTTCTTTTTTCATTCATAATTATAATTCATAATAACTATATTTAATAATCCTGCTTATTATTTGCTAATATTTTGGCTAAAATATATTAAGTCCTATGAATATAAAAGTAAAAATATCTTCTTTATGATTGTCCCCTCAAAAAAATTAAGGAAATAGGGCTGGAAGAATGGCTAATTTGTTAAATCACTTGCCTGGCAAGTGCTGAGTCAAGTGCTAAGTACCAGAGTTCAATTCGCTAGAAACACATAAGGAGTAGGGAGTCTGAGGCAGAAGGATTGCCGTGAGCTCAAGGCAATGTGGGTTCCATGGTGAGATCAGGACAAGCCTGGGCTACAGAGGGAGACTCTGTCCTAAAAAAATAAGTAAATAAAGAGCACAACTTTTATTTCCTTTTTATTCCCACTAGAGGCAATGCCAGCATGACATAAAAAATGGTAGTGTTCTGTCTGAAAGATTGGAGAGACAATTAAGAAAACCAGAGAACTTTCTGGGCAAAATGTTTGTCCAGATAGTAGTACTGAGAAAGTTCTGAGTCAACAGAATATGAAAGCACTGGTCGTACAACAAAACACATGCTATCTTAAATGTGAATAGCTGGCATACAGCAGTGCTGAGTAAGCATACCTATTTGAAGTAAAGGTTATCAAGATGTGATATGTATAAGTATGATTTCTCAAGGTGAATACTCTTATGTATTATAATACAAACTAATAAAAAGCAAGTTGGTAAATATATATATATATATATATATATATATATATATATATATATATATATATTTGCACATAGATTTGTACATAGATTTGTATATGTAGTTATAAATATTCGCATATATATTTGCAGGAGGATAAACAAGCATGGACTTTTTTAACAGCGAGCAAAACACCATCAGCAGAGCACACACTGCCAAGAAAATGATTATTGTGGTTTGGATCTGGACCAAATTATAAAATCACTGTTTCCTTCCAGGGCCAAAGTTGACTAAATTTTATAGTATTCTTCTTAAAATACGGGGGCCATTTTGGTTAGTTTTAGGGCTGTTTTACCAGTCCATGGAGTATGAGACATCAATTAATCATTATGACTGGGCATGACCATATACATGTCTTTAGAAGAGATTATGATTTGCATCGGCAAACTGAGCAGAGCCTTCACCTTCATCAGTGTGGTGGGCAACATCCAATCTGCTGTTGGAGTAAAGCAAACTAGAAGGCAGAAAAAGGAGGAAATTACCCCGGCCTGATTGATGACCTGTGCTATTGATCTTTTCCTACTCTCAAACCGGAATGCTCAGCCCTTTGACTCACTTTGAACTATGACTAATGTTCTGATGATTGTGTCCTATAGATGGCAGATGATAAGCTTTCTCAAACATTCATAAGCCGAATGCAGTGTATGTGCCCAGCATACACTTTTTCTCACTGTAAGCTAGCCAACTTCTCTTAATAAATGTGTACATATAAAATAATCATAAATATGTAATTTTAGGAATAAATATTTTAAATGAAAAATGATTACAATGAAAACTATTATAACCTCATATTTATTCGATATTAAACTCGCTCACGTGTACATATATATCACATTTGCTCACATACATCTAAAGAGACATCTCTAGTCAATTCTGCTTCTTTGAAGAAAATTACTAATAATAATAATACAGTGGTTTCCATTGCTGCCATGTGAATAAGGGTGTAGTATCAAGTGGACAACTCCACTGTCTTCATGAGACTCATTGGGCCTAAGAAATAGGTATGATCATGAAGGTCATTCAGCTAGTTCTTCTGTAATAAAATCCATATGCTTTAACTCAAGAGTCTCATGTCTTTTGTTAATATTTATTGAAGTTAGGCATGCTCAGTGTTAGCTTATAAATTAGGTAAAATATTAAGACTTAACGGTTCTTAACAATCCTCTTTATCATTTATAGCCAACATAAATTGACCCACTGACTTTCTTGCTTTCTTTTGCTACTTTTGTTTTCCGAGTTCCATCCACATTGTCCCTTCGCTTTACCTAGAATCATCATGATGTCAACTGTGGGAATTCGCAACAGCTGTTTTATCCTAGAAAGCTCTTGTCTCAAATGAAAACATGACACCTAATATTATTTAAATGAATTTAAAAATTGTCATCAAGTGACCCCCAAAACACTCAGGATTTGTATGATTTGATAACTGGATCATTGTTAATCTCATTAATACTGTGAAGTTTCTTATTTATTTGACTTGGCAGATTTTTTCCCAGCAGGCAGCATGTCCTTTAGGCCCTGGAGCCAATATTCTGGACAATATTTGCATAAAGTTTCTGCAGACACACCTCTGGGGGAAAAGAAAATACAGCTTGAACGTGAGGAAAGGTGAAATTGCAGGCTAATAATTGAGCAAACACAATTGTAATATTTTGATGTCAAATTTTTATATTTTAAAAAGAATTAATGTCGAAAGACAAATTAATAAATCATGATTATTTTATATTATTGGCAAAAGATTCTTAATTTAATAAATTTTAACTCAATCTTTAAAAAAACTGCTGCTTAAGTGACCTAATTATTCCAGCATCAGTGATTTTTTAAAAAATTCTTTTTATAATTAACTTCTTTAGATCTTGGAACCAGAAATTCAAAATCGTCCTTTGAAATTGATGGAGCCTTTTTGGCCAGTGTGCCAATGAGTTAATGGGGACTTTGACAAGGATTCTTAATATAGAGAGTGTTTTTTAGATGTCTGCATACTATTCAACATTAAAGCAACAGTGAAAATTCTTTCATGTTCACGTAAGAACTAATGGAAAATACTGTAATTAGACCCCTAAATGCCAATTAGGATGAAAAGAGAGATAATTCTGATTTCTCAGAGAGAATAGTGACAAAACAGAATGCATTATAGAAAAAAAATCTGAAAGAAATCCATAAAAGATGGAAAAAAGAAAAAGTAGAAAATGAAAACTGAAATCATTTATTTTTTGAGAAGTTAGAAGACACTTGCAAGGTCAAATCTTAAATTAATACAGCATCATGCTTAATATTCAAAACGTCATAGTAGTCTTCACTTTTTCAATACAATCTTGTGTAACAAACAACAAAGGAACCCATACTCAGTTGCTGAAACCTCAAAAATGGAAACTTTTTGTTATGATAAGTTCATCTACTTTCATTCAATAAAGTACTTTAAGCACAATATAATATTAAAGAGAATTTTAGTCTCTGAGATGGTACCAATAGCCAGAATAACCCAAACATTTAATGAAAGAGAATCTAAACACACTTATTGTTTTCCATTATTCTAAAATCTGTGCTCATATAATTTTTGGAGCAATTGTGAAAAAAGGAGTTCAATTAAAATTTATCAATAAATTATTCGTCAATAGCTAATTTGAGTAGCTGTTGTTTAGGAGGTGTTCTGTTGACTTCAGCGTTGTGGTAGATCAAAGGATGTACGCCACAATGAGCTTTTTCAAGGAATTTTTGCTCTCAGCTCAGTGGCAAAATAAGAAACCAGTTGCCGGTTTTTGGCCCTTTCAGGGTTTGCCTCTGGAGCAGAGAAATGACTCACCCTAGAGTACCATACAGCAGTGCCTGAGAAACGCCATAGATCAAATGAGACATTTGCAAACAATTTTTATAAACACACAAATGAGAAATAATCAAGGAAGCAATCGGCTGTACAATTCTTGGTATGAGCTCAACTCTGCTGTGAGAGCTCAAAAGAAGCTAAAAAGAATGAACACTGAAAAACTACAAACCACAATACTTATGGGAATTACAGTTATCAGTTCTCACCTCATTTTGCCTTTTTAATAGGCATTTCAAAATTTAAAAAATCCTGTCTCACAAGTTATATATATATATATATATATATATATATATATATATATATATATATATATGGCAGTTTTACCAGAGTTTGATAACCTTATTTTCTTTCCTAAAAATAAAACTAAAATCCATTTTTTCAAGAAGAGTATTGATTTAGATAGGATTTGTAGAATGCAGTGTCAATGGCCCTCCACCCACAGGTGGAGCAGCTCATGTGTGTGGAAGGGTAAGAGGAGAAGAAAAACGGTATGTGTTTAAAAAAAATAAAACAAGGAGCCACCAGTAAACACTGAGCTTTTCTCTGCTCGGTCTTTCTTTTGTCTTTCTCTTGGTGCTGCCATTTTCTTGCCTCAAAATGATCAGTTCATGTTCTTTTCCAGTTAATCCTGCTGGACTCCCAGGAGTTGACACAATGGTCAAAGTGAGACGGTCCTGTGTATTTCATCTCAACAATTCATCTGCTTCTACTCACTGCTTTTTACACTGAGCAGCCCTAATTCCTTTTAGCTATAGAGTTTATTTTCTCTATATAAAATATTCACTTTCCATTATCCTCATGCATACAAGCAAGTTCCCATCTTTCCACCTGTGCATTTCCTCTGTTACACCTATGAATGTCTCTATCTATGAATATCTCTATCTGTCTGAATCTATCTGCTGTGGAGTTTATTGCTGGTGAGGTCTAATAACCAGCAGTGGCTAATAGCAACTTGGAACATAGTCCACGAGATGTGTAAATTACGTGTAAGTGTAAACAATAGATTTTTGTACTTGCTCTTTTTTTATTTGCAATTGACGTTCTGTTTTATAGGAATGAATCTTCACTAGCTAAATATTAGGCTTTCGGCATCTACATTGACAGGTGATTCTGAATATGAAAAGCTACCTGGTGATCCTACAGCAGACTGTGTGTAAACTTGTTTCAAGCAGGAAAGAGCAGCCCATGTAGAGGATAGAACTGAGTGATAAATTATTTGATCCTGAACTCTAGATAGCACACTAATTTTATTTGTAGATATAAATCAAGCACACATGTAAAGTGTGAAGAGTGTTTGCTGTTAGCACCACCAAATTATTTCAAGTAAAGAGAGAAATATTTTAATAAGTTGTTACTTTCATAATGGTTTCCCCCATTAATTCTAAAGAATATATACATACAAATAATTATGAAAGGATCAGTGACTGTTGTTATCAGCACCTTGATATGTTACTATTTGTGTATGTCTTTTTTTGTGTGACACCTGTTCATTAAACAAGTCTGTACTAGTATACCTCTTTCTTCCTTTTTTCATTATTATGGAAAATGAAAATGTCCAAATACATCTGAAATATCAGTCTCCGCAGTCATATCCCACTTTTGTTTTCAAAAACTTCCTTTTCTCAGGTCAACAGCATTGTATGGGGAAATTCTGATCACCAGGTGATGCAGGAAGCCATTTTCACACTCAATTAGAGAAGCAGAAAATGAGAAATGCTACTTTACTGTTGTCTCAACCTCTATTTTCCTAGCTTCCCATGCAAATGTTTAGTGTATATAAAGATCACTGCTAACTGCTGGCACATTTAACTGTGATTTGGCCTGGGCAATTATGCCTGGCTGTCCATACAGGCTCAAAAAATGTTTACAAATATCACAAGAGTTCCATAGTAAGATATTTTGAGAAAAACTATTTTTAACTAATATGAGGAAATGTCAGAAAGTTTATTTTGTTTGGTTTAAATGTTATAACTATTGACATTTTGTTGTTTTTTGAAAGTACAATCAAGTGCAAAAATGATAACCAAAATATGCAAAATTCCATAATAAAAAGAAACCGTGTGTCCAGACCCATAGACACATATGTCCATGAGCATATGTAATCTATGGCAGGTACTAGTCTACGAACTTGGAAGGACCTGGCAGCTGAGACAGATGAGCAGGGGATCGGGGGGGGGGGGGGGGGGGGGGGGGGGGGGGGGGTGAGTGATGAGCAAACTCTGCCTTCTGTCAGCACTATCCTTATAGGATCTAACATTTTGATGAACCGGCAAGGCGATAGAGCTTCACTGCCCGCTCCCTCCTGCTGTTGCTTGCAACAACCTCCTGTGTAACAAGTCTACCCTTGCCGCATGTCGTGGGAGAATGGTCTTCAAATGAAGCAGTCTGTGTTGTCAAAATGTTGGGGAATGTCGATCTACAGGAATTACGCAGCTTATTCATTTCTCAAATTAGCATCAATTCTGCTATAATAAATTAACACATGAATTATCAAAAGCCAGTTCTTATAGTTTCTTACTGTTTAAAGGTTTATATTCAGTTATTTATTTAAGATACACATGCTAACCTGTTAATATGTCTTCAGTGGGCTTTCTCAAGTTAAGGGCAGCTTCAGTAAAGTTCTGGCTCATTAAACGTGGCTGAGTGATTTAAGTATACAACTAGTTTTTAGGTGTACCAGTGTTTGATACAGGCACAGTGAAGCCACAGATTTATAATATTCCACGGAGGAATCTTCTTTAAAAACTTTTGATGGCAGCAATACAAAACTAAAATGAACTTTCAATGCCCTCGGAATGAACATTTGCAGAGGAAGAGCACCAAAGAATATGTTCTGCTTCAGAGACCCATCCTGCTTCTGTTTCTTTTGATATAATCATGCTTGTGATAGATTTGCTAGCCATGTAGATACAACGTTCTTTTGAATGTGTTCTGTGTATGAATGTAAGAATTTCATGTCATAAAATAACTGATGTGGGTTTCCTCATCCGGCAAATGATCTCTGCTTTCTCCTACTGATACAGGAAACATACTAATGCAGTTTTAAACGTGAAGGTTAAATTTGATGAAAGTTGCTTTGTTTTCCTTATACAAATATTCAACCTAGTGTTAAGATTCGAGGTGTTAAAAATGCAGCAATTTTACTTTAGTAGAATCCTGTTTCGAGTATGCTCTTTGCATCACTAGTAAGAAAGGTAAAACAGGCACTATCTTGGAAGTAGTGCCCTCACCTGAAAAAAAGTCTAAATTGATAAGCTGTCAGGAGTTAATCAGAGCATTTTATTATTTGCTTTGTGCTTTTCTAGATAAGTGCTGATATGAGAGAGGAGAGAGATCTATATGTAGTTAGATATACATATTTATATATTAATATAAACAGTTAAATAGATATAGAGATGTAGATTTTACCACCTAAACGTGTGTGTGTGTGTGTGTGTGTGTGTGTGTGTGTGTGTGTGTGTAACCCGCATTACCATTTTCAAAGAGTCAATGACGGAAAATATTCAGGGGATGTTCTACTGAATGTGGAAACGATTTCTACTAAGCACACGAAGTTCCATTTTCTTGTCGGTATTACACACCCAACACATAGCTTTTACGTCGTGTTATGGCATCGTTTATCTTTTATTTTACTATTTTAGTTATTTTATTTTATTTTTTGAAACAGGGTCTTGCTCTGTAGCCCAGGCTGGTCCTAAACTCACTAAGTCAGCCAGGCTAGCTTGGACTCAGAAGCAATCCTCCTGTCTCAACCTCCTGAGTGCTGGGATTACAGGCATGCACCACCACACCTGGTTGATGTGGTGCCGGGGAATTGAACTTTGGTGCTTAGTGCTTGCTGGGCAAGTGCTTTAACCTCTGAGTTACTCCTCTGGCCCTACTTTGTGTTACGTGCTATGAAGGATCTATAGATGGTGTAAGGTATATAGAATGGTAAATTATATACAAATCTTTTTTAATTTTATATGAAGACTTAAGTGTCCATGAATTTTGGTATCGAGTTTCTCTGTCCTTCCCCCTCCTTCTTCCAGGTACAGTTGTCATTGTTGCCACCTCCTTTTTCTTCCTCCATCCCTTTACTAAATACTTTGAAAAGCAATAGAAATCAGATTAGCTTTGCTTTTCAATGTTCTTATTTTTTAAAAAAATAGGTAAAATTATATTGTAGAAAAATGTGCAAATGAAACATGGTTTACAAGAATAAAAGAATATACTTAACTTGAAAAAGAGACACATTTTGTAATGTTGATAATAAAAATAATGTTTGACTTATTACTTACATTTGAATAGATGTTTAAACTATTTTCACAAAAAGGTTTTAGATATATAAGGATAGCATGTTTTCAAGAGATATTTATGGCAGTATTTTTGCATATGTGCACAGGGTCCTGGCTAAGTACTACTGCTTATTTTTAGGTTTTTAAACCTTCATATGGACTGAATATTTGAGTAAGTTCTTGTTCATCATATATCATTTGAAAATTGGTTCCAACTTTTTTTTTCCATTGGAAAACGTAGAGATTTTGTGAGACCCTGTCTGAAAAAATATGAAAATAAGATTAAGGATAGAGCTCAATGGGAAGGATCTGAATCCAGTTGCAGTACCACCCACAAAACAAGCAAGAACAACCAATAACAAATTAATTTGTGACACAATTCATTAAAATGTCCTTAACTTTTTTTTACCCATGAGTCAGATTCACACAGATCACACTGTAGTGTAATTTGACGACTGCATTGTGGAGCACGTAGACATTTAGATGGCAGAAGAAATTGGGAATAACGAAAGAAGAGAGGCATGACGTTGAATAAGTAGAAAGAAAAAGCTGGAATATGAATACTGGAAGCAACCCAAACTTAAACGCTTTCTTGGATAGGTAAAGGTGGAAGGCAAGGCTGTGCTGACAACCCCTCCCTCATGTTTTCATTTAGTGGTCAATTAGTCCCCAAAATAGAAGCTCTCCTGTTTGGCTGGAGCATAACAAAGCACGAGTTTTAAATCAGCTATTGATTGCCAACTTGTGCCTTAAAATGTTACCTGGCCTGGATTTTCAGCACAAAACTTTTGTCAGTTTGCATAATAATGGTTCTCGTCTTTAGCAGAAAAGTATAGAAACACTTAATGGTATTTGGACATTAATCTATGTTAAACTGTGAAAAATTCTTTTTGAATTGAAAATTACAACCATATTAAAACTTTTTTCTTGTGCTGTGAACAATAAGTGCCAAGAGTCTTTTTCTCCCTTAGTGATTAACTGCTTTTTCAAAAGGGCTGCCATTTACCACACGCAAATCTCTTGCTTTGTAGACCAGATGTGACTGGCAACACTAGGTGGTTAGCTCTGAATGGAATTAAAAAGTACTAATTATAAGACTAGCATACCACAATCGCGCTTAATTTGTGTAACTCCCTTAACGCAAGATGAGTGAACCCTATGCAGCGTGATGAAATGGCAACAATGGGATTTTTGTCTTTTTTCCTCTTCGTGTTCCTAGAGGATAAGAATGAAGGCAGGAAATGAGAATTTTTTGAATGTATAACCTTAAATATAGTTATTTGTTACAGTCATGCAAAACTGCTCAGTCAAATTCAGACTTTCTGTGCAGATTCAAGTAGGGTTTCAGTTTAATATTGTATTATAAAAAGAGCTTTGTTGGATAATTAGAGTGGATGACTAAGCTTGTTACTGTTATCTCAGGTTAAATAAAAATTCATCTTGTGCTCTTTTTTAAAGGTCATAATACTAAGTTTTTAAGATGTTATGTTATAATCAATGACATACATGCTAGAACATGGATATTTCCTATTAAAACTTACCATAGAAACACTGTAAATATTGTTACGATTTTGCTAATTATGTATCACATTATAGAGAAAAATGAATCTATGAAAGATAAACTGTAGTTTCAACCATACATATCTCTCATTTCTAGAGAGAAACAAAACAAACTAACATGATGAGTAACTGAGTTCAAAGTTGCAATTCAAAGAAAGACAAACTGGATAAAACTTAATTGGTTTTTAGGAATTAAAAATATATTTCATGTGAAAGACATAAAGTTCTATATTTTCATGTTACAAAATTTCAGATAAATAATTGGAACATGAGAATGCACATGTCAACAAAACTAGGGCTCTATTCATGGGCACACACCAAGCAGACATTTTTAAAATAATAAAAAGCATCAGGCAGACAAGTATACAATGAGAAGAAACAAAATCTTATTTTTGAAAATTGACATTTACTTGATATAATGAATGTGATTTTTAATGCACCCTGAACAACAATTTCTAAAAATAATGTGTACGATTGATTTTGTACATCTTTATTTGGGTGACACACAAACATATGTACAAGCTTGACAGTATAGTTTTCTAATGTAATCTGAAGGGTGTATTTTTCTCTTTTGACAGAGTCAGTTTCTTTGGAATTCTTTTCGTGACAAAAAAAATCACATCATAAGATGTCTAAGTAAACTATTCCACAGTTAAAATGGAAATGCTTTTAAAACAGTGTTTCTTTTCTTAAAGGGAGTCAACAAATCATCTAAAAACTTTGCCACATTAAAAAAACTATTTTTAAAAGTTACATAGAAAAAAAGAAGTTATGTAAGTCTTGCTTTTCAGGAGAATTGTTTCAAAAATATATTCATTTACTCAGTATATAATTGCCACTTAAGATTTTTGGCAGGTTAAAAAACTTTCAAAAGATAGACACCAAAAAGAAGTTGAGATGGAATGTGTGGATCCAGACACGTGGCTTAGAGTTTCAAAACACAAAAATGTTTTAAAAAAAATCTACTGGAAACACAGGTATAAAGGTATAAATATAAATCACTATCATGTTTAGATTCTATGAAAATCAACGTTATTTTTTCCTTATTATAAGCTAACCATTAGGAAAATATCAACTTTTTCAGCCTTTTTCAGAGAGATTAGTGCAATGAACAATGTGCCATGTCAGCGTATTCAAGCTTATCCTCCAGTGGTTTACAGAAAATTAATCCAGTTGCTAGAAAATGATTTAATGCCAGGTGCCTGCAATGTTAAAGTTCAAGGCTCTTGCCATCTGGTCTACATCTAGAGTGGGAAGGAGGACAAAGGATACTGATGGTGGATTACATAAAAGAGAGTGAGCACACAGAAATGCCATCCACTAACTGACTTTCCACACAATTATTGTGTTGTTATCTTGAACTCACATACACCTCTCCTACCCTGTTCATTCCTATGAGTCCTGGAATTTGAGAAGTAATACAAGTAATTACTACACTGAATTTTCTCCAGCTTCTTCTAACAACCTTTTCTGTCCAATTGACCTGACATTTTCAATGGTGGAAACACTAAATCTATTTACAGCATTAAGGACAGGGTCATATACTATCTTCTATAAAATAGACACTTTCTCTAAAATGTGGGAGAATTTTGTTTAAGGATCAACTTGTATTCATTAGCACAGATTATAGATCAAATTTTAAATACTTTACATAATTGTATTCTTCACCAAAATTTAACTACAGCAAATAATTGTTAAAGGTATTGATCACTTTCACTGAGTAATAAACGGTGTTAGTTAATGAAAAGAAAGTACGTAAGGTTCACCTTTCAATGAAAATGAATTATGGCTGATTATCTTTATTGTTGGGGAGAAAATGCACAACACAAATGTTAATTATGGTGTCCTGAGTAGGTTTATGTAATTTGGATGGTAGGAGGAAACTGGTGCATCACCTTAGGTATTTTTCTGTTATTACATTTGTGTGTGTCTGTGTGTGTGTGTGTGTGTGTGTGTGTGTGTGCGCATGCTTTTCAAATGAAAACATTTGAGCTGTGTCTCACTGATTCCTTAAATTCACAGAGGCAAAAAGTCTGGAGATTTAGATCTACGATACACTAGGTATTATATAGCACCAAGCATGGAATTTGCCAATTCACAGAAGATATATAAATATAAACTAAATAAACTTAGAGGTTCAGGAATTGCATAGAAATTGTATTCTAAATTTTAACTCAAATAGAAAAAAGTTACAATTACTTTATTTTATAGCCCTGGTCATTGTATTTCTCATAGAAATCTAAGCTATAATACAAAAGAACCCATTTCTATTATCTAATTGCTAACATTTAGATATACTATTTTTAGAGATATAGCATTTGTTTATACTAATTTTAGGTTACAGTAATTTAAAATATGTATGCTGTTCATGTTCTGAAACATTCCCATTTATTTAGTTACATCGAGACCTTTCTGTATTTCCTCCTCTTCCTTATAGTTTGACTTCATTCCACTTTTTCTTTTTTTCCTTTTTGTCTTTTTACCTTCCTGAGTCCTCTTTTACTTTGTCACATCATGCTAATTTTAGTCTCCATTAAAAATTTGTATAAATTTTAAATATGATGATGTGCATCTGTAATGGCAGCTCCTCTTGCAACAGAGGTGGGAGAATCACAAATTTGATGCCAGCTGGGGAAAGCAATGAGAACCCTTCTGAAAATACACAGTAGGATGAAGAAGTAGTTCAGTGACAGAACATCAGCATCTTTAGCCATCACAGAAATACAAATCAAAATAGTGATGAGGCTCCATCTCACTCCAATAAGAATGGAATTAAAACTCAACAACAAAGGGTGGCAAGGTTGTGGGGGGAAAGGAACCCTTTTAGGTTGTTTGTGGGAATGTAAACTAGAACAACCAAGATGGGAAATGATATGAAGGTTCTTCCAAAACCTGAGAATGGATGTCCTATTTAACCAAGCTACACCTCTTCTCGGTATCTCCCCCAAAGAGTTGAAGCTATCATACACGCGCGATTCAGGCATTCCTATGTATATATTGGCACAACTTACAATAGCCAAATCATAGAAACAGCTGATATGTCCATCAGTGGCTGAATGGAGAAGATGTGGTGTGTTTACACGATTGAGTACTTCTCTGCCATAAGAAAAGATATATTTGAATTATCTGTAGAATAACATACACTTGAGACTATTATGCTTATTGAAGTAATTGACACACAGAAGGTTAAGTATCATATGATTTCTCTAATATGAGAAAACCAAACCATAAAAATTATACAAGAGTGATGAAAGAAGTTAAGAAGATAAACTTTGTGGAGAGGAAAAAGGGAAGTGGGGATGAGTGGTGATGGGGTGGGAAGGAAAAAGGGAAGTAAGTATGACTCAGATGTGATATATACATATACCAATTTTACAACCTGAAATAAAAATTCAACAAAAATGGGGAGATGTTAAGCTGATTAATAGGTAGCAATTTTTGTGCTGAATAAAATTCTACTACATAGACGAACCACAGTATGCATAACCATGATACAACTGCATTAACCTCCAGACCATTGTGTACTATTGGCCAATTCCCACCAGAAAGTATCCTTCACTTTCAGAAGCTCAGTCCCTCAGAAGACCTGGGCAGGCTCCTTGCCCTTCAGGCCAAACTCTGGCTCTCATCCCTGAAACCTCCTGCTCTACACTATTTTCCATGCATGCGACTAATGGAGTATACTAAATCATTTTGTCATTATAACCTTTTACTGATGTGTGCTGCAAAGGAGTTTACTGACTCAAGCAAGGTTTCCTCATCTCCAGGTTAGAGGGCCAGTTCACCACCAGCAAGGGGTTGAACACACAGAA
The DNA here is from genome assembly GCA_004027205.1 of Ctenodactylus gundi. NCBI lineage: Eukaryota > Metazoa > Chordata > Mammalia > Rodentia > Ctenodactylidae > Ctenodactylus > Ctenodactylus gundi. Next base: position 1,438,838 of record PVKB01000019.1, read on the forward strand.
CTCAATTAAGCCTTTCATATTCTCTGGTCAGAGGGCCTAATAAGGGGGATGTGGGTGGAATCTCAGCAATTAAAGGATCCGGGTTCTGGCAGGTGGCGTCATTCCAGGAATTCCAGATGGAGCCAGGAATTTGAGGGTTTGGTCAGGTCTTGTTGGCATCTGAGACAGTGGTCAACACTGCATGCAAAAAAACAATTTGTCTGATTATTCCTAAAAATTTACAACATGATACATATAAGTAAAGACTCTATAAATATTCTGATACCAGTTTTTTAAACAAGAAGCATTAGTTTTCATCTTTTTCTAGAAAAGTTCTATTAGCTGAGTTGATGGCTTTTTTGCTTATTCGTTTTGTTTTTGAAGGGATCTCATCCTGGAGTCAAGGCTTGTCCTGCACTGCTTAGCCCTGGCTGGGAGCCCTAACCAACTCTCCTGTTTCAGGCTCCCGAGTGCTGGGATTATAGCCTCATGCTATGCTGTTTATGTGGTGCAGAAGAACCGAAGTCAGGGCCTTTCACTTGCTAGGCAAGCACTCTGAACTATTGAGTTTTTCTCCAGTGCCAAGTTGATGATTTTTATAGTGTTTATGTGATTTTTAAGTAATTCTTAAACTCTTTCCCACAGTGTTTGTACCAGTGTGTATCGTATGAAAATCTCACTGGCTGTGCAACAGTGGACATAATCACTTATTTTGATTTCTGTAGGTGTAGAATGACACCTCATTGTGGCTTTTACTTACAGTTTCTTAATGGTAACAACATTAAGAATGTGGGGTTTTTTTAGCAATCTGCATACTTAATTGTGTAAAAATATTACCCAGCATGTTTTATACCCAGTATTTTAACTATTTTTAATTAAATTGCTAATTTTCTTATCTTTATTCTTAAGTGCTCATTATGTATCTAGAAAAAGAATATTTTCAGATATATGTCATACTAATTTACATAAGTTGGTGGCTTGTACTGTTCTATAGATATTTTCATAAATGAAATAATTTTATTTTATAGAATGTGATTTTTGTTTATCTGAAAACTTAATAAAATTACATTTATATTTTTCACTGAAATATTTAAAGTTGATCCGAAATTGTGGTGTTTGGCTGGATATGTTAAGTTTCCATTTTTATAAGATATGGCACATGCATTTAGATTTTTTATATTGTTTATAAACATTCCTTTTTCAGCAACATTTATTGGGAAAAAAATTTACTTCCATTGAATTGCTTTAAAAACTTTGTTAAGAAATATGTTGACTGCATATGTAGAGAGGATTTTTGTAGAAACTCTTGATTCTGTTCCATGACTAGATGCACATGTCCTTTATGCTAAAAACATATTCTTATTATTTTAATTTTATAGTCTTCTAATTTTGTAGAATGAATTTTTCAATTTTGTTTTTTAATTGATTTAGTATTATAGTTTATTTTTACCTGAGCCTCATCTATTTTTGAATTAAAGAATTTATGAATATTCAAAATGTCTGTAGTGCTCTTGTCACGTGGATGGGCAGGATGCGATTTCCAGTCTTGCACATTTGTAGTGGAAGGGAAAATTTCTTAATTTTATTTTATCATCACATAATCATGTAAAAGGCTTTTTTTTTCTTTATGAGGCATTGGGAGTTTCCAAAATGCTTATATAATCAAAATCAATGTGTGTTTTTTGCCCTTTTTACTTTTAAGTAAGAATTGTAAATGAGAAATCACCCCTTCCTAGTCAAATGAATTCCCCAATACCTCTGTCATTGATAGAAAATTTAACAATACATTGGCCTTGAACTTACTTTTATTTCCTAACAAAGTCAGCAGTGTAGTGAAGTAGACGAATGACTTCCTTTTTGTAGCTAAGAATGCTAAAACATTTAAGGATTAAGCAAACAGGGAGAAGTTTATACCATGTCGAAACTAGTGGCTTATCACAATACCGCTACTTCTTTGCTGATGTGGCTACAAACCTAAAGCTAATTACTATTGGCCATAATCATTAGTCATTGTGATATTGTAAAATAGAAGCATAGGGTCTTTGTGGAATGCAGCTTTCAAATGACTATAGTTCCTTCATGTTACAAATTAGACAGTCACAAATTGCCTTTCTTCTCTGTTTCTCCACTGTTTCTTGTCACTGCTTTAGGGTCAAACCTGAGTTCAAAAGTACAAGAGAGAAAAATAGTTCAAAAGTTAATAATTTTTAATTGTTTTTAGCAAACTTCTCATATAAGCTGATTAAGACATGAGACCAAGAGACAAGAGATTTGAATTCATAAAAATGTAGTTTGATACAAATGTATTTTTCCATATTAAGTTGAATTTAGTATATCTTTCAACACTTAATAGTTATATCTATTGATCGCTTCCCTATGTTTAGAAAAATATAAGGAATCTTATTTATATTCATAGCCCTGAATTCCAAAAGAACTCTAGATGTTAACATTAGTTCTAGAGGTTACTGTTTCTTGATAATGAATGATTTTTTTTTGTTTTTATGCCTGTTGTTTTTTACTTTGCTATTTAAAGTAAATTGACTTTCAATTAGAACATAAAAATGTAAAATATTGTACATGTTAACCAGGGAACACAATTTTTATATTGTATACATTTATATGCATTGCATAATGTTTAAATGAAGTTAAACATATTTATCTTCTCAGACATTTATCAGATATTTATGGTTAAATTTTCAAAGAAATTTTCCTAGCTCTTTGAAATGTACATAGCGCACATTGTTATCTAAAAATGACCTCCTGTGCAATAGCAAACTGGAAATTTTATCTCCCATCTAATCATAAACTCATACTTATTAGTCAACATTTTACTATTTCTTCCTTCCCAATTTTTTTCACTTATGTAGATTGCTGAAATTATACTGCTGGTATAATCTATTTTGGATTTCACAATTTTGTTAAAGATCATTTTACTACGAATGAATTATACTGGAATTGTTTTCTTTGTGCCAAAATATAAAATTAACATTCATTTTACTCTTTAAATACATGAAATTATAAAAAACAAGCATATAGGGTGAGAAAATAATTTGTAGTGAGCTACAGTGCAAGACTGTCTCAAAGAGTAAAATAAAATGAAACAAAATAATTTGTGATTAACATAGTTAAAAATTACGGTTTTTACATTTGCCTGTTTTTCAAGCAATATCTACTTGACATAAAGTGAAATACATTAATACTGATTAAAACCTCCAAGAGTGCATTGAAAGGATTGTTTTCTAGTGCACATTCTTTCAAATAAAAGTATACATTGATTTTGTGTTTTGTTATGAAGTTGAAAAATCCTTTGATTAGAGTGAATATTGAAACACTCATGTAATATCAGTGCAGGAAATAAAAAGAAAATTCTGTGCAATCAGTAAAACTATCACAAAGAATTAAATTCTAAAACATAGCAGTGATTGTCTTAGGCCAAAACCATCATGGGATTTTTGGTTGTATTTTTCTTCTTTGAGATACCAGAAAAGACTTAAAAGAAATTGGCCTGGAGTACAAATGATGGCAAAGTTATATTTAATCTAAATCAACTTTATATAATTTATTATGTGATATAGCAGATGGTTCAGAGATTAATAATGGAAAAATAGCAGAAAAATAAGAAATTTCACATGATTTTGTAGATCTAGATTTATTTTGATGTTTAAGAGTGTTAATGTGTTGTTGGTAGACAATAAACTGGACTATGTGTCTACTTGATATGACAAAAATCACTTCCATTAAACTTGTTCCATAAGTTAAAATGGATAATAAAAAAATCATAAAATTTCAAAATCTTTAACTATAAACAAACAAAAAAGAAAGTGGGCAACACGGACGTGGAGAGTGTCCTACTGTAACAGCCTGCTATAGCAGCCTGGGGAGAAAAGAAGGACACCAAATGTGATGGACAACTTGATTGGTCTTGGAATGTGCCCAAGGGACTGGGGGAGCCACTCCCAGGAGTCATTAAATAAGTCATGAAGGCATGATTGGTGTTCTCTGTCTGGTTCCTCATTCTTGTATTTTTTTTTTTATTTTTTGGTATGATTCCCTGTGACCATCAGAGGGACTATGTCAACTACTGAGATTAGAAAACGCTCAGAGAATAGAGTTTTGAGGTGTATGTGATCTACTTGTGGGCCAGCAAGTGAGACCACATCCACCTGGCTATGAAGAGCCCATCAGGCAGCTTGAATTAAATAAAAGGAAGGAAAAATAAAGATTGTTATAACTTTCCCTGGAAAAGCTCATGCCCTCTCTCTAATCCCCAGACATTGGCTCCCTCCTGTCCTCAGGTTGCCAATCTTTACCACAGATTCACCCTAGTCACCAGTCTTCACCAATGCTTCCTGCACAAGGATCTGCAGCAGGCTCAAAATGGCTGCCCTGCAATCGCAGACGGGTGCTCTTCCGCCTGGGTTCTAAGCAGCCGCCAGGTCCTCCAGCTCTTAAGTGTGCACATGGCCATTCTGGACTTTTTTCCTGGAACTTGTAGGTCATCCAAATAAATCTCTCTCTCTCTCTCTCTCTCTCTCTCTCTCTCTCTCTCTCTCTCTTTCTCTCTCTCTCTCTCTCTCTCTCTCTCTCTCTCACACACACACACACACACGTGTGTGTGTGTGTGTGTGTGTGTGTATAAAATCAATTAATTCTGCCCAAGAACTGTAACCAATACAGCCCCCTGCCTTGCTTCTCAGCCACTGTAAGTACCTTTCTTTTCCACAGCATTCCATCATTGCGTTCCTGCCTAGGAAACCACAGACTGAAATCCCCAAGCTGGAGCCAAATTATGCCTCTTCTTATCTCAGTCGTAGGTGTCAGTTGCTTTGTATTAACGTCAAATGCTGACTCAGAAAAACCCGCTGAACACCAAGATGATGCACTTTGGATCCCTTATGTTTATAGTTTTCTCTCCAATATTCGAAGCGAAATACCATCCATAAACAGGAAAAATGCTGCCATTTGTATTTAGGGAAAACATTTGGCCCTATATAAAATTGCAAGTACTCATTCATATTTCTGTGCATGACCTTTATTTTGTTAGCCTTAGAGGTTTCAACTTCACACAAGTACATTACAAGATGAAATTCAACATACTTACATATTTTTGGAGATAAGTGAACAAAATATAAGATTGCTTTCACTCCATGACACATAAGAATTCTCTGCTAGATTTTTGTATTCACAATCCTCTATCTTTTCTCTTGGTAGCCTTTTCCCGTTTTCTTCCTTCGCCCTCCAAACCTACCTCTCAGCTCTTCAAAACCTTACTCATTAATTAGCTTATCTACTTGACACCTCTCAGAGCTTTCTTCTATCTTTTTGCCATAAGTAATGTATATAATTCTCAAAGAATATGTCTCAGCAGCTCTAAAAAAAAGGGCAGTTATTTTCGGATCCTGATGTATCAGGATTGCGACTGATGAGTTCATCACTCTCTAACTCCACTTGGAGATCATTATTTCTTTGAATATCAGAAATTACATATTATCCTCACAGTTTTCTTTTTATCACAAATCCCGGCTGTTTTCTTCATCCTTTCAATTTAAACATAGATCCTTATATTGTATGCACTGGCATCAAAAGTCTAAGCACTTCATTTACAACAACATTTTGTATTACAGCAGACACCTGCTTCCAATCAGACACACAAAAGAGCATCCCTATTTTCATGATTGCAGATATCCTATGTTCTTACTGCAGCGTTCCTTTTTCCTGCCTAATTTCCCAGGTACTCTTATTCTTGCTGGTTCATAACTTTACTGAAACTTTAGCTTGTCTTACTTACATTCACCCGTTTCACAATCAAGTTTAATGGTCACCTTGATTGAATTTGAAGCTTTCTAGGAGATTATTCGAGCGTATTCTGGGCACAGCTGAGCAGGTCTTGAGAGTGTGGCTTTGAAAACTATCAGTTTCTTGTCTTTACCACTTAGGTTCTCATTTCAAACTACTCTGCTTTACAGCCATCATGAAGAAGCTTTGCTCTTCTGTGCTCATGTTGGTCCTGCCTGGAAGACAGCCATCCATGGTCTGAAAGCTCTGAAGTCATGGACCAAAACAAAACTCTTCATCCTAAAGTTGTTAGATATTTGTTTCCAACAGCAAGAAAGCTGATCAACACAGAATAATGGTACTGAGAAGTAGTTTTTGCGATTGTATGAGATCATGATTCAAAAGGCTTTGGAATTACTCTTTACAAGTTTAAAAATGCAGGCTCTAGACCACCTGAGCACCTCAAGGAGATGTTTGACAGACATTTCTGGTTGGACCTTATATGCTCATATGGATTGGAGCAGCAAAATCCAATCTCCTTAGGTTGCAGATTGGCATGAGGACTCTATTGGCAATTGGACTAAAGAGCAGGTATGTTACGCTCTCATGGATATTTTGTCCATGTTCTATGACCTCAGCAAGGGTGGAATAATTAATCTGGTAGCACAAGGAAATTCAATGTTCGCGTTGCGGGGTGGGCATGTATAACCAGATCCACAGAGAACATCAGAAACAAAAGCAGAGCCTAACGACAATATGACAGTTGGTCAGAAAGGAAGTATAGGTAAAGTTTTGAACAAGGAAAGTATTTGATGAAAACATAATGCTACTAAGAAACCAAGAATTTTGCACAAGGACAGTAGAAAAGATGATTTGAGGACAAATCAGAAATTCACCAGATCCTACTCATCACAAGCCGAAAGGTATGAAAAGATAAGACATCTCTCAAACATTTTCAAAGAAAAAAAACTAACAAGCTCTGCTCACTCAGGGCTGCCTCAGAAGGTGTGTTCCCCAAGTTCACTTTTCCTGGCACTCAGAGGCTCCTGTAGGGGTGATGCAATGCAAAGAGACTGCTTACCACCGTAGCTGGCTTCAGATTTTGGTGCCTCCTGTGTGACACTGATTGTTTGGGCATGCAGAGTGCAAGAATTTTGAGATTAAAAGCCCTTTCACACAGACTTAAAGAAAGGCTTGGGAGGCCAGGCTCAGAGCTTTTGAGAGGGAAATGTGTGATCTGTGGAAATAAAGCCAAAGTGGGGACCTCAGGAAGTCAGAGACACAAGGAACATGGGACATCTGCTACAGAAAACTCTGCAAGTGTAGTCAGCCTGATGGAAGGACACACAGCCGCAAGTAGCAAGGCCAAAGGCGTAAGCATGGAAAGCTCGTGCGAAATTACATTTTACCAACATTTTTCTCGGATTGTGGATATAGACAATAGGACTTCATATTTGTATGGATATTTTTCAGTCTTGATTTGAAATAATTTTTCCTGCTCTCCAAATTCTCTTATTTGGAATAGACATGTTTACCCTATACCATTTTGTATTTGAATTAAGTGATTCGCTTTTTTTTTTTTTTTTTTTTTTTTTTTTTGGTTTTACGTAAGTTTACATGAAGACTTTGCCTGGATACTCAGAATGGACTTGGAACAGGACTTTTGGACAATTCAAGCATAGTTAGATTTTCAGGAAAAGCTAAATGAGTTTTAGTTGTATGCATAATAGATGCATTGTGTTAGGCGAAATTATTAACTTGTTTTGTTTTTCTTTGGAGATTAAGTATGTGTGTCAGGTTCACAAGGGGTACAATGTCATGGTTATGTTTTACTGCCAAATTCACAGTCTTACGATACAACTAGGGGGATCACTAAAGCATATTTCTGGGTGTGTCTGGATAAGCCCCAAATCTGTGAATCGTAGCCGGCTTCTAGGCTTTTCCTCTTAAATACTGTTTTCCACTCATCTTGCTTTAAGGCTGCCATAAGTGAGCAGTTTCCTCCATGAGTAACTTGCAACACTGTGTTCATGGACTGAAACGTCTCATGCAGTGAGTCAATATAAACTGTATCCTTCTTTAAATGCCGGATGTCAGGTGTTTGGTTCCAGCACTGAGAACTTATAATTCCAAATCTGAGTGCTTCAGTTCAAGTTTTTATTCTGACTTCTGAATGTTTATTTCAAACAACTGCCCAAAGTTCAAGAAAGAATTATAATGATTAATTTGTTTTTCTCATACTTTTCAAATAAACGACACCTTAACGTTTTAATCATACCATAAAACATAATGCTATCACTATATATTCAGTTTTAATTTTGAGCAGTCGCCTTAACCTCATGTTCCTTACACTCTTTTCCATCCTTCACTGAGATAAAAGATTCTCTACTCAGAAATAAAGAAATCTGGCAGATGGGATAGGCTTCAGCCTCCTATCAAGAGATCAGCCTCCACCCCGTCACCCCACCACCCGCATGCAGTCATCCACATAAACTATTTACTGCTTGGCCTTAGAAGCTTTTTGAAGAACAAAGCAAACTCCATTTTCTTATTATAAACCATATTGAGAAAGGAAAGATATTACTCAAATACAAAAATGAAACCTGCAGTTTTATTGTAATTTTCATACATAAAATATACAATCTGTAGAGGAGTAACATGTACACCTTTTATACTTTGGACAGTGATATTGTGATATTTTTCTAGAGCGGTGACATTTAAGTTTAGTCTTAAGGATGAATAAAAATAACCATGTGGACAGTGGGAGGAAAATCATACCAGGAAAACGAAGCAGCATGTGGGAAACCTTGAAAAGCAACGAGCTTGGCACACCACAGAAATGTTTAAAATACCAGAGTGGTTAGAGCGCAGTGGATGAGCGAACACTTCATTTGACGTCCGTGGAGAATTATGGCCAGTGAGATATGGGGAAAGAAGAAAGTGCGACGTCGTTGATCTGGGAGCTTAGTTTGTTTGAATCCTCATTGGGATAACCATGATTTGTACGACTAGGAATGAATTATTTAATCTCCCCCTGTTTGTTTTATGTATAAAGTAATAACAATAGTATACAATATTAACCATGAGTTTTTTCCCATTTTATTGATACGTACAAATGGAAAATTTAAGGTTTACAATGGAGTTGAGCATTCTGTGCGCATATGCATTTTGTCAAGGTGACAAGGGCTTTCCCGCTCTCCTTTTGTCCCTCCCCCTACCCTGCCTAACCATAAGTTTTTATCCAATGGAAATTAGTTAATATGTGCAGTGTTTACAGTACTTCCTGATTAAAGACAAAAATGGGAGAAATATCAGCTAACTGCAGATATTGTGTTGTTGCTTTAGCCTATGTCAAACAAATTCTTTTTTATTTCCCAAAGTCTGGGCAGAAATCAGTAAATTTAAAGTTGAAATGTAATGTGCCACATTTACATGCTATTGACATTTTCAAATGTTACATTGGCTGAATTTAAAGACTGGACTAAAGAGAAAATAATAAAATTCAAGAGGACATCTAGAAGCCAAAGCAGTAATTCAAGGGCGGAATGACAGTAAATTACCAAGTCTGATAATTCAAGGGTTATTGTAGCATGTGTGCTAATTGGCGTAAGTAAACTGGTTGGAGAGATATTTTGTTTCTAACTGAGATAACATTGACTGAGTTCTTAGACTCATATACTGAAAAGAAAAAAAACTACAAAAAATGAATCTCAGCTATGTGTGCACACATAAAACTGGAAGGGAATAAGGTGACTCTTAACTTCTATTTTGTACTAAATAACACCTTTGAAAGTTGAAAATGGTAAAGTTCATTTTGTTTCCTCTATATTTGGTTTTAATTGTGGACTGTTCATTATTATATTGGATTCCAAGTGTGAGCTGTGCTGGGAATTTGCCACTTTCGACACTAGTAAATTTGTTATTGGAATATATTGTTCCTTGTAATTAGAGAATAATTGCTTTTGCTCATCTTTTTTTGTTTCAAAAATTTACAATAAAAATACAGCTCTACATAATAGCCATTTGTTTTTTAAATGTATGTGTAGCCTTAATTTTTATATGATATTTTTCAGAGTGTTTATAAGATATGATCAAAAATGGTGAATACTGTTCAAGGAGCCAACCAAAACAAAGACAGATATGTAAAACTACGATGGTAGTCATTCACCTCACTCTTGGATTTGGCCCTATGTGACGTCTGACTCTCTCAAAGTCCAAGTGATCATGAAAGGAAACCGTTTTGAATTGACTCAGAACATTCAGGCAGCAATGGTGGCACAAAGAAAAACACCCGTGAAAAAAGACTTCCAGGACTGCTTCAGAAACCATCAATAATGATGAAATAAATGTGTCTGATGCAAGGGGAAGTATGCTGAAGGGAAGGCAAGGCAATTTCACTGCAGTAATCCTTCTTTTGTGCTTAAGCATTCACTGCATTTTTGAGTCACATGTTTTAGCCCAAAGAAACAAAGCAGAAGAAGAGAATAAAGACCACACAGCTGCAGATATATACATCTTCATAAAGGAGCTGAAACGCGGCAAACGTGCCAGACTAGAAAATATTTTGGTAAGCCTAAATATTCATATGTAAACGAGTGAAAATTAATGTCTATTTCTCATCTTATAAGAAATCAATTCAAATTGATCAATGATCTAAGTACAAGTACTCAAATTGAAACTGCTTCATGAAAACATAAGGGAAACACTTTGGCATATAAACACAAGGGAAGATTTTCTGAATAGCATTTAAGAGTTCAGGAAATAATAGCAAATATTAAATAGGATTCTGTCATATTAAAACACCCTACATGCGTGCTGGGAAATACAAATATAATCTACACGGAACCTTAATTTCATCCCAGTCAGAATGGTTTTTGTAATGAACATAAAAATAGACAAAGAAAAAAAAAAACACAAAAATTCAGTGCTGGCAAGTACATAGAGAGAAATGAACTCAATTCAAATCTAAGTAGAAAGGGAAATTTATAGAACTAATGTGAAAACGATCCAAAGATTCTTTAAAAAAACTGAAATTAAAATTACATTTGCTCCTGTTATATATCACATTTCAGCATCTTCCTAAAATAGTCAAAATCATTATACTTCAAAGATGCATGTGTACTCATATTTGCCACAGCATAACATACAACTAAGGAATGCAATTGAGCTAGATACCTTTCAGTGGATGGATGAAAAAAAGAAACACACACACACACACACACACATACACACACACACACACACACACACACACACACATGAGAACTAATTATGATGAACAAAATCGTGCCCTGCAGTGGAGCTGGAGGTCAGCATGTTGAGCAAAGCTCAACTTTATTGTAAACCTTAAATTTTGCACTTATACATACAATAAAATGGGAGGAAAAAAATAAGCTAGGCTTGGAAAGAGTATTGTGTGTTTGGCCTTTTTTGTGGAATCTGGAAGGAAAACGAGGTGACATCAGAGCAGAAGGGAAACTATTAGAGTTGCAGAATGGGTAAGGAGGAGAGAAGATGAGGGTAAGTGCACATGTGAGGTGGGCATGATGAAAGAATGTTCTATGCGTGTGCAAATATGCCAAATACACTCTACTCCATACAGTTAGCATGTATCACTAAACATGAACATGAACGGGTATAAAGGAAACATGGATCATACATCTTAGTTTGTGGTGGCCTTCCGGACCTGCCACCAGAGGTTTCTCTTCCTGATCTTTATACCATCACTCTGTGAGGAAAAACATTTGATTAGTTAGATCCCACTGGGAGACAGGCACAACATAGAAAATCGCTTTTAAGAACAAATATAAGAAATTATTAACTAATAATATACTGGATTTGTGATCAGTTAATCAGAGTTTTTTAGAGTAACAGAACTAACACAATGCATAAAGGAAAAAAACCTATTTTTAAGAAATTGACCCCTTAGATTCTGGAAACTAACAAGTCCTAATTTTATAATGCCTCCCACTCTGAGAGGCTCATGACAGAGTATCATAAGTTCAAGAGCAATATAGGAGTCTTGGCAACTTAGTGAGACCTTATCACAAAACAAACAAACAATGAATTGGAAGAATAGCTCCAAGCAAAGGCCCTGGATTCATTCCCCAGTCGCCTCCTTTCCTCCCCTCCCCCCCGAAAAGTCCAGAAAGCACACAGCCTGTCTTCAGGTTCAAAGACAGTGTAATATTTCCATCTTGAGTCTGAAGATTGAAAATATGGGTAAATTTTCTTAAATTTCTTCCCCTTTTAAAGTCTGCAATGGATTGGGTAAGACACACTGCATTGTAGAGAACAGTCAGCTCACTTAAAGTCAGTAATTGTGACTGCTTTCACATTTAAGAATACTTCCATGCCAACATTTAGAGTACTGCTTGACCAATTGCCACCAGTCAGTATACAAAATTCTTTACAACTAGAAAGGATTAAATCTATAGTGAGTACAAGAATGATAGACTTAGGGATGTGTCATCATCTCTTTAACTAAAAGAGATTATAGGGAAAATAAAGGAACTTCCTGCCTAAAATCAAACAAAATAGGAGAAAGAATAGCAATTGCTCACTGATTAGGAGAGAAGTGGCTGTGTCGCTTCATCAGTAGAAATTTCTGAAAGTCTGCTCCCCAGCTGCCATTGCAAGCCACATCACATAAGATGCGCTTCCCTAAACCTTCTGGAATTAGGACGGACTTCCGATAACAGGATAAATCAATAACTGATTCCCATAGATTGGCATTAAGGCAGCCATTACTCAGTGGTGAATTAGCCCTCTGGGAAAAAAAATGCTGCAATGAAAGTGGGAGTAGTCATGTACCAAGTGCACGGCATGACCTAGGTGCTAGAGATGATGTTTGTGCTACAGATTCAGGCACTAAAGACCTGTCGACAAGAAACAGTGAGCTTAGAAGGATTTTATGCTACTAGAGGCAGCCAAGATATCGAAAGCCTGGAAAGGTCTCTTCTTTCTTTATTATCCTTCTATTAACATTTACTGACAAAAAATTAGTTTTCCAGCTGACTGAGAAATATATTTTGAGGATAGCATCCCTCTCAATGGTAAAGATAAATGTACTTTTTTGCAATTTAGATGTAATAAATAAGAAATCTCATAATCTTTAGATTTGGTGAATATCATAAGCTTTAAATTTGGTGGTTTATGTATGTAGGCTACTCATGACAAGAAGACCTGCAGCTAGGGAAGCAAATATAAAACACAGCTATCCTGGAACTGTGAAAGCAAATGTGTGCTTTCTAGTCATGGCCTGCCATTCATGTGACGCATGATGGAGCTGTCTATGGGGGAAAGTCAAAGTGCATCACAGATGAGGGTATCATGAAGAATAATCCTGCATTTGAAAATATTGTTGCAGGAAAGTACGAAGAATAAGGATTTTATAACTAAAAAATATAATAGTCCCCCAGAAGTAGATTTTCTATAAGAATTAGAAAGTGCATGACAAATGTTGAAATATTATTTGGTTTTTAAATATTGAGTCAAGGCATGGCCTCAAACTTCTTAACAAAGGACTGAACAAATCTGGTCTAAATTCAGTGCAGCTAAAGAGGAATCATCTTAATGGAGGGCCATTCTCCAAAAAAGGTAGCAAATGGAAGGGAAATCGAAGTGAATTAAAGATCTAAGGCCAGGAAGAGAACATCCTTTGAAAATCCTTTTATATGTAGTCTCACATTTCTTAGTAAGAACCATGTTGGAATTTCAGCATCCTAAGTTGCAGACATCCTAGAAACACAGCCAGAATGTTTATTATTAGAAATCACACGCCTGTATTCTCAGTATGTCAGTGGGGAATGTAGGCAGTGCTGCATTCCCTTTTCTCTGACAAACATCTTGGTATAAGAAAGAATATGCTTAAATAATGAAAAATATACCCACAAAATCAAATTTGAATATACTTTTACATTTCACTAAACAATAAAAATGGACTTTTTAAACTTTATTTGATGTGGGGATATATTGTTACTTTCTATGATTTCTTTGAGGGTTTTTATAATATGTCACATTAGAAAATGGTATGTCCTGACCCCTGGGTGTTAACTGGGCAATCATCCAGGACAATTACAAACTTTTACAGGGACAGTATGAAGTCATACCTGCCACAGTGTTATATGTGCCTGCTCTATTGCATAGGACTAAATGTTGATCCAATCTTCATGCAGAACTGAATGTTAATCCAGCTACTCTTCCCTTGTGGAGTTAGAAAAGCTTATAAGAACAGATATGATTATTCGCCCATATTTTACTTACATTAGTTTCAAGATAAATGATAGAATTTTTAAATAGTACCTAGCAGACTTCCTCCGATATGAATTACAGGTGTCCTTTGTCTCTCTTTTTCTCCCTCAATTTCTTATACATCAAAGCATTCTAATTATATCCCATCTGAAATTATGCTGATTGGCATTATATAAAGTAAAATAGGAACATAAAGTCACTCTGTAGTACAAAGAATAGAGTGCGAATAATGTCATATAACAATGAAAAGTGGCTTTAGAATCTTAATAAACAACCTGTTTCCTTTTGCCCAGATTTGTTTTAGAAGTTTAGACAGATTTTTTAAGTTCTAATATTCCAAACTATGTCGTTATTCTAGTGCAAAGATGGAGTCATAAATATACCAGGAATGTAGTTGTTCTAATAAACTGTCTGTCATTTAATGTTCTGGAATGCGGTAAGACTAAGGGTACAAAGGAGTACCCTGTTTCTCAGTGAACGTGGGGTGAGTGAAACAGCAGGAAGGAATGACATGAGTTAACTTGGGCCTTTGCGTGAAGCAAGTTCTCTCCATTATGACAATCGTTGTTTGAAATCCACAACTGCTAGTGTGCATAAATACCTAAGATCTTTTGCGTTAATAGCAATGTAATTTCTTCAGATTTTTTTTTGTTCTAAAACCAACTACTAATTTATTGTATATATGGAACATATCCACCAGCTAATAATATACATAATCAAAACACAGGAATATAAAGCTCACTCATTTCCAGAAAAAATTACTATGATTTTACAGAAAGATTCTTTAGTTCTGGAACATTTTAATTCTCCTCAGATACATGGTATGTTGCCTAATATCACTGTGATATATTTCAGAAATCATTTCTACCCTCTCGCCATCTCCCTATCCTTCTTTTCTTCTCTCCCTCCCTTCCTTAATTTCTCTCTAATCTTCCTCCTTTCTACTCTTTTCTTTTATTCCCGTTTCCTTTCCTCCCTTCCTTTTTTTACTTTTTAAATTTTTCAGCTTAGTTTTCATCAAGTTCTTTGGAAGTTCTAAACTCCTGATTGATGAAAAGCTAGACATTCTAGTCTTTATTCTACTAATTACACCAAGCATCAGATTAGAAACACTTCAAATCACTTCATTTTTATGACGCACACTCCAAAAGAACTCTGGCTCTCACCTCTCTTTTTCAAAACTCTTCAATCCCCATCCTTTATAGATTCCAAACAAATATTACCACTTCAGCATAGTATAACTTAATGCACAGAGTTAATAAAACTGTGTATTAGTCACATGCTATAGAGCACACACATTTCAATTCATTTTATATTTCCTATATCAATATATTCATAATATCTATCTCAAAGTTTTCCATGACTTTTCAACAAAATGTTTAGTTTGTATAGTGCCTTTTGGGAAGGAGCTTTTTAGATAAAACAAATTCTTTTTTTTTCTTTTTCCCCGCATTTTATTGATATGCATACGTGCAAAATTTAAGGTTTTCAATGGAGTTGAGCCTTTTATGCACATATGTATCTTGCCAAGGTGACAAAATTCTTGAGAGAAGGAGATGATATTCCCTCCTCTGGAGATTTATAGCACATTTAAGTCTTCTGACAAATTCTGAAGTAAAGAGATTCTATTCAAAATTGATGTTTATTGTGAAACATTCTCTTTGTTAATGCACATAAATAATTTTAATAACTTCAAATATATATTTCTTATTTAATTTTTGTCATATACCTGAAATATTGCTAATGTTGCAGCCAACTTATGGATGAAGAGCCAAATTAATTGATTTTTATAATTGTTTTCAGGATGGATTTTAGTAAGCAGAAGCGGCAAGGTTTTAATCTTGATGGGCATAATTTTCATTTCTTCTATTGTTAGCAAAGTGATAAGAAGTTGCAATAATTACACAGAAACAAAATGGGCCATATTTCCTTCTGCTTCTCCAAATATATTCTGCATTTATCTGTTGGCTTCAAGTATATATTTAATATTCTCTGAATTCTAGATTCACATCCAAAATTACTTCTTCACGGAAAAGACTAGCTAACAAAATTAGAGCCAAACACCTTCTTTGGGACAGTTATTAGAATGGGCGATGTTGCTACTCTTGCAGAATAGAGGATACATGTTACCGCTTCTGTACAGAATTTTTTTCATCGGGCTTCTCACAGTTAACTTTGGTCTTTCAGGACTGGCCATTTTGTCATCCTTAACTGTGCAATTGGTTAAGTGATCTTAGATCTCCTTTACACAGACCTCTAGTTGAAGGACGTGTCCTTGTCTCAGGACTTTCTGCCCCAAGAGAATACTGATTCTAGGGGATGCTTGCATTTACATGTGCCACCAAGAAAAACATTGCATTACATTTTGGCTATTGTTCACTATTAAATGGCCACATTCGAGAGCAGTGAGCAGTATTTGATGACCAAAAGCACACTCTGAAAGCATATTCTCAACACATTTTTGCATCAGCCAATGTGGCCTAGGATATGACAGAACTAGAAATTCCAGATGTTGTTATTGATAATGAGTAGTTACTAGTTATGAGGTAACAGGTCAAATAACATAAACAGGCCATCTCTATTTAAATCACAGACTGTCAGTTTCCTGTTCATCAGGATCCCCAGGAAAGCTTTTAGAGTAAGCCGAGACCCAGTGATTTTCAAAATGATGGGCTTATACTGAAAACTATATTTTAAATAACCACTCATTCCTATTCACTTGAACATGGCTCTGGTGACATTCTTACTTACAAACTATCAACGAATTTCTGGGATAATATCATCGAAAGAATTTGTTGCAGTCTTAGAAATCTTTTGCACTAAAGAGTTTTACCTAGATATAGTTACATATGTAGACACTATGGAGGTGTTCCATAATTTTGATTATTACTATTTTGGGTCAATTTGAAACTCTGCTAATGAGCTTGATTATATTTTTCTATTATAAAAACTTAGAGCCTTAGAATTCCTTATCAACAACAGTCAAATAGAGTCTTATACTAAAGAGAAAATTTGACATGATTTTATTTAATTCTTTACTTACAAAATGCCAAAAGGGTATCAAGTCACAATAATATGAGACAAAAGAACAATTATCAATGCAGAAAAATCTTGAACAATTCCGTATTCTGTTAGAACCAGATAAGTCCTGTTGTTATTGAACACAAATGTAAAGCAGTCATTGCACCTGAAAAACAAATAATGGACATTTTAGAGCTTACATTCTACATTTAAATAATATATCTTATATCATATAAAAATGCCCAAATAACAAATTCAATAAGTAGTTACCTTCAAACTTGTGATAGTGATGCACCTACAATGTTCCTATTGTCAACCTAACATTGAATTTAAAATTAACTTTCATTATTTAAAAAATCAATTAAATACATGTTAATTTGGTCTTATCATAGATATCCAGAATTTAGAAAAATAAAATTAGTTTTTAAACTGTATTTGTTAGATTATCAAATTGGTCAAAAAATAATTACATTGATACACATGTCTATAACACTTCTAATTTATTTACACTATACTCATTACAAATGCTTATGGCATATTTTGAAGTATTTATCTTCTCAAGAACAAAAATACACTTCAAATTAACTTTAGAGTCCATTAATGGGAAGGCTTATTTCGAAAATATAAAATTGAGTATATTTATGGCACTATTGAAAATACTGACATTTTATTTCAACATTGTATATTTTAAGTGAAATTTAAATCTAGAATATTGAGATTACATAAGCCATGCCTTTTGCATGTATTAAACAATTTATTAATAAACATATTTAGAAACTGGGAATTATTTATTTTATATATTCTCTCCTTGTTGGTTATAATAGGCTTTACTAAATTGTTCTAGGCCACTGCTAACAATTATATGATTACATCTTTATGATTAGCATTGCAAAATTTACAGTTCAATAATTAACAATATCCAAGTATACATGAGCTGTAAACATTTCAGGAAATCCATTATTGTGTCCCCACTCTCCTATAATTCTCACTTTTCATTATAAATTTCATTCTCACACCACTTAGACAACTGAACTGCGTGTATGGTCTTTAACGCCACATCTCTCTTCTACTCATGTTTACTCTTTCGTTATCCCAATTAAATCTTTCCACTGTTCCTATTATTGTGCAGATATTGTCTGATGCATTAGTCTTTCATTTTTTAATCAGTTAGTCACTAATGGTCTACATGGCATACAAATATTAATCAGAAATTTAAGGGAATATGTTTTTACTCATGACAAAACTGATAAATACTGTACAGTTGCTATATGATGATACGTACCTAGCTGGTCCAGGTTCACAGAGTCCAGGGAGGTTTTCCTAGAGCTCAATATTTAAAAAGCACGAAGTTGGAGTCTGAGTGAGCTAAGAAGACAAGAAGGGGATGGTCCAGTCCAAGAAAAGCAAGCCCAAATGTTATTGGTTTGCGAGGATTTCTGTGAGTTTAGGGATCTTTTTGTGAAGTCCACTTGCAGAATGAAGCAGAATATGGCTTGTTGGCAGAGTAGGAAAAAAAGGACAGGAGTAGAGGACCCTTGTTAGTGACAAAAGTCTCTAGAGTTGAATTAATTATGTCAAGCATTATTATAAAAGCAATCTGATACCATATCTGAGTTTCAAACAAAAATGATATAAAACATATTAAACATAAAATTATATTAAATTATAACATTAAAATGGCCACTCGATTATAGTAATACAACAAGGTATGAGAAATTAAGCTGGGAAATCATCACAGATTGAATCGGAATGGTAAAGAGGTGTTTGAAATGCGTTAATCTTAAAAAGACTTAAATATTGGTCTCAGAAATGACACATATTAACTTCACCTTTTCAGAGTGAATCTTCTGGTCATCTACATGGAGAAACCGAAACAGCCCAAATGAGTAACATCAATCGAAAAACATTATGACCCTGAAACATGTCCCATGGCACATTGACTAGATAATAGCGTTAAATAATTTTCATATAAGGTCAAACACTAAACTTTTTACTTATTAGATAAAACATTTAACACTGTAACTATTTAAAACAGAAAAATAAAACTGAGCAAAACAAAAAATTCTTAAAAATTTGGAGGGAGGAAACTGTTAAATGCTAGAGAAATTATTTTACATTTCAAATCATCAGTTATTTCAAATTTTGAAGCAGGTCATTTTCCAATTCATTTGTTTGATTACTATGTACCTCCAAAACTTAGAATGTTGTTGAGAAATAATATCTACACTTTGAAATATTAAGTTAGCATTATCTTTAGTGCAACATCTTTTAATGTCATCAATTCTTTTGAGTTTACATTAAAGCTTTTTGTTAGATTTTTTTTTGTATTGTTTGGTTTTTGAATATAAGGTTTATTTTCAAGCAGCACACAGATCGTGTGTGAGGTGGGGCCTACCGAGGCCAAACACTAAATTTTTAAAATTTGAAGTTGTATGAGGTTATGATGTTGTTTTTTTAGAGAACGTGTATATTTCTCCTCTGTCGTACTCAATACTGAACACCCTCAAAAGCAAAACTGATACATTGATGCATTATCAAATTTGTAGTATTTAATTTTTTTAATGTATGGGTTGTCTCTGGTTACCCTTGTAAAATAAACATACTCCTCTCTTAAAGAAGCAATCAACTGTTTTGTTTTCTAATCACAAAAAGTAGAAAAGAGTGGACACATTCATGTTATTTAAACCCTTATTTATTCTAGTTACTAGATTTGGCTTAAAGTTATTAATACTAAATACTATTTAGAAGTGAGAAAATTGTCAACAGAGAGAATGAATGTTGATGACAGTATAGAGAACAGTAAATTATTATTACTCTTTATAATTATTTTGTAGGCATCTGTACTTTAATCTTATGTGATTGATGAGTTTCTTTGTAAAATACCTGGTTCTACAAAAAATTACGCTTATATTTCAGCCTGTCACACCAAATGGATGTGAACAATAAATTCACCTTTCGAAACAGCACAAAAGGAACTTAAACACCAACATTTCATTCAATATTTTCTTTAAATCTTTTTTAAACAAATGCTCCTGTAGTCCAAGAAGATGATGTTTGCAGTTATACATGTGTACATATACTCAGTTATAGCATAGTACATTTTGGCATAACCTAAATCTCTTTAATATATATCAGACTTTCAACTTGGTTGGGGTTTCCTTTTAATAGTTTTATTCTGAGTAGAATCCATTCCGGTTTCAGAGTGGTATACAAAACATAGGAAGAGGAGAGCCATGAAGCATGAGTGTCTGCAGAACTACAGTCCTGAAGAGGGGCGTAGGAGCAAGGGCAACACGCAGTCACTGGCTGAGATTGCAGCACATGTGTAGTCACAGAAGTACCAGTGCCCATCAGCGCTTATTATTGTGACATAGTGTTTTTTTCTGCTCATGACTTTAATGCCTTTTTATCAATACGTCACAACCAATGATGACATAAAAGCCCAGATCCTCCCAGTTACAGGGTCACTACAATTGCAAGCAGCTCATGTAAGTACTTGAAAACCACACAAAATAGCTTGGAGACTTGTCTCCTAGGATGGGAGAGTGAAATCAGCCATTTGACGGTGACATTAAGAACTTTGGTCAAGGTGGAAGGTGCAGCCACTGATAAATTTAACACTTGCTCTTTTGACATTTCCTGTAATCTTAAGACAAAGGTGAACAGCGTAACAAATAGATCCCAAATAAATTGCACTGTTCAGGCTCTCAAATCCAGAATATTCTGCCAGAGCTACTGCTGATGGCCACTAAATTGACTCAGTGGACACAAAATTGTCTAAGTGAGATCATAGGAAGGAAATCGTTCAGATGAGTTTGGCTTTTTTAAAATAGTTATCAAATAATGGCAACAGTTGGCCGTTGATCTGCCATCTCAGAATTCTCACTATCCTGTCATTATGGATTCTGCCTAATGACTTCCACTAAGAAACGTTTCATGTTTTCCTTTCTTCATTTACTCTCCCCTCTCTTGCTCTCTCTCAAGTATATGTGTGTGTGTGTGTGTATTTCATATAACATTCTCCAGTATCAATTGCTAAACTTACAACTTATAAAGCACTTTACCCTCTCTACCTTAATCTGAAGTCACTATTTTCTCATATATATATATATATATATATATATATATATATATATATATATATGTGTGTGTGTGTGTGTGTGTGTGTGTGTGTGTTAATAATTATTGCCATGTTACCATATGAACAAAATAATGCCTGCTAATCTTGACCACAGATGATTGCTCTTCAGGGGTGGTATGAGGTGTGCATGGAAATAATACTCCTCTCATAATTTTTATAAATGATATCTACAAATATTCATTACCTTTCTCTCTCTCTCTCTCTCTCTCTCTCTCTCTCTCTCTCTCTCTCTCTCTCAGTTGAAATTTCTATATCAGGACTGCCTGTCCTGCCTGTGTTCTCACGGAGATAGTTATATCACATATAAAACCAGAGAAAAGTTGAAAAATTGATGTGGTTGCATTATTGGTTTCTGCAGGAATCTGAGATGGGTATGACCTCTAATGATGTTCCCATCTGAGACAGAAAGAAATTGGGAATTATCCCAATACCAACTATTATTGAATTTGGGAGATTGCTTTTGGCTGAGTGCTAGCTCCACAGAAGTATTCAGCTGTAAGTAATCAACAGGCAACCTTCAAACTGACAGTGAATTTAATTCTTATATCGTAAGACAGAAATTTTGAATAGCACACAATAGCATTATCTACATTATATAAAATTACAGTACTAGTCCTATTTACTCTTTCCTAGAGTTATCATTTTAGGTATTGATTAGCAATATGTTTTCTTCCTAGGTCTCTGAATCACGAACAGTGGAATGTGCAGCGGCCTGGGGCAAAATGGCGGCAGTGGATGACAATGGCAAGTGAACAAGTAAAACATTCTCCCTCGTGGAAAGTTTCATTTCTTCATTTGAAAATCAGGGCAGGGATGCATAAAGATAGAGAAAAAAATCTGTGTATCAGAAACATGAGGCATGTCCAATGTGCAATTAATTGATCGTATCTAATCCTAGAGTAGTTTAATTTCTTAACATGTAAAGACATAATTTTAAACAAGAGAGAAAATTATTAATTTATAACTCTTTATTTGTCTGAGTGTCATGGCATACACTGTAGGATATTTATGAAGGGAAGTGTAGGGAACAGAATGGATGTATCATCTGGACTACAAATTTTTACCTTTTGTTCTACAATATCTTCTCTACTTTTGTCATCAACCAGTCCAGACTTTCAGCACAGAAAAAAATAATACAGATTTGACTTCTCTTGTTGGATTTCGACATCTTACATTTATTTCTGAGAAAAAAAAATGAGTGAGAAGAACAACGAAACTTTGAGTTTTACATCAGGTGAATATTGTCTATGATGGCAACTTTTTTACATTTTCTATTGTGATAATTTCTTAGCTTTTTTGCTGTGTAACCTCATCAAACATTCTTTCCTGACATCTTTTTGTAAGTATCATTAATCAGAACTTTATGTTAGTCAAAAATCAAATAGTAACATGTCTTCAGAACCATAAAGCCACTGAGAGAGATGTTCACGCCAGCATACCGGCAATAGTAGAGATGTAGTGAAAAAACTAAACACACAAACAAACAAATTTGCAAAACACGACCATAAATGATGATAGCCAAAAATCTTTGGATCTCTCAGCTGTGTAGAATTAGTCATAAAAGTCTAAGGAATTCAATATTCACTCCACATTTATATACAACTACAATATTCCTTATTTATTTAATATTTTGTCAACTAGAGGCCAGTTTTCTTTGTAATTCAGAAATTAAATTATTTAGTACCTAATTTTTTGTTTATTTTTCAGATTTTTGAAGCATACTTTTTACTCTCAGTATTAGTCATTAAGTTTTTTAAATTAAAATTATCACTTAATATAAGTAACACTTTAAAACTTAAGACTTAGGAATAAAATCATAAGCCACCGTTATTTTTAAAAATTTGGAAATTTCTCTTGTAAAAAAGAAAGTCAGAGATTGAGAAGTAGATTTCTAATTTTATGACTGCTACCACGTAACTGGAAGAGTCACTTAATGTATCTTCCCTTCTGGGGATAAGTCAACTAAAAAAAAAAACATCTTTCAGCTTTAATGTTCTTTAGAGCTACATTGCCGTTTCTTCCAGCTCCTCTCTGCCTCTATGCGAAGGAATAGAGAGGAGATAGCTCAGTAGATCTCTGCTCCTTCACATATTGCAAAGTAACTGTTACCTTACAAAAAGAGCTATGTCTCATTCATTTAGAATCAATTATCCATAAAACAAACATATCTAGAGTACCTCCTAATTATCATTTGATCTTCTAGATTTTAACAATAGGAATAAAATTGCTCTTATTCCACTTATACTTCTAAAGAAGTTAGGTGAGTCTATGTAAATAACAATTCTAGGAACTGCATTTTAAATAAAAAGAGTAGAAGCCAGTACAGTGTTCAGAAACAGCATCCAGGACCAGGTGACTAACTCTAGAACGGATATTTTGGAGCTAGGTGGAGACCAGTGTGTGGCTTTCAGAAACACATTTTCTTGTCTAAAGTTGTGCTCACATTTTCTTCCCATGAGAAAATGAGATACCCCAGATTAAGTTTCCGACATCGACCCAGCCTAAACTCCAGATTTTAAACATCATCCAAGAAGCTACACAAGTTTTTTTCTTAAGTTGTAAGAATATTTGTGGAATAATCAAACCACAAAAGGAAAGATATGTGAATTGTTTTTTAAATGTGAATGAGTATTTTCTGAGAACTTCAAAACTTCTGAAAATTTCTTATGATTGTTTCTTTAGGAAAAAGTTTTAAATTTTAAAGAAAAAATAAAGTTTGATGCCAAGGCACAAACTAATCTGCTTCAACTTTGCCTTTTTGATCTCTTAACGGTGTTTGTTTATACAAGCTTTTTCCTTTTGTCCTCTAGTTTTTCTAAATAAAAGCAGACTAACTCTCATTTAAAAAAAAAAAAGACCTAACATGTCTACATTTCTGTTCCCATCAATGTGTGTGCTAGAATTCATTTAGCTCTGAGATGATTTCACCAAAAATGTAGTGCTATGTTATTATAGATTTCACCTCAAACGGCATTCTAAATTCTTCCAAAAAAGTATATACTGTGAATACAAAAATATGTTTTCTACCTTTTAAGAAACACTTTGCTCTAAACAAAATGTGATGAAAACCAAAGGTGTTTTCCGGAATTGTACTTAAAAATTGCATTTTTATAAAGAAATTGCACCTTTATGAGTATTAATCCATATATTCAAATACTATGATCCCATGTATTTGAGCATGATTCTGGTTGGTCAATTTATATGACATTTTATGTTAGAATCTTTGATTATAGTTATAAAATATGAGTATAAATATGTATGTAATTTTAGAAAGATTACAAAAATGTGTAAAGTCAATAACTCTACCTCTTTTCCAGCAAGCAGATACTCAGAATTTTATTTGTTGTTGAATTCCCCTAAACACTCATGTTTAGAGCTTTTGTAAAAATTTTCAGTATTTTTATTCAGATCAATTGCTTATTATATTTCTGTAATATTTTTCTAATCTTTCTAACAGAGTTACATATTATAAAATATATACTATATATATGCCTGTGTGTTTATATATATAATTACATATTTCTTTTTCTTCTGCACTCTTAACCTCTGTTTTTACTTGTGTATTTCAGTCTGAGGTCATGGAAGACTTAGTTGATTTTAATTAGCTAGTGAAATTCATTTAGGGACAGCAGATAAGAAATCAATTACCCTGCAGTACAAGGGTGTAGAGTAATTTGAAGTTGCCTTTGGGCAAATTAGAAGAAGACACCCTCTTGTGCTGGGTGGGTTCAGGCTTGGCACGCAGGTTGGGAAACAGCATGTGGCGTGCTTCGGCGTGCCTGGCTGTCGCGACGTCTTCTGCAGGGTGCTCAGCGCACGGTGCAGTCTGTAGCCAGCCCTCATGCTGAGGGAGCCTTAAATGCTAGATTGACAAGACGCCAAAACTTTCACTTTAGCCACCCTCATTCCCCAAGAAATTTAATTAAGTTTATTCATAGAAGCCTCTGAATCATGTCCTGTGTTGAAGACTCGAGCCAAGCCAACCTAGTGGAAGAGTCAGTTAACAAAATAAACATGACTTGCTCATGAATTTTCAGCAGTGGTCCTCCCACCTCCCAGGTGGGACCCCGGTGGCCCCAGCCTCCAGGCTCTCCACTGCGGGGCTCCCGAGAGGGTCTCTACTCTGTGGGAGGCCCTCTGAAATTACTTTCCTCGTTGTGCTTCATCTGTCAACCGTCGTTGCCTACTCCCATCCCCTAAATTGAGTGAAATATATTTTAGAGATGCCATATCTTTTTAGTTGATTTATATTTTTATTTCTTTATTACCATTTTAATGAAATTTTAGGGAAATGGAAGATAAAATATTGAAGTTTTCAACCAAAAGGGATCATATTTTTGTCCTCAAATGCACCGTTCATGAATGTCTAAGTTCACGGTCTCCATTTTCTTCCAGGCAGTCCACAATTGCTATGGTTTATTTACTTGTAGTAGCTTAATTGCAAGAGTTTTATGTAAGTTCTATGATTAATAGCAGCATGGATTTACGTTGTTGGGGTTATTTAGTATTTGTGGAGTCAAATCTTCTAAGATTTCTAACCAGCTGTGCCACGCCTTAATTCCTGCCCACTCCAAGGTTCCCTTTATCTCCGGCCTGCTGTCTCCTTCTCAGTTTTCCATGGCTCTGCCACGGGACACTCAGGGAAGTGCGGGGCTAACTCCTTAGCTGTTCCATTTCTTCTGAGCCTGTGATGTGCCAGGAACTCAGCCGAGAGGGTCTCCTAGGTTTACTTTGTGTTTCTACAGTAGGAGCAGTGCAGCACTGCTGGCTGGGACTTCCCAAGCGGCTTTCTGTGCCGTTCAGGTCTGACATATTGATGGAGAGAGCATCCTTTTTCATGTGCTCCAAGAGTCTAATTTTTATCACTTTACCATGTGGCAATTTAATTTAATAGCGAAGGTTCCAATAAAGCAAACTTTAAAGCATAAAATCTTAGTAGGCCTTTATTTGCATCACGATTACTAGTGTCTTGTACCAGAGGCCAAAGCCTTAGTTAAAAACTATATAACCACAAGGAAATGCGGCTCATTCTAGGTCTTAAGAGCCACCTTCTACCAAGACAGATTTCTTGCAGAAATTGTATTTGTTGTATTTTCGTATTCTCTTGCTTCCTATTGTTGAACACATTTTCTAAAGTTCAGGCACTACCACCGTGTCTCTTCTGCTTCTGTTCTGCGGGATTATTGAAAGCTAGATTTCAAAGTAGGTCTCAAAGGACACCCCTCAAAAGATTCCCTTTGTCTATTCACCACTTATGTGATTAGTTTATCTGTACTTCTGTAAAGCCTTTGTGTCTTGATACTACCTGTTTTTACTATTATTCAAGCTGTTGAAGCATCATTACTTAGGAGGCCATCAATTTTTTAAAATTTCTATAGGTTTTTCTTTATTCCTTAAAATTTACTTTACTAATTGAAGCCATTACTATTTGTTCTTAATTATCTATTACATTTATAAATCTATTTACTTTGCAAATTACTACTTTCACTTTACACACAAATAAATATAGGTGCAGCAAATGATATAAATATAGACATAGACAAAGATGAAGGTAAATCAATACAGGCATAAATTATGATAACTATGATTCCTTTTAAGTACAAACACAAACCAGAATCTAAAGATTGAATCATATATTTTCTTTGTAATAGGTCATTGACAAAATATCTAATAGATAAGAGAGTTAAATTACATAAATTTTCAATACAATAATATTATAATAAATTTATTAAATGCATACTTTAGGTCAGTTTTATAAACGCTTTTACATGTCTTAACTTCTCACTATCTCATAAAGCACATATCTAAGACAGAAGTTTCATTTTTAATATTAATTAAATAAGCAAGATAACTTGAGCTAATAATATTATTCAGTCACTTGATGTCACTAATGGAGAGATAATTTGATGGTAATCAATCTGAACAAGAAACTGGAAATTTAATCTTCTTTTCTGCTGAATCACTATTCATTAATTTAATTTTCTCAAAGAAAATGTGTTCTTAGTAAAATTTAGTGGTTGTAACTACTCACATTGTGTTAGTAGACACACAGATGTTTATAAGATAAAAGGCATACCTGTACTTAGCATCTTAGCCTCCTCCCAAGTTAAGAGGTAACAAGTGTGATTTATTCAGAAAAGAGCTAAGCTGTGAATTCAAACACACTCTCTGACTCTTTCACCACTTTTTAGAATAGGATCACACAGATTTGATGTCACACAAGTATATTCTTTTAATAATTGTTATGACTGTTGAATGTAAGAGAAATGATTTGAGTGTATGAGAACCCGTAACTTGGAACATATTTTCTTTAAATGCTTAAAATATTTTTTAAATCATTTCCAAGAATTAGAGTTTTCTCTGACACTTGGGAGATGTCATTTCAGAAACACAGCAGGAACTAATTAGTGAGGATATATAGATGCCTATATTAACATTTGATAGATATTACATAGATGAATAAATTGAAAAAAGAGAAAACAAGAGATAATAAGTTTATAGTATCTACAATGATGGACTTGAAAAAAAATCAAATAAGCTAGAAGACGAAACTCAGTTTCCTGGCTGAGCAAGTAGTTTCAGAGCATACCTTAATGAATTAAAATTTCTAAAGATGTATATTGATAACACCAATATTAAAATGATACTGAAACTTTTACATGTTGGAGAAAAAATTATAGAAAATAAACAATATATTAGAAAAGTAGGAAATGATGGAATGAGTTGTTAATGAAAATAATTTTATCCTTTTTACAATGTGTTTTAATATCGTTGGTCCAGCAAAATAAACCTTGATATAATTAAAGAACTCCTCACTATCACATCTGATAAAAGCAAAGTTTTATTCTTCTAAATGTGTCTGAAAATTGTTTTTGCTCTTTGTAAAGGGGATGTAATTATTCCCAATTTCCGACTTAGACTGACTTCCCAAATCACATTGAGACCAAATGTTTTACCATTGGAAAGTTCGTGAAGGCAAAGTACTAATTTCAGAACTCTCATTATGAGAAAAACACAAGTAATTTTTTTCATGTACTTAACCTCTATTTTTTTCTTTATGCAGAGTAGCACTGAAATAGATGTAAGCTGAAAGACCTCCTAGGAATTCAGAAGTGATTTCTGGGAAATTTCACTTATTATAAAGTCTATTTAGAACCTCAACATAAAACCACAGTTATTTTGTTGTTGTTGTTGAATAGAGTAATTCAAAGTCATTTCTTATTCACAAACATACGAAGTAAAAATACAGTAAGATTGCCTTTATTTTAAGCTGACCATTTTTCTTCCATTAAGTGATTTCTGCTTTGAGAACATTAAATATTGTGCTATTCTAAATTGCAATGTTTATTAAAAACAAAATCTTATTACTTATCTGAATTTACCTATATATTAATCAAGATAAGAATAAGAAACATTCCAGTCAAAAAAAAAGAGAGAGCAAGAGAGATGAGACTGAGACTTAGTATGAAGAGCTGCTTAAACAGGTTTTTGAAAGCACTACCCAGATATATAATAATTAAAAACAAAACAAAATGTGTGTGAAGTAGACTGGAGAATATCAAAGGCACAAAGCTATCAACTTTAAGGAGCTAAAAGATTTCAAAAGCGCCATTATTAGGGTAGAAAACTTACAGATACTAGAGGTGAGCTAAATCCCAGCCCTTCACTCCCCTGGACAGTAGAGAAGACTATGAAGGAAGCAGCCATCCCTGGAGGGGAGAGACACGACCTCTCCAAGGAGTCTGGGCAAACAAAGATATAGCCTCTCAGGTCACAGTTAACCAGCTACCACAGGGCATGGAAGCCAGTTACATGCAATTCTCTGAAGCACAAAGTGACAAAGGGAAGGAAGTACATGGAATTGAGGGCAAAGAGGCATTTGGTCCATTAGATTTAGAAATTAATTTGTTGCAATAACAGTTCAATATAAATTTAAAGTGAATCTCCAATAAATTCAAGAACATTTGGAAAGATTTTATTGCTGCTCCTATACAAATTCCACCATAAAAAATAAAGAACAGTCTTGACCTATATTTCCTATAAAGATGGAAATACTCTCTGTCTGTATTTTCCAAGATGGCAATTGCCAACCCCTTGTGGCCGATGAGAATTTGAAGTTTGCACTATGTGCCTTAGGCACTAAACCATTATTTTATTTGCTTTTTTTTGTTTAACATATAATTTTATTGAATTTAAAGAGCCACATGTGCATTTAAGTTACAATATCTGTGATGCTGACCTCAGCATTAATGTTACTAAATTGAATCAAATAAATTGATCTGTATGTCTTCGTAATTTACATGACACATAAGTGCAGATAATTGGTGATTATGCCAAACTGCATCAGAGACAATTAAAAAAAACAAATTACGCATTTTGTAAGTAAAATAAACTTTTAGGTATAATTACCTTGGAACTTCCTTATATCTCCCTCATTAACTCAGTATTTTAAAAAGAGTTATTTTTCAGATTTTCTAAGTGTAGTCCATACTACTGAAAAATATATCCTCAGATTAAAAGAGTTGCTATTAATCTACTTCTAAAGTTATAAAAGAAAAATATCTTTTATCAGTGACAGTTTCATTTGCATTTGAAAGGATTTTTTGAGTTAAATATGTGTAGACAGGACCTCAGAGAAGAGAAAGACAGAAAAACAATAGAGATGGTAAGGCAGAGAAGAAAAAAAACAAGTATGAGAAGGAGAGAGAGAATATTCACTCGAGAGAAGATATATGACGAAAGAAATGATCCTGGAAAAAGAGAAAGATAAAGACTCTTCTTCAGATATCATAAAGTCACACATAATACAACTATGTTAAAAAGAAAATTAACAAAAAATTATAACACATGTATTCAAAGTTGTAACATGACACAGAATCTTGTGGAAGCAAAGTGTCAAAGACCTGAGAAAAAACTCTTTTTATACTTAGATTGGATAAAGAGTCAATGGCCACTTATAAATGTGAACAGACAAAGGATTGTGATTGTGTGGTAACGAAATGAGGGGAGGAATTCAGTGAGGTCTTCCTGTTCAGATGCTTGGCCTAAGTAGAATTGCTTGTTCTCAAATATAGAGCAGAGCTCTTCTAGAATAAGGATGCAAAACTGGCTACAACACAGTGCAGGCCAGAAAGTATTTTATGGCCAGCGTCTATACAGAAAGATTGCTATCATACTTCTAACCCATAGAATATGCACATTTATCTAATGAAAATGATCTACAATATTTTCTTCTGTTTAAAATTTATAATTTCAAACATGCCATTTTATCATGTCATTAAAACTTGATCAAACATAGTTGTGATGAAAGCAGTATAGGCAGATCTAAACTCACTCAACCGTTGTTCTATTGTCCATCATAAAGTGTGCTAATCAGTTGTGGCTGATCATGATCATAAGTGAACATGTTATGAATTGTTTTTATGTGCAAGTTTTCTACAATTATTAACCCAAATCTTCTAATTACATTTAAGGGTCTGGGTATAGATTGCACAAATGCCATCTGAAAATGCTGATTATTATTCCTCTGAAATATGTTTGTCATTCATGAGTCACTTTATCATAAATAGAGAAATAACATATAATAAGATACTAAAATGTAGGCTGTAGAATACAGGTACTGAATATGTCTGAAAAAGATTAATCTTAACTGTGCATAGAACATATGGTTTTGACCTTTTATTATGGATAAATACCATGCAAGCCAAAAGTGCATTATGTTTTTTCTTAACATTTCAAGCCTAAGGATGGAAGATAGTTTTGCTAGAAATGAAAAAATAAAATAAAATAAAATAGGACCCTGAAAATAAAATTGAAATGTTGTGATGGTCACTCTATTATATCTATTCAGACAGGCAGTAGTTTCTATTTATTCTGTCCAACACCATCGCAGGTGCTGATGTGCAAGAACTTTACAGTGTAACTAAAATCTACAATTAGTGAACTTTAAGGGAAGGACATTTTTGTAATAATTCGGAAAACCTAATTAGTGAAAATGCCTTAAGTGGAAGGCCTCAGGGACAAGGACATTGCCCCATAGTCTCATTTTCTGACAAATAGGTCCTGTCCTGGGCTTTCTGACAGCCTCCTTTATATATTTAGGACTTGTCTGTGGAGCCCTCTCATAGGCAGGAGGGAATTTCCTGTGTTTTCTATTATTTCTGTTTGTTTAGAAAGCTCTGTTTCATACAGATGTTAAAAGCATTGCTATTGACATAGCTATAAAACACAATAATATGATGAGGACAGCTGTTTACAGCTGAGTAGTTTATCTCAATTGTGTTCTTGCTTCTCATATAAGATTGTAGAATCCGATCCTTGGTCTTCCATCCAACCGTCTCTTCTTCTATGCTTATCATTACTTTTTTCTGTGATACAACCCTTGAATTCCTCTGGTTTGTTATAGTCAACTACAAATACAAACTGACTATTTTGCTATTTAAATCCTTTCCAAATTTCCTTTTTTGTGTGTGTGTTCTTGTCATAATATCTAACTTATCAACAAGTTTCTCCCCTATAGCATTTGTCACTTTCTACCTGCTCATCTTGGGTTAGGGGCTATTCTTTTTTTATTCTTTAAGCTTGATTAGATGGCTCAGAGGCACAGACAGTGAATCCCATTACTCTTGGAGACTGAGGAAGGAGGATTGCAAGTTTCAGTCCAGCCTTTAATGAATCAGTAAGATCCTACCTCAAAATCAAAACTAAAAGTGGGCTGAGAATCTAAGTGGGTGCAAAGGTCATTTGCTCAATTCCCTATG
Source organism: Ctenodactylus gundi (assembly GCA_004027205.1). Taxonomy (NCBI): domain Eukaryota; kingdom Metazoa; phylum Chordata; class Mammalia; order Rodentia; family Ctenodactylidae; genus Ctenodactylus; species Ctenodactylus gundi. Next base: position 1,470,767 of record PVKB01000019.1, read on the forward strand.
CCACCAAAGAAAAAGAAAATATTTCTTTGCATATCCATTACTATTAATAGCTTAATTCTTGATGATTCATGAATTTTTAATTTACGTATCTCTCCCTTAAAGGGTTTTTTTCTGAAAATATGTGTTACTTATGTTATCCTAAGATTGTGTATAATCTCTCATGATTTTCACCACTATTTAATGATCTACAGATTCAAATAATTATGAGCTATATATGTACATCCTGAACTAGACAAAAGATAATATGATTTTAGGAAAAATTACGGTTTTTTCTATTCCTTTAGGCTGGAGGCTCTAAAGATTATTGAAGGATTATTGTAGAAGCAATTTCTTAGAAGAGAGTTCTTAAAAAGCAAGTGAGAAGAAATATATGAATAATACTGGAAATCAGCCTTAAGATCTTTATCAATTCATCTACCATTGTTGGTGACTTATGATCAACCAAATAACATACTTTGACCGTAGTGATAAAATGCATATTAGAAGTGACCCCTAAATGGGATGAAAGAGTTTTTTCTTTTGGTTCTAGTCTCTCAGCACTAACCTTCTATCTACATAGACATATACTATTAAAATGCTCACGTGACAACTGCAAACAATTACTTGTCGCATTTCATGGTGCCGTATTAGGGATGCCAACAGAAAATAAAGAGCACATGCCAGAGGCAAAGTGCATTAAAATTACATCTGTAGAAAGATGCAAGCAATTTTCTCCACTGAGTCATTTTAGGGGAGGCCTAAAGTGCTAAAGAAGCATTAGATGGAGTATTACTGCGCTCTCTACTGAAAGCACTTCCAATGAAAATTAGAGTCCTCAGTCTTACAGAGGTAGTAATCAGAATATAAGAAAATCACTGGACTGGGAATTGAAGAAGAGCCCTGTCTACCCCGTATTTTGAAATATGAGCATGCGGTTCTGAACCTCCTGTTCTCACTTAGTACTGGAAGCACCAGGCCTGGTTAGTATTTGGATGACAGATCCTAGCTACCTGTCTCAGAAATAAACAGAAGAATCAGCCGCTCCAAGGTTTTACAGTCTGTGTTGCTATTCAGGTCTGCATTAGTCTACTGCTAGGTCCCTGAATCTGATAGGAGATACGGATAACGGCTGTATTTCCAGGTTTCTGCGAGATTTTCTCCACTCTTGTGTGAGCACGGCCTACTTTTGGCAACTTCCTATGAACTTGTTTATGAAGAGGACTTTCTTAAAAGCTACTAGAGCTGATCATTGGCTTTCAAGTCATGTCCTGAATTACTTAGATAGTGGAATAAGCCTGTTTATTTCATGTTTGAAAGTTTCCAAACTAGCAGAAGACATTCAGCTATGAACTCTTTAAGCACTCAGTCGCTTCATTTAAAAGTCTAGTCTTCCTATGTAACCCATTATCTGTCTTTGTCCAAGTAGTAATCTTCAACAAACTTTTCTTTCTTTTTTTTTTTTTTTTTGAGACAGGGTCTTGCTTAGTAATCCAAGGTGGTCTTAACTCACTATGTAGCCCAGAATGACCTCAAACTCATGGTAATTTATCCTGCCTCAGCCTCCACAGTGCTGTCATTATAGATATGTGCCACTAGGCTGAGTTTATGTGTTACTGAGGAATCAAACTCAGGGCCTAGAGCTTGATAGCCAAGAATTCTAACCACTGAGCATCAACACCTTACCTGTAGTTACGCAAGTGTTTTAGAGTAGTTACTCAGGAAGACAAAGGCAGAGAACTGAATGAAGAAACTTCATGAGAAATTTGATTTCACAGAGTAGAAGAGTAGGCATAGCAACATAGAAAGTGAAATTCCAAAACAAGAATAATATTTTTAAAAATAGGGTCATCCACTCAGTGGAATATCAATGCTAAGTTTCTTGAATCATTTCAAGACTCTCAGGAAATGAAGCTAAGAATTGTCTTTACAGGAAAAAAAATTGAGGATGTATTTTGTGTTTAACAATTGTCCCTTAGTGGTTAAATTTAACTCAGGTGCATCCATGAACATACCTGAATGTCAAGTGGTGCATACCCATCATCCACATCCATACAACAGTGAAGCACTTTGAAGAAAGCAAGAGGCACCTGATGCACCTCCCACGGTAAGTGTGTATTGTATGTTAACCTGTAAACCTGTGTGAAATCTATTCCTAGAGCAAAATCTCTAGTTAAAAAATGGGAGGAAGAGGTAATAAAATCACAGACATGTTCACAATACATCTCTTCCTTCATACAAAAAAAAAGAAATCAACAAACATTTCCTCACTGGTAATATATAATATATAATTAATAATTATTAACATGCTAGATTATCAGTGGATATAGTTTGATATCTGTCTATACATATTAACTTTGAATGCTACATCAGTTATACAAATAACCCAGGAAATGAAGGAACTAAATAAAGAAAACTACATTAGACTAAAGAAAGAAGTTGTAGACAACATCAAAAAAAGGAAAGATATTCCCTGTTCTGGGATAGGCAGAATCAATCAGACAGATAGATCACTGGAACAGAATTGAAGATGCAGAGACAAACTCAAATACCATCAGCTACCTAATGTTCGAATAATGACACAAAAGCACACATGGAAGAGAGGATAGCCTCTTCAATATATGGTGCTGTGAAAACTGGACATCCACATGAAAAAGAAAGAATCTAGAACCACACCTGTCATCACACATCAAGATCAAATCATAGTGGATCAAAGACCTAGATATTAAAACTGAAACATTAAACTTTCTGGAAGACAAATTAAGCAAATATCTAAAAGACATAGTTGTAGACAAAGAGTTTTTAATAAGTCACCAAAAGCAAAATAAATGTCCCCCATTATTAACAAATGGGATCATGTCAAATTAAAAAGTTTCAGCATAGCAAAGGAAATTATCAACACTGTAAAAAGAGAACTGACAGGCTGAGCAAAGTATTTATCACCAATACCTCAGCTAGGAGGATCATAACCAAAATATGCAGGCATCTGAAGAAAAGGAAGCCCCCCAACTCAAAGAACTTATTGAAAAATGGGCAAAAGAAACAAATAGGCAGTTCACAGAAGTTCTAATGGCCAATATGTACACGAAAAGATGTTCAACATCCTTTGCCATAAGAGAAATGGAAATCAAAGCATCACTAGGATACCATCTGACTCCAGAGAGAATATTATACATCAAGAACACAAACAGCGATCAGTGCTGGCAAGGCTGTGGAGAAAAAAGACCTCTATTGCACTGCTGGTGGGAATGTAAACTCGTACAACCAATATGGAAAGTAGTATGAAAATCTCTCAAAAGACTGGAAATAAATATCCTCTTTGATCCAGTGATACCTCTTCTGGGAATGTTCCCAGAAGAGTTAAAAACAACACATAACAGAATACATGTATACCCATGTTCATGTTCATATCAGCACAACTAACAATAGCTAAAATGTGGAAGACACCAAAATACCCATCAAGAGACCAGTGGGTACACAAACTGTGGTATTTTTACACAATGGAATACTATGCATCTATAAAGTCCAACAGCGTGGAGGCTTTTGTAGGTAAATGGAGGCAACTTGAGAACATCATGATCAGTGAAGTGAATCAGAAGCAGAAGGTGAAACATGGAATGGTCTCTCTGATATGAGAGCCCAGATCACAATTATTTCATCAAACTTAATATGTGAAATAATGGGAACTGGAGGGGGGAGTCAAAAGGAGAGAAGGGAAGATTTGTAGCTTTGTCATGTTGTGTTTTGCACTTATACATATCAATAAAATGGAGAAAATATTAATACTGCTATAGGGCATCAATCAATCAACCATTATAAGAGTCTCATATGCATATTAATGAATTTAACTGTATGGTTTGGTGAGAGTGGGAACTCAAGTTGTCTACTCCAAGCAATAATTTTCCCCAGCTTTCTTTGTCCTTGTATTAAGCCTTTCATCTCTAGATTTACTAGAAGATTGCCAAGGAAACCAGAAACTATGTAAAATAGATATTGTTATTTATCCTAGAGAAAAACATGCTCAGCTCATATGCTGACCTTATAATTCCATGCTCTATTAGAAATTGCATCTGTCTTTTTATATTTATTTTATTTTATTTTTGAAAATAGCAGTAATGCTTTTCCAAAAAAAATTTTACATTTCACTTTGGTGGTTTCTATGTAACTTGAATATATTTCAGGACATTCAGCAGAGTAGGTTTCTTTCACACGTGAAACCCAGAACCAAACGGATGTGACAGTGGGAGTTAGGGAAGTATAGGGGTAAAGTGTGAGTGTCAAAAGAGGGAGGGGAAGAGACTGTGATGTTGACATGATGTGCAAGAGCCCAAAACACTCCAGCTCGATCTAACCACTGCCTATCATAGCTATATATATATGTATACGTATATGTATTTATATTAGTGAAAATTGGGGGAAATGCAATGTCTGCCCTTGAGTATATAAAATTTTGCAGATGTTTTTTTTTTCCTTTTCTCTGATAGAATCTCACTCTGTTATCCAGGTCAGATACTCACTATGTAGCCCAGGCTGACTTTGAATATATAGCCCATCTCCTGCCTCAGATCTCCAAGTGCTGAGATTACAGCCTGTAACACCCCACCTACTCAATTTTATGTGGTGTTAGAAGACCAAACCCAGGCCTTGCCTATTCTAGAGAAGAGCTGCAATCACTGAGCTCTGCTTCCAGCCCAACAGTTCTTTCAGCAGCATTTTGCTCATGTCTTACATTTTGTTTATTTAACTATTTAAACTGAAAACAGGTTAATACACATATGTTAATGAGTGTGTATGTGTATGTGTATGCCTGTGCATGTGTGTGTGGTTGTGTGTTTACATATGTATGCTGCAGACTTTTTTCACATGGCTTCTAATTCATAATATGTTTTTTTGATAAATGATAGGTGGTCATAAGCTACCAAACATTTGAAATAAAAATTATTGCTTTTCTAGGAATTTTGTTCTTAAATATTCTTGTGGCAATTCTATGCAAAATGACTAGTAGTCATAGAAAATAAAATAAATAAACATGAAATAAAATAAATAAATATGAAACAATCTCAGTACCATTTTAGGCATCAGAAGACGAGGATGAAGGGATCTTACAGTGCAGTATCGAACATCTGTAAAAAAAAGATATTATATGTTGATCTGTCTCCAAGACATATGTAAGTAAGGTGTTTAGAACCTGTAGACTGCATATGTTTTTTCATGTAATTATGTTTTACATGTATATGTGATATATGTAATATTTGTTAGAAAAAGTAATAGAAATTCTAAAATAGTAATAATTTTTTTCTTTTTAAAAATAGACAACAAAATAAAAATGAATGTAAGCTTAAAATGAACAGATCTGCTGTATAATTTTTGTATACTTCAATGCAATTATTAAAGGTGGTAATGTACTTACTGAAAAGTGAATTGAACGTAACTCTAGGGCTTGAATTACCTTATGCAAATGTTCCTATGTGACTCCTATTCAAACTCGGAGTGATGCAGGGAAAATCACAGCGACTGCTTCCCTGGTGTAGCCACTGTCACACAAACATTTTCCATGAACTGTATCGATGGATGCTGGTTTCCATCAACTGTTTGTCTAAAGAACTGTATTTTCTGTCTAAAGATTCCAACAATCCTGAGTCACTTTTGTGTTTCTGTCTCTTTCTCTTGCAAGATTATAGCACGTTACCCATCTGTTCTGCTGTGGCAATATTTTCTGAATTGGATTATTACAGGCAGTGTGAACACTCTTGCACATGCACTGGGATCCAAATATACATGCAATCCTCTTACCTTTCTGTCTACGGATAAAATTTCTGTGTAACATGGCAAGGACAATTTTTACTTTAGTAAATAACGCCAGCTCTGCCATCTTATTACTGTACTTTAGAACTACATGAGCGATATGTGAGTGTTATACCTTGTATTTGCTAATATGTGTGGTGGTGGTATCATTATATTTCCTCCATATTGAAGTAATTGGAATACACATAATACACAAAATGAAATACGCTACAATAAATTATCAGACACTCAGCAAGCTTCTGACACCACAACAGATATCACAATATTTAAAAGTTTATATATGATGTTTGTTTTCTGTTATGGTTGATTCTCTGTAGTTCTTCCTGAAAATATCTTCCTTAGAAGTCATTAATGTCAGCTGACAGGGAAAACATATATTGTCAAATCCTAGACCAAAATGTTACTTACAAATTTTAATGGCCTTAATAGTCCAATCATAATATTCATGCTTACTCAGAGGCTCAGAATAAGACCTTATCCAGAAATAGATTGTTGTTAGACATAATTAGTTAAAATGAGGTCTTAACTGGTGAAGGTAAATCCTAATTCAATGAATTCAGTGTTTCTAATTCCCTGTTTTCCTTTAAGAACAAAAAACAGAAAGATTCAAATACAAAAAAGAAATGTCTTGTGAACATGTGACAGGAATTGGAGTCACGTGTCTTCAAGCCAACAAATAGCAATATCAATTTTTGGCTATTATCAGCTATTAGAAGAAAAGCATAAGGTATATTTTTGTTCTATCAGGAGTAATCAGTTACACTCAAACTTTGATTTCAATCTTCTATCACTTAAAATCATAACTAATAGATTTCTGTTATTTTATGCCTTATGATTTGTGATATTTTGTCATTAAAAACCCCTAGAAAACAAATGTCTAACTCCATTGTCCATTTCAGATTTAACAATATGCAGACTTTCTTTGAATTCATTTGTATAGTATTTATTATGTGTGTTATTTCTGACATAGAACCTTTTATAAGATTCCTTCTTACACTGTGCAGCAGTAGTTTGTTATTTATAATTGCTTTATAAATGCTATTGCATGATGATGTCACAATAAATTATTAATGCTATATTTCTTTATTCTCCCATTTCTTTTATTTGGATTACAATTACGTTTTTGTACATGTTTGGGTTCATATATAAGAATCTTTTGATTGTATAGTAAGGAATAAAATTTCTAGATATGAAGTTAATCTATTGTTTTAAATGCCAACAGTCATAGATTTTTTACAATCAGTTTTACAAATCTTGGTCTAGGTTTGGCAACACACGTTTTTCCTGTCATCTGACATCATGACTTCCCAAGATAATGTCAGGAGAAACTACAGAAAAGGAACAACAAGAGAAAATAAACAATATGTGCGCTTTGAAGTTTTCTCTTACCGCACAGAGCAGTCATAGCGCATCATGGTAGGTGGAGAGACAAAAGGAGACAAGATACATATGTGCATAAAAGGCTCAACTCCATTGTAAACCTAAAATTTTGCATGTGTACATATCAATAAAATGGGTGGGAAAAGAAGACTCAGCTGACTTTGTTTGCATCAGGAGTTTCCTTACTTTCTACAGCCTTAACAGATGTACTCTGTCGTTCATGTTTATTCTGAGCTTCAAGCTTATCTCAACTATTCTTGATAATTTATTTCTCCCAATAGAATTAAAATTAGACTGTTTCTAAATCTATGTTGATTTGATTTACACTGAAAATGTAGATAATTTTCAGAAGAACTTTAAATTTCACTATTTTTAGTATTTAATTCAGCAACCTTAATCCACCCTTCAGTTACAGAAACACACCTCATTAGGAGAGTTACCTTTGAATACTGTCCTCCATTGTCCTTGTCTGAAAACATCTCAAAGTTTATATTTGAAGATAATTTTCTGTAGATATGGAACTCTAAGTTAGCTGACAGAATTTTTATTTTGTATTTCAATTTTAATCTGTTGGTTAAATTAGACTTTATGTGGTCCTTTGAAGCTGATTTTTTTTTTTTGGCTGCTAAAACAACAAAACAAAACAAAACTTCCTATGTACTCTTTTTACTTTAGTCTTTACTTTGCTGGGGTTTTTTTTGTTTTGTTTTTGTTTTTGTTTTTGTTTTTGTTTTTTTTGCAGTTTTACTATGATGTGACTAGGCATAAATTCCTATTTGGTTTGCCATGCTTCGCGTTTGTAATTTTTGTGGTACGTGTTGCTTTGTGGTTTTTCACCATTTGTTGCATATTATAAAGTACTTTTTCTTCAAATATTGAATTTTCTCACTTCTCTTACCTTTCTCTACTATTCTTATTAAAAGGATAATAGATCTTTGAACAGCATTTCGCATGAATTTTGTTGTTAATATTTTTCATTTTCTGTTTTATACTTGTATCTGCTACTGACAAATTGTCCAGTTATTATTCCACTGCTCTTCCTAAGCATGTATGGAAGCTAATAGATTGTGTAATTTTGCTTTATTTTACCACTTAAGAACTTACATTTTTACAATTTTCAGTCTTTTCCACAACTGCTCAACCACTTTTTCTTCCTTTAAACATAGTACTATTGCTGTCTTAAAGTATTTGCCTAACATTTACCTTATAGAGAGGCTGATTAAGACTTTCTTCCATTAATCTTGTCGTGTTCATTCATTTTTGTACTTTATTATTGAATATTGAGCATTGTAGAAAAAAACAGCAATATCTTAATATTGTGAAAAAATGCATTTCTACACAAATCATTTCTGTTTACTTACACCAGAATGTAATTCTGGAACATCAGTAAACTCAGATAATTTGAAACACATAAATGGCACTGTGGCATTGACTCTAAGTTTCTCATACTTGTAGGATTGGACTGTGATCTTTCCTTCAATTTAGATTGCAATCTGTGTTCTCAAGCAAGAAATATAGTTTATCATGAAATTTCTTACTTAGTAACCTCTGAATTTGAATTTTCTTGAGCCTACTGAAAACTCTAGTCATATAATCAAGTTCACTTCCAGATTTAGTTATTTTTTTGCACAAATAGAAAAAAAAACCACATAACATGGACAATTATTATCTCTCCTCTCCATCTTGATTACTGAATTTGTCACTTAGCCTGTATCTCATTGTTCTATTAGTGACTGTTTACATCATCGTAAACAGCTTTGGTGACTGTTAACCTAAGAAATGTCACTAAAATTCCTTTTGTTTGCCAGCGAAGAATTTGGATTTCTATTTGTATTTTAGTAGTTGTATCTTTGTAGTTATCTAAATCTTTCAATAATATAAATAGTACTTATAAAAGAAAAAAATTGTCTCAGAAAGAGCTATTACAGTGAAAGGCATTCCTTGTCAAATTGGAGTTATAACTATCATGTTATTAAAAATAACATTAATTATATGTTCTGATAGGTTTTTAAATAATAGTTTTAAAAATGCTTATTACCTCAATGTAACATTTAATTATGTATTCTGATAGGTTTTAAAATAATTTTAACATGCCTTTCTTTCATCATAAATATAAAGAATTTTTTAAAAATGTCAGTAACAAAGCAACTCGAATACAATCAACTAAATAATAGGAGAAAACAAATAATTACATATTTGTAGTAAGTAAAAGGGTTTAAAAGAAGCAAAAGGTCATTAAATATTCATAATGTCTTGAATATGAATGAAGCTAAGCAGTTTGTATTTAAATACATAATAATTATTTACATTGCGTCTGTTTTGAAAAATAGTCTATTCAACAGAGTTCACCTTATGAGGAACAGATAATTTCAAAAATCTGCACAAATTCCTTGGAAGAACAACCAGTAATTTCTTTTGCTACTCTAAATTTTTAATTTTTATTTTGTTCTTACAGTTAGATACTTATGAAGATAACCAAAAAATTAGATTATATTTAATTGAATGGAATTTTTCTGTTACATAGTATTAATCTTTTTATTTTGAACTCCCAGACAGTGTTATGGTTGGAGCTGGAGTGTCCCTCAAAAGCCTCCAGTTAGGAAGTTGACTCAATCATGCGGTTTATCCACTGCTAAAAGCGGGAGCCTGGTCAGAGGCGGATCAATGAGGCTGGGCCTGGAGGGCGCCACTTCCTGGCTAGCTCTGCCCTTTCCTCTCTCTGCTTTCTGCCTTGCTGTCACAGCTTTTCTCTCCCTGGCCTCTGCCACACCCTTTCACCATTTCATGCTTCCCATGGATGGGTTGAGACCTCCTGAAACTGTGAGCTAAAAATATAGCCTTTGGCCTTCAAATCCTGGGTCTTGGGTGTTGTGTCTCAGCATCAAGAAAGTAACTAAGACAGATGACATAAAAAATAAAGCAAATAAATATCATCATGAATGTGACTGTAAATCATATGTCAATGTGAATGGGTTCAGGAAAATCAAGAAAATTAGGAAAGCAAAATTCTGGTATGTGTGTGTGTGGATGACTGACCCAAAAGCCAACGTCTCTCTTCCCCGGATTGTAAGGGGCACAAACCAGAAGGTTTTTTTGTTTGTTTGGTTGGTTTTTTTGTTTTTTGTTTGTTTGTTTGTTTTTGTTTTTCCCAGGATGGAATAAAATGAGAATGAGGAAAAATATGTGCTGCATGTTTGGAAAAGCTGCACTCGTCTGAGCAGGTCCATTCTTTGCTGCCATCTTTTCTGGACATTGGTTTCTAGGATTTTTTGTTTGTTTGTTTTTGTTTTGTTTTTTAGCCTTTCATTGCAGACTTCCACAGGGGTCCCCAGGGGTCTTCCTGGCATTCAACTTCAAAATAATGCTACATCTTTGATCCTTTTGTTTGATAACTTTAATCTTACTGTCAAAGCAGCTACTTCGTCCTCCAAGTCCTCCAGTTCTCCGTTTTCAGAAGGCCACTGTGGACCCTCCAACCTCAGAACCTGCAAGCCTACCTAATGAACCCCACACATAATTACACATATGGTTTCTATTGATTATTTTCCTCTACAGAATCCTCACTAGTAATGCATACTTCAGACACTTTTAAAAATAAAAGGAGATCAAAATACAAAATTTCTATAATCTTATATTCAATTAAAATTATTGGTGCGATGCTACATTTTTTCTCTTTAGTAAATGGCAAAAGACTTATACTAACTGATGAAAAACTAGAATGATTTTTTTGCTTTAAAATATGTAGATTCTATCTATAGTCACATAAATGTCTGGGCAATTTTAGCTCTTAGACCATCATGCGATCCATTTAATTTCTCAGAAAAAGAAAGAAAACAAGAATTTACAGATAAATAGCTCATCTCAGTGGAGCAGGAAATTAAATTTCAATTACACATAGTCTATCTATACATAATTATACTTTCACCTATAATATATTAAAATATAAAGTAGAAGAACTATCCTAGATTAAACAATATCTAAGACAGGCATATGATTTAAAAGTATAATTATTTCTGACAAGTGAAGTGTGTTTTCTTATTTGTACCATCTTTTAAGAAATTATACATAAAAATTATATAGTAGCTATTCATAGGATTTGTATACTGACTGGGTAATTGGCATTATTATGTAATTATCTTAGTTTTCTTTGTTGTAATAATAGTATTTTAATCCTGTAATAAAATGGATATTCTGGAATTAATAGCATTATATGTATGGATGAATTGTTAAGATGCTTTGAAATCATTGATTTATTCTACCCACAACAGGAAGCTGTGAGAAAGATGCGGGCCCAGGCATGACGGAGTGCTGATAGTTGTCAAGGCTGGATGGTCACCATGCAGTTGTTCAGTGTTTTTGTCTTTTCAGGTAAAAGTTCAATGAAAATAAGTACGCACAAATTAGTAAGTATTCTTATCAGGAGAAAAAGTGGCATCCCTTAAATATTTGTATTCCTGGGTCACTGCTGTATGTGTGTGTCAAGCACGACTTTTTTCCTTAATTTTTGGCACGAATATCACAGTAAGATGTATGAAACCAATCTCTCATTGTTCTGCTTAATCATAGTAGACATATATGTAATGAAATCAACGAATCAATAGTGTATGAGACATCTGCTAGTTCACAGAGGCAGGTGTACCATTAAGAACTTTCTTTGCAAAGTTATTCATCTTAACGGATGTTTGTTTGCCTGAAATATTGCTGTTATGTGAATTGAAATGTAATACAATATGGACTCTGGAATTTTACTTACCAGGACCTATTAAGCCAATTTCACAGAGGCAGTTCATTACATAGTTTTTAAGAAGGAAAGAAACAAGTGACCAGCTTCTCTAGTAACAAAGTCACATATGACTTGTCTTTCTAACACTTATGCACAGAGGACATGGTTCTCAAGGTTTGATACAACCACGTAGAAAAAGCATTGAAAATAATTATAGTGTATAAATTAAAAAACAACTCAAAGTATTTGTGGGATTACCTCACACAGTTTTTAAAAGCTCATCATTTGTTGTATACTAATATGTGAGACTGAAAATCTCAAATTGAATTTAAAATTTTTGCAATAAATCCTTAGTGAGTGAATAAATAAAGATATTATTTTTGTGACGGGCCATGCAGTTTTCTGGAAAGATACTCAAATTATGTATGTAGTGTGTGTGTGTGTGTGTGTGTGTGTGTGTGTGTGTGTGTGCGCGCGCGCGCGCATGTATGCTTGTGTGTATAGGTGTGTGGGTGTGTGGGTGGGTGTATGCAAGGGTAACATACTATAACTAATTGAGATGTAGAGTAATGGGTTAAAATGTTTTGTGGCTAATGTTTGACACTCAAAGTGACCTAACTTAGATCATATTAAGCAGACAAAAAACATAAAATTTTCAACTTATTTTGAAGGTGTTTATTTAAAAAAATAAATAGAAAATCCTATAGGAAATACCAATGATAAATCAAATAAAATTGAAGCTCTGAAAACAATCGTTAAATTAACCAATGAGAAGGTAGTCAGATAGAGCTGCAGGATTATTATTTTTGTGGTGGTAGGGTCAGATGGTACACTGTGCTGTGACGACAAACAAAAAAGGTGATAAAGACTTGAACACTGTGTGGGGTAATTGAGACACAGCACACTGATAGCCTAAGGGCAAGTGTGGTCAGTGGACAGGCTCAGTTGGCTCTACTCACTGTTCGATCCGTGTTGTTTTACTGCCTTTCCTAGGGATGCATCCCCAGGTTCCTTGTTCATATTCTCGTCTGTAATTTTATAAGTTCTCTTACTAAATTGATTTTGCCCATTGGGATTGAGAAGATTTGCTGTGACTTGGTAATTGAGACCACTTGAATGAACATTATTGAATCACTTGGTATGACAACTAAGACCTTCTATGTCCATGTGACTTAACTGTGTTCTGCACAAATCTTTGTCAGGAAGATAAGTAAGGAGACCCATAAATAATCTTACTATTTCCCTTGGACAATTTTTCACATCAGATAATCTGAATAAAAATATACAAAAATATAAATTTTTAATATGAAAAATAAAAGTTCAAAAATGAGAATGGACTAACAATGCAAGAGGAGGGGAAAATGTGTATGTATATGACATGCAGACTGGTGTCTATTATTAGTATATCTATACATATATTTTTTAGTCAAGTAACCAAGAAGCTTCAGACCAGAAATCTTCGTGAAGATATTACTTTTACTTTTTTTGTTTTGACTAGGTATGCAATGATGATAATACTCAAACTCCTCAAATTTATTAAACTCAACTGAAAGATACACACACACACACACACACACACACACACACACATAAATACACACATACATAAACACACACACAAGCACACCACAAACACAATGGTCATTTTTACTTTTTTAACTTTTCTTATAATTCATACTCACTCTATTTATAAATTTATGTTTGCTTCCAAAATAAGTCCAGGGAAATAATAATCTCAATTTATTTTATAATGCTGGTAAAAGCTGTACAAGAATAAAAATATTATTGCAGTAAAATCAATAGGTAAACCTATCTCATTTGTAGAAACAAAAACATTCAGGCTTCATTGTGTACAGTGATATATAATGTAAACTTGTCTTGAATTTATCACTGTTTTATATTAAATATATAGTCATATTAATATTTTGATATTGGAGACACAAAAAAAGATAAGCAGTTTTCTTTATTATTTCTGTTAATCAGAATGCTTCACCCAGGTAGTTTTGTAGCCCAACATACTCACTTATTAGTGACTGAGGTGAGCAATTATAAATTAATCATAAGTGACTGGGTTTAAATTTGTTAGAATAAACAAAGGAATCTGTAGCCAGGTAGCCACGAAGTTTCAGACATGACATCTCTGTAAAATTATTATGTTTTCCATTTTTTCTAGTTACATAATAATAGTGCCAAAACTCTTAAAAATTAGTAAATACAACTGTTAACGAACAAAATTCAATGCTGTTATCAATGTCTAATATAAAATGAAGCCATTAACATATTATAAATCATGATCTATCTATACAGTATTATAACAAGATAATATTTTTGTTTTGAGACTTTGACTGACTGGTTGAAAACAGAGAAATTGAACTGGTACTCTGAACAATCCGTAGGTTACCAAAACAGTGAGAAATTTTTGAACATAGGTAATTGGGAGCCAATCTATTTTCTCTAATAAAAATTAATGAAGTATATTCCAGAAAGCATATATTAGCCTGGGCTACAGATAGAGACCCTGTCTCAAAAAATGAAGCATATATTCTACCATTCCTACTGTAAGTAGCATTCAGTAATAAAAAAATGCTATGTAGAATAGATGAAGGAAAGGTTTAAAAGGCCACAGGTGGTCAGGTGTACTTTATATTGTGTCGTACTCAAAATCCGTACCTGTGAGCCTAGAGTGTCTGAGCCCATTGTCCTGTTGCTTTTAGGTTAAGAATAATAATGTATCACTGTACAATATAATGTATTTGAAAACTAAGCAATTTAGCATCTTTCAAGACTCTGTCTAAAAACATTAGTAAAAAGTGTGGGGGATTTTGTTTAGTGTGAAGGTTTTGGGTAAATTTGTAGTAACAAAAAAAATAAGTGCTATATAAAAAGCTAATACTTTTTAAATTTTGCTAAGATTTGTTAGAAAATTATGACATATTAAGTATAGATATATCTATATTATCACAAGTATGTTACTGAAGTTACTTTTAAAAATTATCTTAATTTCCCTTATAAAGAGATTATAAATACTCAGTATATCTAAACCAGTAGAAAGAATTCAGTGACAAGAACACAAAAATAATTCTCATATGATCTTTACTATTAAAACAGAACAAAGTATATAAACATAAAGCATTAAACATATTCTGTATGCCCTAGAGTGAAACCAAACGAAAACTCATATAACTTAGGAAGGCACATACTGAGAAAAAGTCTTGTATCTACCATTCTCCTGTTACTCAAAAGCTGTAGCTTTTGTCAGGGAGAATTGGAGATTGATGAGTGCTTTCATTATTTGCTATTGATTTTGGTTACTTGAGTGTCCATTAAAAGTTTGATGCATCTTGAATATGACTTCCAATCTGCTGGTCCTGTGTGGTGCAAATGAAATAAGAAATGTGCCCTGCATTTGCACTCTAGAAACATGCAGGCATGGGCAACAATGAAAATCACTTTTCTATTTCAGTCATATTTAAGTCTGTTTGGAATGCTCAGTATAGCTCATAAATCTGTTGCATGAAACAAGAATGTGTTGGAAATAATAGAATGATTATTCCACATAGAATAGTATTTTCATTAATATCATCGATGCATATGCACACACACAGAAATAAAAATTTTAATGATCAGGTTTCTAACATTACCTATAAAAATCTCAGACAATTTTAGAAGCCTATCTAAGGCTGTGTATTTTAAAAAGAAAGAACTAGATAATCAGAGATCAGTAAAGCTTTCCAATAAAGACTGAATATTGCGTTCTACTCTAGAAGATCTTATTTATTAATTATTAGACAATTTGATTGAAAATACATAGTAGAGGCAGGAAGTCCTTAAGTTTACCTCACAGAGATCAAAGCAGATACATTTGTAGGAAAAGTGAATTCAGAAAAACCTATGTTCTGTAATCGCTTTACAGTCAAATTCTATAAATCCTATACTGAAATAAAATGTTTCTTCCAAATACTTCCGAAACAAAATAAGGTTCCCCACTTGTTTCAAGGGCTAATTTAGCTGCCTTCCGTTCCAGCTGATGAACAGGCTGTATTTACTCGCTGAATCCCTACTGATAGAAAACCCTTCATCAGTGGGCCCCACTTATCGGCCTCCGCTCAGCGATGTACAAGCACAAATCTCCCTTCATCCTCTTAACTCAGGCTTGAAATACACGTCTGCATTTGTCCAATGAACCAGCTTACTCGTTCACCTGTGAAGTTTTCTGCATAGCAAGGCTGCCAGGATATTTGGCTATTTGCTTTAAACGTCCACTTCAATTCATCTATGAGCTACCCATATTAGAACCTCGTCAATTAACTTACGGTGCTTTCAGGAACCGCTGTAATGACCTTTCTCCTTTCCCCAGACTCCTCTTCCCCGGTTGTGGTGAACACTGCTGTCTGTGTGGTTACAAACACTTTGATGTTGTAATCGCGTATATTCTAGTTCCATTGGTACAGTGAATCAGTCCAATATGATGCAAATTAGAAATGCTTCCTGGACAAAAGGAGAGAGGGAAAGTCCTTGTCACCTTGACAAGATACGAAGGTGCACAAAATGCTCAACTTCATCGTAAACCTTAAATTTTGCGCTTATGTATATATCAATAAAATGGGGGTGGGGGATAAGAAAGAAAAAGAAAAGAAAAAAAAGAAATTCTTCCTGGTCATATTGTAAACACCTAGTAAAATTTTAGAGTGATTGATTTATTTACTTATTTATATTTCTCTTTTTTTGAGACAGGGTTTCCCTCTGTAGCTCAGGCTGGTTTTGAACTCACTATGGAGACCAGGCTGGCCTTGGACTTACGGCAATACTGCCTCGGTCTCCCGAGTGCTGGGATTACGGGTGTGCGCCACCACATCCGCCTTATGTGGTGCTGGGGAATCGAACTTGGGTATTTGGCGCTTGACATAGTGCTTGTTAGGCAAAATCTTTAACTCTTGAGCCATTCCTCCAGCCTCAGAGTTACTTAATCTGATTCTGGGATAATGATTTTCATTATTTCAACGAATCGGTTTATAGGTTTACTATAGATTTAAATACATGTATAGTTTAAATTTTAAGAAGAAATAAGTTTTCTGTTTATTTTTTATTGAGATGGTCAGAATTGCAAAAATTTCCACGGTATATTTAATACACTGTCTGGTAGGTCTCTTATAGCTTCAGAATGAAATGCTCTCATGAAAAGGTAGAGGCTGGTGAACAAATGTATGGAAAACCAGGAGGTCATGATTCCAGAGGATGGTAGTGGTAAGGATCATTGCTTATGGGTGGGAAATGAGGCCCTTTGGGTAGCACTGAGATGAGCGGAGGAACAGAGAGCTCATACTCAGGCAGGCTTATGGGTTTTACCTAAAATAAAACATTCCAGTTTTTGCGCAATGCTTATTTCTGTGACAGCTTGAAGCGCATATAATTAGTTGCACCATATGTTTGCCATATAAAGTTAAACATACTTGATAATTTTAATTCAATATTCTGCAGATTTGATAATATTTACTTTAAAAGTATACCTGGAAAGATTTACATCATTTTTTAACTTCAAACACTTATTATTTTCCCATCAATATCCATAAGTTCTAGTTTAGCTAAGAGAAAATATCTTCTGATACAGGTTGTTTTTTCTTGAAATAAAATATTGGATCCAACAGACAATTTCTGATAGGTATACATAACCCAAAACCACACTAAATTCATAGTGTATTTTTGTTCTCAAACCAAATCTATGCTTTCAGCAATGTTTTTAATTCTTATTTAATTTCAAAATAAAGGCACAATGGGAGCAAGTAAACTCACTTAACATTATATATAATATATATATATATATATATATTGCATATATTCAAAGCAAGATTAAAATCCAGTCTTAATCTAGGAGTATATGTTTACACCCAATATTCTATGTGACTTTTCTGATAAGGTTAATCACATACTGTTGTGAATGCAGATTAACATTTTGTGATGTTTCAGAATCAAAAATTATAACTTGTCAAATAAGTATATATATATATATATATATATATATATGCATATATGCTTTAAAACTGGTATATATATATATATATATATATATATATATATATATATATATATGTGTGTGTGTGTGTGTGTGTGTGTGTGTGCGTGTAAATACAAAACTATATATTTACCCTTGACCAATTTATTCATTGATCTGTCAAATAATTCTAACAGTCTTCTTTGTGTCAGCACTTGTTTTATACTCAGAAAATGTTTCTTTCTTTCTCTGTCCATACATAAATTTGAGGTTACTTCAAATTCAAAGATAAGCAGCCTCCAAGGTGTTTGGAAATACGCAGATGTTCCACGAGATACCTTTCCTAGGCTTTGCAGCTGAAATCTATGAAGTTGGCCATCTTAGCGGATGTTTGTGAGATTGTCTGTGCCTGATTTCACAGAAGCCTCTCATCCTTAGACTGTTAATTAAGGACTTGTTTCCTTTATGTAATTGAACTTGTCACGTGTATAAATGAATCATATTTTCCACCAAAAATTTTAATGAGGAAATGATGGAGAGACTATAATAATGCAAAACTATTTTTATCATGGTGCTTTACAAAAAGAATGACCGCGCCTATGGGTAGAAGAAATGTTGACAAGCAAGTTCTTGTTATGTACAGAGATTAATTATGAAATAGAGTTGAGTACTTCTTACCCTCAGACTTTCTGCTAAGATTGCTCAGAATTTTCTTACCGGTATGCAATTCTGTCACCATGTAGTTTTGCCTGGACAGCACCTGTGAACTCATATATTGATTTGCGGACTCCTTGTGAACAACGCTGAAGGTGCCCTGACATTTCTGAGTTAGCTGGAGGGTAAGGTTCACCTGAGGGATTTTTCTTGTGATCTGGAGTCAGCACAATTTTAGAAAGTTCAAGAACACCGCCTGGACTAGCAAACAGAATGCATTAAGCCCCACTCTTACACGTGGTGATTTTCTCAAAAAAATTTTTAACTAAATCTGTTTCTTCCTTTGGGAACTGGTGGTAATCTAGGCCTCTGTTTCAGTGCTGTCAGAGAAAGTTGAGTGAAAGAGCTATTGCAGGTTATTTAGTACACACTTAGGCCCCCACATAGCCCTATGTGCATAATAACTGGTGGGCTTCCAGAGCATCTACATGAATGCACTGGATACTTTACTGAGGAAATACAGAGCCTGGGTAGTGACCATTGTGCTACTGCATTTACACATGAGTGCTACATCCTCTTGAAGTTGAATCTCTCTGTTAACAAACAACACTTTTTATTATTTCATTGTCACAAGACATTAACTATTTGGCATTTTAAACCTTTCACAGTGAAAGTATCCAGTACCGTCATTTGCATACCAAGCCAGTTTAAAATTTTTTAAGCTATAATTTCACACAGATGTTATTTAACTTTTTGAAGAAATAATTCAGGAATGATTTTTAAAACAAAATTAAATTGAAACACTTTATTATTTGAGAGAGTAGAGAAATATAAAAAGTCAAATTTTGACAGACTTCCAAACGCTCAAAAGGTCAGAACAACTGAAGCTGAGATAAGGGAGGGAAGAGAAAAACAAATCTAAATTAAATACTTTTTTATTATAGAATAAAGTAATAATCAAAAGTAAAGATTTATAGCACCTTTTAAGCTAATAGCATGAATGATGCAACTGGATTGAGTTTCCTGAATGAACAATTATTTTTTTAGTAGAAAATATTTGGACAAATCTATAGCCTTTGCAAATTACACAAAAGCTAATATAGATGAAGATATCAAAGAAATTATCAGAAGAATTATTGAGTATTAGATGAAAAAAATTACCAGCACTATAAATAACCATATATTTATTATTTTACTTCATGTTTATTTAATAATTAAAGCAAGCTCTCAAAAAATATATAATTAAATTCACTTTTGTCTAAGTTATCACGTAAAGTAATTGTGTCACACTCTTTTACAGTTTTTCTAACATCAAATTATTTTAATTCATTTTGGTATCCCTGTTAGCTTAAATTTGATTAGCTCCATATTTATGTATTGGACATTTTGTGAAATCAATTTCTTACCTACATGTATTCAAACTGAAAACTTCAAATTCTGAATTCAATAACAAAATGTATAAATTGAAGTGGAAAGGTAAATTTTTTACACCAGGATTCATCTCAAAATACTTCACTTAAAACTTAATTCTCCTTTAAATTCAAAATATTTCATTATTATCTTCAATGGTGAAAAATGTTGTTGACATTCCTAATTGAAGAAAAGGTAAAGTGTCTAGCCCTTTGGGTGCCACCAGAAAAAATTCAATTGTGCTTTGAAAAAGAACAGATTTTTCCTGCACTATTCATGCAACAGACTGTAACCATTCCTTCTGTGTTTGTCTCAGTCTTTTTCATTAATGCTTGTAGAGCTCATTTTTTCAAAATATATATTATTTTGCCCACTAAATCAGCTAATTTCAATGAGAGCATATTGCATACTTTCATGGAGAAATAGTACAGGGAAAGTATTTAAAACTTACCAAGTGTAAATGATAAACTCTCCTCACTGTTGTATGTTGATAATTATCTAGCTATGATTGCTTTCTGGGCCATGTTTTCACTTAGCTACTCTAGATTATTTCAAAGCACAGTGTTTATTATTAGCATCTCTTGTCTCTTTCAATCTATTTTTAAATTTATGTACATGTTTAATTTTTTCATGCTGTAAAGTGTCTGATAGCTTTAGATAAGAACAGAAAATTTAGAAAAATCATAGGAAATCCTGAGATATAGGCACATACTAAAAATTCTTATAGAAAAATAAAAAGCTTAATTTGAAAGCTACTTGTTTTCAAAAATCTAAAATGATCTGGCCAAAGTCCCTTCACAGGTTTTAAGTAGCATAAGTTCCCTGAGTCTGTGAGAAGAGGTCTGATAATTTATGCTGAAATGACAGAACCCACGAGTGGATCTAGGTTGGCTTCCAGTCTTGGGTATGATCCAATCCTCTCCCATCACGAAATGGAGATAAGGGCGTTGCTGGAAGATTCCAGTCCTGACAACCTTAGTTTTGGAATTTATTTTACACTGTGCTACCTACTGAAGAAGTAGAAGAAGTAGAAGAAAAGAAGCGTTTGGTGATTGGTATTTTAGGGAAAAGAAAATTTGAGAAGAAATTGTTACTAGGTGAAAAAAGACAATAAATCAGGATATAAACAAATATTTGGATTATCTTGGAGCTTAGAGATATGCCATGAAAAACACAAATCTATTTAAGCATATACTATGGGTATTGTTTACATTTAGGTACTTTGATGTAAGTAAAATAATTAAATGTGATGATCTTCCTTTTCTTTACTTTTTTCTTTTCTTTCTTTTTCATTTCCTTAATAGAAACTGATGAACTAAGCTGATAGAACTAGAACCACATGGACTCAGATGTTTCCTTATTTTCTAGCAGCGTTTCTAATGCAGCAATTTAATTTCTACTTAGAAATTTATATTGCCATGGAAAAAATGGTTAATAAGAGAATTTATTTTTAAACTAGGACTACAAAAGTGGATTATTTGAAACTTCGTCAGTTACATAATTTACGTTCTTTGTTCCAAACTAAAAATCTAATTCAAAGATCAGTGGCTTCATAGTTAATAGTCAATTTTATTGTGTTTTTGTGAAAAGAAAATTTTCCTCAAAGTAACAAATAAACTTGTGTGTTAGTAATATTTCTTTACTATTTTGCAAAAAATATTCACAGAAATTATGTGCTTTTTTGTCAGTGTTCAAAATGTACAGTATATATGTGTCTTATCTTGGCATTAATTTCTTCTGAATTATAAATATGTATGACAAACAAAACATTTTATTTCAAGATACAAAATAATTTAGAGAAATCTACAAACAACTTTAGGTGTGATGGTGGATGCCTATAAATTCAGCAATAATGAGGCCAAGGCCAGAAGACTGATTTGAATTTAAGGACAGCCTGGACCACATAGTGAGTTTCAGGATTATATTGACCTATAGAATGAGATCCTGCCTCAAAATAAATAAATGGATAAATAAACAAAAAACCTACAATCACCTATGTCACTTAGAATTTATGGGTTACACTGAGACTGTTCATTTAATCTTGAGAGTCTTACTAGTTTGAGTATAATAATGAATGCATACAACATTGATGAAAATCATATCTATGATATTATTACAAATGAAAACAAAAAGAAAGGTAAGGAAAGATAATGCTACACTCTTCACAATAACTACAATGTATTTTTATGGCATCTTAGAAATGGTATGGGAAAACATGGAGGGTAAGACCTAGGAAACATTAAAATGAGAATACCTCCATTATTACTTCTCTTAAATTCACCAGTTTCACTCTTTTGCTTAGAATGCACTATTGGACTAATAGTGGCAACTGAGATTATCCAGACTCCCCTCTTGTGAGGAATGATGCATTTGGTAATTCTATATATAATATATAGTGTGGTTTGAATCTAAAATGTCCAAAAAGTCTCATGCATTTGAATGTCATGGATTATCTATGGAACCATGAGCTGTTGGGAGACTGGGGCCTAGTCTGGAGGGATGGATTACAGTCATGTAAATTAGATTATAGGTGTGTAGTGAGGGTTTTCCACACCTTCTAGTCCTGGATCCAGGAGGGGCTGTTCACTGGGATGAGACCTGGAAGGATACATCAGCTGCACCTGCCTTCCTAGGAGGGCTAGGACTAGGCCTAGTCTCAACTAGTCTCTACTTGGCTTCCGGTGTGTGATGTCCTGAGAAGCTGCCTCCACCTCTGCCTCTGTCATGTGCTTCCATTGCTCCCGGCCACCCCTGAATGGACTGTAACCTTCTAAAACTGTGAGCTAAAATAAACCTTTCCTCCCTAAATTTGTGGATGTCAGGTATTGAGTCACAGCAACACAAAAGAAACTAAGACAGTATATTTGAGAAGTTCTGGAAAAGTAAAAAATATGATGATGCTGACTTGCTCCTCTTAGCATCTTGGGACAAACTTGTGAAAGAGAACAGTGAGCTCAGAGATTCAGACGTCGTCTGCCAGACACGCATAGATTCCTTGAGAACATATAGGCATCATCTGGAGATAAAGATTCTCTCCGTCAGCCACGTGACTGAAGTTGCCAAAAATGAAGCTTAAACCCTCGTTATTGGATTAGCTGAACTACAACTAGGTCAATGCTCAGCCTAAAACGGTACCTGAAGTTAAAGTGAGGGTGCCAATTGGGAAAGAATGGGGCGCCACCAACTGGGGTGGAGATGTGTGGGAAGATCAGGGAGAGAGTGAGGAATCCATAAATCTTGAAGAGGTTATTTTGCTAGAAGAGGGGATTTCTCCACCCTCAGCAGCAGAGGCTTCCCCACACCACTCCTGCCCTCTGTGCTGCTGACCTCTCCACTCCTACGTGAGGAAACTAGTCCTGTGTTGCCTATGAGCGCAGTCAGAAAACTTCCTGATGCAGTTACCAGGCAGGATAATCCTGATGCTCTTCAGAACCCACCTGAGGACCCACCTACTTATTCCTCTAGCTGATAAGCAGGGTTAAGCATGGCCCACTGTGAGCAAGCTGGAAATGTCTGATATTCCTTGGTTGACTGCTGAGGAGGGTATTCAAATTATTAGGGAAATGGAATGCTTGAGTGGATCTGCCAGATAAAATCAACTCATTGGAATTGAAAGGGTCCAGACCAGGTGCCCTCTACTATCCCTTTAGGAAACCAATTGGTGAGGGGAGTGCCAGCATCTTTGGAGCGCCCTATCATTACTCTTTTCTGTATCCATACCTTACAGTGGGAATGGCAGTCATACAACTACAACAGTTATATGGTATGGTTTTTATTGAATCTTGGAGTGTCAGAGGCTAAGTGGCATCAGTTAACAGCCAAAGACAGTATGGGCATACTTACTGTAATGTACAGCAGAGGCAAAGCAGTGATCAGAATTGACTGACATGTGTGGACCTGTGGCATTGGCTCATCAGTCATGATGTACCCAGAAGTGAAATAGATGGGAAACCTACTAAACTTTTGTTGGACTTATATAGGGAAAAAAAAGCCTAGGGCAAATAAATAAGCAGCTACCTCAAATAATCGCCATAGAGAAGCATGTTCCTTCAATTAATTTCCAGACTTGAGTCGGTTTACAAACTCATTATCTTTCAAATGAACCGAAGGCCCAGTGCCCTTGAGGAAGTACCCTGATATATTACCAAAAAGTTATAATATCAATATTTCTTCCATCCTTCCCAAAAGGACAGCCCTTCACTGGAGAAACTGCATTGGGGAAGGGGAAATGATCAGACATTTTGAGGACTGCTACACTGGATCTGAGTTAACGCTTATTCTAGAAGACCCAAGACATAACTTTGGACCTCTACTTCAGGTAGGGGCCTATAGAGGTCAGGTGATTGATGGAGTATTAGCTAAGGTCGAACTCACGGTGGGCCCCGTAGGTCCCCGAGTCCATCCTGTAGTCATTTCCCCAGTTCTAGAATGCATAATTGGAATAGACATCCTCAGTACTTGGCAGAATTCCCATATTGGTTCCCTGTGGTGTGAGGGCTATTATGGTGGGAAAGGGCCAATAGAAGCCGTTGGAATTCCATCTGCCAAGGAAAATAGTAAATGAGAAACAACATCTTATACATATCCCTAGAGGGATTGCAGAGGTTAGTGCCACCATCAAGGTCCTGAGGGTTACAGGGGTGGTCATTCCCACCACATCCCCATTCGACTCTCCTATTTGGCCAGTGCAGAAAATGGATGGATCTTGGAGGATGACAGTGGATTATCATAAACTTAATCAAGTGGTGACACCAATTGCAGCTGCTATACCAGATGCAGTTTCCTTACTTGAACAGATTAACACATCTCCTGGTACCTGGTATGCAGCTATTGATTCGGTTAATACATTTTTATACCCATCCGTAAGAACCATGAGGAGCAACTCACTTTCAGCTAGCAAGGTCAACAGGATATCTTCAATGTGCTGCCTCAAGGGTATATCACCTCTGCAGCCATGTGTCGCAGCATAGTCTGTAGGGATCTGGATCATCTTGCCCTTCCACAGGACGTAACAGTGGGCCACTATATTGATGACAATATGCTAACTGGGACCCCGTGAGCCACCAGGCAGCAACCACTTTGTACTAGTTGGTGAATTATTTGCATGTCAGAGGCTGGGAAATAAATCCCACTAAAAATTCAAGGGCCCTCAACATCAATAAAATTCCTAGGAGTACTGTGGTGTGGGGCATGCAGAAATATTCCCTCTAAGGTGAAAGATAATTTATTACATCCAGCACCTCCTACATCCAAAAAAGTGGCACAAAGCCTAATAGGCTTATTTGGATTTTGGAGGCAACATATTCATCACTTGGGTGTGTTGCTCCGACCAATTTGCTGAGTAAAACAAAAAGTGGCTACTTTTGTGTGGGCCACGGAACAAAAGAAGGCTCTGAAGCTGGTACAGGCTGCTGTGCAGGTTGCAAACTGGGCCATACGACCCAGTAGACCCAATGGTGCTTGAGTTGTCAGTGGCAGATAGCAGAGCTGTTTGGAGCCACTGGCACGCTCCCATAAAGTTAATCACGGAAGAGACCCTTGTAATTTTGAAGTAAGGCCTGCAGATAACCACAGAGACCCAGACCACAACTCTTATGGAACTTAAAATGAAAAACAAACTGAAACAGGGGGGTAGGGTGGGGAGGGAGGGAGGGGTGGGTAGGGGGAGGGACAAAAGGAGAGTGGGAAAGTCTTTGTCACCTTGACAAGATATGTAAGTGCACAAAATGCTCAACTTCATTGTAAACCTTAAATTTTGCACATACGTAACAATCAAATGGAAAAAATGAATAAAAATTTAACAAAAAAAGAAAGAAAAAGAGTTCTGGCCTGCCACTGGGCCTTAGTGGAAATTGAACATTTTACTGTGAAACCCCAGGTTTCCATGAGACCTGAGCTACCCATAATAAACTGAATGCTGCCTGACCCTTCAAGTCACAAAGTTGGATGTGCACAACAGTTCATCATCAAATAGAAGTGGTATATATGTGACTGGGCCCAAGCAGGTCCAGAAGGCACAAGTAGATTACATGAAGTGGCTTGGATGTCCATGGTGCCTACTCCTGCTGTATTGCCGTTTGTCCCCCAGGATGCACCCATGGCTTGATGGGATATACCCGATCAGCTGACAGAGGACGAGAAGAAGAGTGCCTGGTTTCCAGATGGTTCTGCACATTATGCAGGCTCCACATGGAAGTGGACAGCTGCGGTACAGCAGCTCCTTCCTGGGATGTCCCTGAAGGACAGTGGTGAAGGAAAATCTCCACCATGGGCAGAACTTTAAGTAGTGCATCTGGTCATGAATTTTGCTTGAAAGAACAAATGGCCAGATGTGCAAGTATATATTGAATCATGGGCTGTAGCCAATGGTCGGCTGGCTGCTTTGGGACACGGAAGGAAGACAATTGGAAGATTGTTGAGAAAGATATTTGGGGAGGAGGTATGTAAATAGACTTCTCCACATGCACAGAAGATATAAAGATATTTGAATCCCACCTAAATCTTCACCAAAAAGTAACATCGGCAGAAACTGTCTTTAATAATCAAGTGGACAAGATGACTCCTTAACTGCCCCTTCCAGCCAAGCTCTGACTCCCGATAACACACAGTTCTAAACACACGAGACTCTTGGGGATCACTCAATATCCAAACCATAGTAATTGCTAAAAGATTTTCATATATTATATGCAACTTTAATCGAAATTGACTTAGTTGATTACAAATAATAAATACACATGGTATTTTTAGTGCCCTACAGCTAAATTTTCAACAAATACTTATATCATCCTTCTGAGATTAGTATGAGTCAGTTTACATTCATCTTATCAGAAATTAAATGATATCAAAACAGTAGCAGTTGTAAAAATTATGAAACCATGATTATACATATTAGTAGGATAAAACTATTATTACATTATATTTTCATTTTCTTAGAAGACTATTTTTATGACTTCCACATTTTAGCTATTGTTAGTTGTGCTGCTATGAACATGGGCATACATATATCTCTGTTATGTGTTGTTTTGGCCTCTTTTGGAAATATTCTCAGGAGGGGTGTAGCTGGATTGAAGGGGATATTTATTTTCATTCTTTTGAGAGATCTCCATACTGCTTTCCACAGTGATTGTACGAATTTACACTCCCACCAGCAGTGCAGGAGGGTTCCTTTCTCCCCACAGCCTTGCCAGTGTTGATTGCTATTTGACTTGTTGATATAGGCCATTCTCTCTGGAATGAGTTGGTACCTTAGTGCTGTTTTGATTTGCAATTCTCTTATGGCTGGGTTGTTGAACATCTTTTCATGTATCTATTGGCCCTTTGAACTTCTTTGTGAGTGAACTGCCTCTTCATTTCATTTGCCCACTTTTCAGTAGGATCCTTTACTTTGGAAGGTTTATTTTTTCAGCTCCCTGTATATTCTAGTTATGAGCTTCCTATCTGATATGTTGGTGGTAAATATTTTTTCCCAGTCTGTTGGTTCTCTTTTTACAATGTTGATAGTTTCCTTTGCTATGCAGAAATTTTTTAATTTGATACAATCCCATTTGTTAATAATGGGGATAATTTCTTTTGCTTTTGGTGTCTTGTCAAGGAAGTCTTTCACTACCCCTATGTCTTTTAGATATTTGCCCAATTTGCCTTCTAGGAGGTTCAGTATTTCAGTATTGTAATGTCTAGGTCTTTGATCCATTTTGATTTGATTTTGGTTCATGGTGATAAGTATGTGACTAGATTCACTCTTCTGCATGTGGCTAATGAATACACAAACTGTGGTATTTACACACAGAAATATTATGCATCTATAAAGTCCAACAGCATGGAGGCTTTTGCAGGAATGGAAGAAACTTGAGAACAAAATGCTTAGTGAAGTGAGTCAGAAGCAGAGGTGAAACATCTATTGAATGGTCTCTCTGATATGAGAAACCCAGATCACAACTATCTCACGGAACTTAAAACCACAATCAAAGTGAAGCAGTGGGGTAGGGTGGGGAGGCAAGGAGGGGTGGGTAGGAGAAGGGACAAAAGGAGAGTGGGAAAGTCCTTGTCATCTTGACAAGATATGTATGTGCACAAAATGCTCAACTTCATTGTAAACATTAAATTTTGTTCTTATACACATCAATAATATGAGGAAAAATAATAGAAGAATATTTAAAAGGTTTATAGTCATTTACCACTAAATATAGTCTATTATTGAGATCAGAATGTTTTTTGCCATTTCAACTCAACAACCATGATTATTTGAATATTCTGTTGATACTGTAGAGAGGAAAAGTGTGTAATTCCCAGAATTGAGTTAACAATTCTATCAGCATCTCAAAGAAATTATTATCAAGCTTTTGAATTATTAATAATAGAAAAGACTAAGTCCCTTATATAGCTCCAAAATACATATTAGGTATTAGTTTTCAAAATTTTATTCTCTGAATGTTTACACACTACCTGGTTGAAGAATTATAGTCTTTAAAACTGTCATAAAAATAATACAGCTGGAAAGAGATTAATGTTTATATCTACAGTCATAACTAGCCTAAATGCTTTGATAAAACTACTAATGTTCTTTATATTATTGCTTTGTAGGTCAAAGCTAGTGAAGACAGAAATACAGTGGTACTTTCCTTTCTTTTAAGTATTTTGCTTAAATTAATGTTAAACTGCTTCCAGCTTTAATTTTAGGAGTGGTCTTTGACCTCAAATCCTCAGGCTTCCTGTGATTTTAGCAAAGAAATCTGTTTGTTAAATTACTACTTTAAAAACGAACCTGACTTTTGTGGTACTGGGAATTTAACCCTGAACTTACATATATTAAGTCAGTGTTCTACAGTCAGTCCTAATATACAAGTATTTGAATAAAAATACTTTATCTTTCACAAAGTGCACTGAGATATGCTCACATTAACTGGTCAGCTGTTAAGTGAATCTTGATGGATAAAGAAATTTGACCTGGATTCACCCTCATGAAGTTTTCATAGGGTGATTGAGAAAGAGTCACAGTCAGTATTGATTTTAGAAATTGTGATATCATATGAGTAGCATAATATTTTTAAGTGTCATAAATAAATATTTTTAGGGTTGCGTAAGTTATGGTATGAGGGAAAAACTCACTGAAAAACTAGCTAAAGCAAAATCAAGAGGAAGACAGAAATGTTGGTCATGTCTTTATGGAAGATTAGTACTCCATGGTGCACATGTACCACAAATTTTGTAGGCAAATGTTTATTGATGGATATTTCGGCACTTCACACATTTAACTATTGTTAGTAATGCTGCTACAAACAAGGGTATAGATGTATCTCTTTTGTATGCTGCTTTTATATCTTTTGCAAATTTATGTATAATTACTTATTAAACTATCAATTAAAATATATTGATATAGATATATTATAATCTAATGTAATATTAAATGAATTTTGCTAAGTATAACTAACTTACATATGAACAGAAAGTCAGACAGATACAAATAAACAGTTTTTAACTTAACTCTTTATCTTACATGAGGAGAGATAAATTCTAATCATTTTAGGAAAGTAAATACACCTGGATATCATAGGGCTATGAGAAATAATCAGACATAGAAGGTTAAATATTTCCTGGGTTCTCTTATAAGAGAGCCCCAGAATATAAATGATTCAAAAAGCAAACTAAGAGAGTAGTATGAGAGAAAGCAGGTAACGGGCATTGTGGATATGGCAAGAAGATCGGAGGATCAAGGAACACAGCAGGGTGAGGGAGGGCAGGGGGGAAATATTCATGCACAACATGTATCATAAACATAATGATAAAAATAGTAATTATGAATTAAAATTTTAAATTGACTTTTAGTTATGCCAGTGAGTTTAATTTTGGCATATTAACAGCATTGTAACACCAGGCCCAGTGGCACAGGTCTGTAATCCTAGCACTCTGCAAGACTGAGGTGGAAGGATCACAAGCTCACAGTTTCAGCCTGTGCAAGTTCGTGACTCAGGGAGAATCTGTCTCAAGTAAAGAATAAAAAGGGTTGGAAATGTAGGTCAAGTTGAAGGGCCTGAGTTTAGCCCCCGTTACCAACCAACAAATAAGCACACAACAAAACCACTTCTAGATTGTGATAATTACTTCCTTTCCTTGTTTCCAATAAAGTGTATTAGATATACTTAGTCTTTCAGTGCAATTTTTCAATAGCACTTGTTTCACTATTTTCAGAGGTGGACTGTGCACATTGCATCTGTCCTTTTAGACTCACTGGAATGTTTATATTATTTCTTACATATTCATATAGTTTAGGTGGTCAAGGAGATTGACTGTTTCCATGATGTTATATGGTAATAAAACACAAAAAAGGAATATGACTTAAAGAACTAATTCAGTGAGTACCTTAAATGATAAAAAATAGTTTTATGTGAATTAAGAAAGACATCTACAAAACAAAACCAGAGTTCAGACCCTACCAAGTAAGTCTCATATTAAGATGTGTCTTAAAGGAAAATACATATTTTATTTATTTAGTAATTTGAAATGTATTCATCTAATTTGTCATTTATTGATTTCTCAATGAGTTTTTTCCCATTTTATTGATATGTATAAGTGCAAATTTTAAGATTTACATTGATCTTGAGCATTCTGTGCTCAAGAGTCAAAAACTACAGATACATATCTTGTCATGGTAAGGCCTTCCCGCTCTCCGTTCAGTCCTTCCCCTACCCATCTCCCCCTTCCCTTTATTTTTCACTTTAAGTTCTGTGAGAAAATTGTGATCTGAGATCTGAGTTTCTCCTATCAGAGAGACCACTCGATGTTTCACTTTCTGCTTCTGACTCACTTCACTAAGCATGATGTTCTCAAGCTTCTTCCATTTGTCTGTAAAAGCCTCCACGCTGTTGGACTTTATTGATGCATAGTATTCCATTGTGTATAAATACCACAGTTTGTGTATCCACTGGTCTGTTGATGGGTATTTTGGTGACTTCCGTATTTTAGCTATTGTTAGTTGTGCTGCTATGAAATGGATGAACTCTTCATAGTTGTTCTATCAAAAACTACAGATACTTCATTTGTTTCTCTGTCAACCTTGGAAGGAAAAACTACATTGCATTTTTTAATATTTTAAGATTTAAAATCCGTAAGAGATTTTATAAGATGCTACAATGTCAAAGGACACATTAATGAACACTTGTTTCACTTTTTTAAAAATTCATGGGTTACTCAAGTTAGAAATACTGAGCTTTAAACAAAAAGATAAAAACGGATAGTAGATTGAGCACACTGAAAGGTATCATTTGGGGAATTAATTTAGAAGGTTGAAAACATAATTACTGCTTGATCAAAATGCATACTTCTCTTAGGGACATTTTGCCTTTAATTTATTAATTTTAATGCTCATTATACTCTGATACACTATCTCTCTGAAAGAAAAAATTGTATTATTCATTTTTTTAAATACAGAAACTGTACATTTGACATGTTCTTCAACACAGTATGCAGTTTCTTTAAGTTTCTATTTTTAGTTGATTTTATTTGCGTGGAAAAAAATAATAATAACTGATATACCAACAAGTCATTCTCTGCATGATGAGAGCTTTTTAAGTGAGTGAGTCACCTTCTATGAAAGCTGTAGTTTAATGACGTTGCCCATGAGGCTTGTGAATCACAGAAATGTTAACACATGTGTCTTCAATTCACAACTAGCTTCCAGCAATTTCTTCTTGTTACTTGATACTGATAATTAAGAATAACTTAACTATAGATGAATGAATTCATTAGACTTTCGAGAAGGCAGAAATAACAGGAAATGTGTTATTTTTTAAATTGAACTCTCCTTGTAACATATAATAGGTACCTTTCATATGCCATATTTTGATTTTCAAACTTCAGCTGAGCAATGGACATCTAGAGCTACATTATCACATTAGCACCTTTCAGCGGAGTCGCCGTTAAACCTTTTGGGCTAAGCTGTGTAGGAGTGGGTTGAAACACAGGCTTAGACAATTGTCTGCAGTGCGATATATGGGGATGTGTTAGAGTCACTAATGGAAATTTGCAAAGATACTGAAGGAGGCTTTTGAGGACCGAGAGGGTTCAAGGCTATTTTTCTTTTTATTTTTTGTCAAAAAATGAATTAAAATAATGAAAACAGAGAAAAAATAGCAGCTGAATACACTTTTGCTACTAAAATATTTTTAATTCTTCTAGCCTCGTGAGATAAGTTTTAAAAAATTACATACATAATGCTCAAGCTATCAAAAACTGTATGAATCTATATTCTTCTATAATTATATATTTATATTAAATACATATTTATTTTATTTAAATAATATACATTTAATGTATACATACAGAATAAAAATGCTTGCTAATAGTATTATAGGATTATAGAACTCTTTTCATTTTTAATTTTTACTACTCTTTCAAGATTTCTATTTTGATTAAAATCAATTTTACTTTATGAAAAATCAAATGATTTCTTTGCAATATTTTCTAATTTATGTCTCCAATTTAGTAATAACTTAATGTATTATTTAGTAGTGTATATTTGTAATATCTAATTGCTATTATAAATATTTGTTTGATTTAAGAACGCGTATCTTTTCTTTGCATATGAATATTTTATTTCTTTTTCTTGTGAATCTCTCATGAGCTTTTTGCCATTTTCTTTTATGGTGACTGTTTCATTTATATTCAAGAAATTGAAATTATAGCAAACATAATACAGGTTTATCTGAGAGATATTGCAAGTCTGGCTACAGATCTTGGTATTAAAGGAAATATTGAAGTATGCAATTCATACAGGCCTACAAAGATATTATATACTGTACTCTATTAAGTGTGCAATAGCATTATATTTCAAATAACATGTCCATATTTCAATTTAAATTACTTTACTGCTAAAAATGGTAACAATCATCGGAGCTATTGGAAAAATTGTACCATTAGATATTCCACTCAAAGTTGCTACAAACCTTCAAATTATGCATAAAACAATAACTGCAAACTGCAACAAAGTGACAAACAAAAAAGTGGTTGCTGGTGATCTTTTATGTTTGTCTGACTGTACAAATTGCCTCCTCAGTATGCACACTTTAAAACCCGAACCCCTCCCCCTGTGTAGATTTCAGTATCGCTTGTCCTTGTATCCGTTTCTTGACCTTGTGCTTATTTCAGGTAAGTGCAGGTGAGCAGGGACACTGAGCTCTTGGACTCATTCTCCTATTGATGTGGAAATACGCGGCCTTGTTAGAGACTGAAAAAGTGTAAAAGAGCAAAAGACATAGATGCTCCTCCCCCATCCTCTGGTCACCAGGATCTTGGTAAGGAGCCTCACCTCCTCTGCCCTTATATGCGGGCGCCGGCGTTGCGCCAGGGAATCCGCGCAGATCGCAGTCCTGTGCTGTGTTAACACCTCCTCCTACTTGTCCCCATGGTGACATTTACGCCATGCATTTGAGAATCTTTGCCTTTCCAGTCTGTCTCTTACAATATTTCAGTTTCTCTATCAGGCTAGGTCTTTTGTCTCATTATTTGTATTGATGATTTCTACTTTTTTGATTAAGCCTAAACTGAGGCACTATTGATAGACGCAGCACAGCTTCATAGCTTCACAATGCCCTACTAGTTAGTACTCACATTTCCAAGAGGTGAGTGAACACATAAGAAAAAAATGAGACCCAAGCACAGGAAGTACCTTCCTCAGTTTACAGAGTCAGAGAGTAACCCACACACCCAAAAGCAGAAAGGATTTTCAGGGGTGACCCCAGACCACATTATAGAGACCTTCCAATTCAGGCTTTGAAAATATTTAAATAAAGCATTAATAATATTTTTATTTTTATATTACTTTTAGAAATAGTGATTGGGGAGAAAAAAATTCAATTATAATGCTAAATTCCAACTGCAATGCTGCATTAGTGATTACTGCTAGTTATTTGTATGTGTGTGAAAGGTATTTTAGTCCTGTATTATTAATACTAGAAGGAAGGTGCTGGCATCGTATTCATGGTCTTCATGCACCCTGTTCTCAAAAACTGAGTGAAGTTTATGTATATACTAATTTCTACTCCACTTTTCTAATCCTTTTTGATATAAACAATATTTAATTTAATTAACTCTGTGTGTGTGCGTTTGTGTGTGTGTGCACGTGTGTGTGTTTGTGCATGTTTTTACCAGAAATTGAACCCAAGGCCTTCTCACTGTGTTACATCCCTCACACCACTTTTTAGCTTTGATTTCAAAAAAAGGTCTTAAGTTTTTAAGTTGACCAGGCTGGGTTGAAATTTGCCACCTTCTGTCTCTGCTTCCTAGAATGATAGGATCGCAAGTCTGTTCCATTTTTAACTTAGCACTTATCACTTTTATTAATATTGTATAATTTACATGATATCTGACAGTTTGCATCAATAATCAATATATGTAGCATTTTGCACACTTAAATACAATCATGTGAAATGTATCATTTTGTAGCCATTTGCAACCATATTATGCATATGAGATTAATTTCTGTTGATAGGTATTTTAATTGTTATAGAGAATTTCACTTGTTCAAGAGCACCTGAGGATTTTCTCAATTTTCCTCTTTTATGAAAGTATCTCAGTAAACTGAATCATGTGTACCTGCGTGATCACATATGTATGAGAGTGGGTGCACATTTCATAGTGGGAGCCTCTAGTTTGATTTATACTCAGATCTGTCTGACTTTGTTGACAGATTCCAAAAGGGGTTACACACTATCTGCATCAAAATGTACGAAAATGCTCCCCTGCCCCAAATCACTAATGTAGCACTAAGAGACTCATATTGCTTGAAACTGGAAAGTCAGAGCTTTCTGTATTGGGAAGTTGGCTAGATTAATGGGGTTAATTAGATAGAGTAGAATTTTTCACTGATGATTTCATGTGAAGAGCTCATAAGGGCTGAAGGCCTGGTCAGAAGGATGAGATCACTGGGACATGTCCTGGAGGGACAGAATCCTCCCAGCTCCTTCCAAGCAGCAGTCGGCTTCCTGGCAGCGATGACACAAGAAGCTGAGAAAAGAAGCTTTCCTATATAACGCCCTTCTACCAGGGTACCATTGTCAGTGCGACAGGAAAGGACTGAGGCCTCTGAACTGTGAGCCAAAATAAACCTAACTTACGGATCTTGAGTTTCTCCAGCAAGGAGAAAGTGACTAAGATGCAGATTTTACTTTTGCTATTAGAGAGATTTCAAGTGATATTATATTAATATTCTAATTATCTTGGTTTAAAAAATAAAAACCTCTTTCAAATGTTCATTGCTAATTGGTCTATGGCTTTTAGCCAGGCATTCTATTCTTTTTTACTATTAGAAGTTATTGAGCTGCTAGGTGATCTTCATATATTTCGGGTGTAATAATTCTGTCAGGTGTAACTTCCATACACTATTCCTCATCTGTACCCTCTTCACTCACATTTTATAGTGTCTGTTATTGCCCCTAATATCTTACTGGCTTTCTATTTTAATCTGAAATCCTGTGCATTTGTCTAGTTTAAGAAGTTTCTCTAAACTGTGAAAGACTTTGAAATATCCATCAACAGACCAGTGGTATATGTCCACAATGGAGAATTATGCTTCAATAAAGAGAGATCAGTCTGAAGCTTTTGTAGATAAATGAATGGAAGTTGACACAATCATACTCTGCAAAGTGAGTCGAACTCAAAAGGTAAAAATATCATATGGTGTCTCTAATATGAGAATCTAGAATACAGATGGTCTTCTAGACACCTAAGAATGTGTGATAGTGGGAGTTGGGAGGCAGGGAGAAGGGAGCAGGAGGCCCATTATGAAGGGGTAGGGAATGAGAAGGTAATGTTGAAATGCTATATATGTGTACAAAATCCTCAAGCTCAATGTAGCCTCCCCCATCTCTCTCTCTCTCTCTCTCTCTCTCTCTCTCTCTCTCTCTCTCTCTCTATATATATATATATATATATATATATATATATATATATATATATATATATAATACTAACAAATATTAGGGGAAAAAAGAATTTCTCCATATCCAAACCTTTTTTATTTTCTCAAACTTAATCAGTTTTATTTGTAGCATATAGATTTTCAATTGGCTAAAATCAAATTTGTATTTTGCATAAACAAAAACTCAGTATTGCTTTTCAACATCTGTACACAAACATTTCAGACTTCAATAATGATCAATACAATTTTTTTCTCAACTGATTTAGAATGTGCTTAGATCATGATTTTCGTGTAATATTGGATTTGTTTCTAGATCTCCATTTTACTCCATTAAATAATTTGCTTATTTTTGTGTAAAATCCACACTATTACAATATTAGAGTATTAGACTTACTACTGGAGTAGTAAGATTTTTAACATTTCCTTTAAGTTTCATAAAATTTTTATGATAAGCTTGGGAAATTGGGTGATTTCTGAGAGCTTTCATTGGGTGGAAAAAGCTTAAAGATCATTGCAGATGGATAAACACAATATTAATTCATGACAACATAGAATTTTTATTTAAGTGATGGGTGTGTATATCTGAAAATAAAATCTTGCAAATTTTAAATATAAATAGTTTAAAACTCTTCAAAACAGTTTTCAATTTTTCTTACTGGACATTCATACTTATCACTCAAAGGTTTATATTTTCAATGAGTCTTATATTACTAGGAAGAGAAGCAAAACATTTTCGAAACAGCTAAATTTTACTTTATAGAAGATGTGTATGTACATACTAATATATAGAAGCATTAATTTCAATCATATAAATTTTCCACTTTTATTTTTTTGTAAAACAAGTGATTGAATTAAAACAATGTTTATATTTTTCATTCCCTAGAAGTATGATTATATATCTATGAAAAATAAAAATTTCATTTCAATCATTCAAACCCATATGCTTATTTCACAAATAATCTCATACAATGTTTTCGTATTAATGTTATTCAAATATTTATATAACGAAAAACTATGTTGTTACAATCTGTCCTTCTTACCCTTGATTTGTTGTGTCACTTTATTAACATAACAGGCTAAAAGTTTAATTTACTGGTTTTTAAACTTACGATTTTCCATTACTTCTTCTATTGCAGAAACTGGAGATTTCTCGTCTTCTTTTTGACTATACCTCTCATCCCGTACAGATTGTTCCGCTCAGTTATTTTTCTATGTCCTTGGTTATATACGTCATTACTTTCAGCCTTTTAATTTTTCCCACAAGCCTTAACTTTTAAGATAGATATCACACGTTGAATTCCTACGCACTTATGTGTGTCATATTATCCTTAAATATTAAATATTTTATAAATCCTATTGTTTATTATTGCTATTAATATGTAAATTATTTTGAGCAAATTTTGCTTGTTTCTGTGTTTCCCTGGACATTTGCTCTGATTTAAATGCTTCCAACACAACTCTTGTCGAAATCTAATTCCCCTTGTAAAGCATTAAGACGTGAAAGGAGGCAGACCATCTAAGAGAGATTGGGTCACAGATGTACCAAGTCAGACGTGGGAGAATGAGTGAAGTCTAGAGACGTCTGTCTGCAGAAAGCAGCCATGCTCTGGCACTTGGATGGCTTCTTTCCCCATGTGGTGACCTCCCTGTGTTGGGACTCTGCATGGCATCCTTACCATCCACAGGACTTGCAAAAAGAAGCTTGTTATGAATAATATTTAGATGATGACTGTAATGTCAACCCACAAAAATGTAAATAATTGCTACAACCAAATCAAAACAATAAATAAAATTAAAGAAAGCTTTATTTACGTGTCCCCTCAGTCTTGTAACATCCCAGTTTCTAGAATTATGAACAGATTAGTCCTCTTCTCTATATAAAATATGCATTCTCTATTAAAGAGGTACAAAAATAGAAAATGGACTAAAGACATACTTAAAAATGGCATTATTAGTTTTATCATTTTCTTAAATAGACCTGCCTAAATCATATTAGAGTGAATGATTGTTCAAAATGTCTTTTAAGTTATGGTTTGTATACAATTCTGCAAGATATTGATAATTGCACTCTTTGTTAAATTTTATCTAAATTCATGGTTTTTGTTTGTTGGTGCTTTTTGCCGCTATTGCTGAATTCATTATTTTAATATGTAGAAATTGTACTGCTTTCTTGTTTGTAGAGGAAAGAAAAATCTGCCTATGATTATGCATACAAGAAGAGCTTCCTATGACATTTTGGCCCATTAATATTTCTTAAATATTAATTATGTGTATGTTCAAATAAAAATAACTTACCTAAAACTTGTATTATTCCTAATATAAATTACATGTTGAAGAGTTACCTCACTGATGTTTTTATTTATCTGTGAAATAGTATAATTACCTTATGCAGTCAAGAACATCACAGTAACCAATTAAAAAGCTGCAGAGTCCCAGGATTTCATAAAGAAGGAAGTATTACAAAAGAACCTCCGGCAGGAGTCATAGCTCACTCCATAAGCCGGGTTTGGTGGTGCATGCCTGTAATCTCAGCACTCAGCATTGAGGCAAGAGCATTGCTTGTGAGCTCAGGACCAGCCTGGGCAATAGCATTAAACCCTGTCTCAAAATATCAATCAATCAATCAATCAATCAGGTACATCACAAAAAATAACTAATAACTGCTTAAATGACTTTATTGTTCTTGAGCAATAATTTTCTAAAGAATATTTGGGCTAAAGAATTTATGTAAGTACCAAGCATAACAGTGACACAGTTTAGCTTATACAATTAGGAGCAGTACTTTGCCCAATAATTTTTTTTTTTGAAGATTTTGGTAGTTGCTAGGAAATTCTTAAAGTTCTCGAAATCTTGAAATGTAGCACTGTATATAAAGTCAACAATTCCTACTCTACAAAGACATAAATTTTACATGGTTGAACCTTCATAAAGTTTATTTATGATTTGTTTATCTTGATAAGAAAATGAAATAGTGCACTCTGACCTCAATACATCTAGAAATGGGCAAAATAACAGAGTAATTTTTAATGGCCTCAGTTAAGGAAAGTCACACACCTCCACAGATTACAAATGAGCCTGAAATGGAGGGGATTTGTTCTCTTTGCACTTTGACCAAGTGCAAGCAATGTCAAGTGGCCAATTTTCAAATCAGGTAGTCACAATAACATGAAAAAATAACTAGAAAATTAACCTGGTGAAGATGAAGTATATTCGCATCTCCAGTCTGGTATGAATTCACAACGCTTGGTTTGCCTGCCCAAATATATGCCATTATTCTGGCAATTAGGGATTTTGTAATTTACATCAGTTGTATCTTATCTGTAAGTTGGTCTCTACTCTTATCCTGCAAATTTGTCTATAATAAAATGATCACTCTGAAAGCTAGTTTTCAACTACCCCCTTACTGCTATCTTATTTTTAATGTAATTGACATTGACAAAGAAAATAAATGTTGTGTGATATTTGTTATTGGTAAAAAGAGTGAATTTAGCCTTTTGAGATAATAAAATGAAGCTTTAAATGGCTTGTGTATCTCACCACGATTAATCAAGCCTTTCTAATACACATGGCCCAATCAAAGTCCTTCCTTGGTCTAAATAATTTTAATTAAGCAATTCTACCTTCTGTAGCGGTCATTACCAGAAGATAATTGACTGAGTCGGTAATGAAGCGTTCTGTGAATGCTAAACAAACAGCAAGGTTAATTATCTGGCAGAGATGTCTGTTATGAAAGTGCACTGCTAGCTTTCCAAGTTTCCTAATCTCGGGCAGACCTCTTAGTAAATTATAATAATCCTCAACCAAAAATAGTGTACGACTGTCGTCGCTATGCACCTACATGGTGAGATCAAGTGATCAAAAACCTTATTTGAACATAATAACAGCAAAACCTGCTTTTTAAAATTATTTCTTTCAAGTAGTGTGTTTCCTTTTTCTTAATTGTTCTTTCAATTATAAATATTGAAACAAATTTATGAATTATGTAGCTTAGTACCAACAAGACTGACATCTAAGATAGATTTTGATTAGGGCATGGTTCAGAAGATTTAGAGGAAGCAATATATAATTCCCTGACTTATTTGATGGTTTTCTATTCACTTGATTAGTGAAGATTTCTTTTCTTTTTCTCTTCCTTCATTCTGTTGTAAAGAGTCTGTTTGTCAGGTAGTTCTCTAGATGCACAGCTGCTACATTAATAACATTTAAGTACATTTAGGTGTATTTTGCTTGTAATTTTATTCACCTGCTTTTAATACATAAAATAAAATAGTTACTGTACAATGTTCTCACA
This sequence comes from Ctenodactylus gundi, assembly GCA_004027205.1. NCBI lineage: Eukaryota > Metazoa > Chordata > Mammalia > Rodentia > Ctenodactylidae > Ctenodactylus > Ctenodactylus gundi. The sequence goes on from PVKB01000019.1 coordinate 1,510,905, forward strand.
AAATAAAATAGGTTTTTAAAAATTCACATCAAAGCAATTCTTGTTCAAAAGTATGAATGAGATAATACTAGTAATATCCTTGACCTCAAATACTATATGCACTTTGATTTAAATAAATTTCATAAGCCCAACTTTCACAAGGGCTTATGCATAAGATGCTAAGACACTTTCCCAGGTCACTCTATTCTTACGTTTTCTATTCTTACGTAGTAGTTTTGACGTTGTAATTGGACTCCTATTATATGAATACTCTAATATATTACTGAGCTGTAACAAAATTTTATTAAGAGAATTTCAGAAAGTAGTTTATATTTTTTTTCCATTTAAGTATATAAAAGTTAACATATTTTATAATTGTACAATGGCAGAAAAATGTCACAAATGCATTCGTAAATGTTGTGTTTGAAAGATTATATTGCCTTTAGTGCTTGTTCTTATCAGAATAAAATAAGTCAATGCACATTAACCAACACATACTAAGTTACAATGTATTATGTAACGATGTGATTATTATCCATTTATTACGGAAGAGTCATCACAAAAAATGTGAGCACTATACAAAAGGTAGACTTTGGAACTGTTGGAATCCCTGTAGTAACCAAACCACGGCGAAGCAGATTACATCCCTCATTGGAGTGAAAGACAATCCTGGTATTTTGAAGCAAATGAAAATTCAAAACTCCACCAGAATGATGGTAAAAATGGACTTTTCAAATGAAAATGAAGAAAAATTCTTACACCTGGAATTAAGGAAAATTCCTTTAAACTTAATGAAAAAAAAAAACTGTTTACTCTTTTGAATATTTACTCCTCGATGGGAGAAAAGAATTTTCTGTTGAATGTGTTTGGCTGGATCAGTTTAATTGAGTAAGAAATCTATCATTGCAAAAAATAACAGCAAAATATTTCATGATAATTTGATTGCGACCTATCTTTAATGAAAAGCATAATGTAGCAGAAACCAGAGTTGGAAATATAGTCATATTTGCTAATGCAGCAAATCTCAAAATTATAAATTGTATTTTGGTGAAATTTGTTTAAGTGTTTTAATTAAGATAACACTTTCTCTGAATTTTTATTTGTTTAAAACATAAGATTGTATTCACTCAATCTTCTTTTTTCATATAAATGTAGTACATTGGCTGCTGTCTATGCATAGTATTTGTATTTGTGGGTCATCAGCAAATGTCGATTTCATTGTATATAATGATAATTTGTAGTAATATTAAATATCTTTAAAAAGTTGATTTACATACTCATTTATACAGGAATACTGGCAATCTCAAAATAATAACAATTTTTAGAAAGAAATACATATTGTTAACTAGGTCTTGAACTCACAGTAATTTTTGTGCCCTAGATCTAAAGCAGGAATTTCATTTCTATGCATATGAAAATTAACAAAATATTGGCCAAACATTCAACACTTGAGAATATATTTTAGCAAAATTTAGTGCTAAGCCAATTTGTAGATAAGTTTAAATATGAAAAAGTGGATAAAAATATCTTGCTGTCTTACATTCTTTATTTTGATGTTTTTGCAAACATACAATTTTGTCACAAGCTTAACTGCTCACTAGTCATTTCTGAAAAAATCCCATGCACAAAATCATAACAGGTGTTACATATTTTATGTAATTCATTAATTGAATTACAAGCCAAAAATTATAGAATTTGAAAGTTTTTATATGGACTTGACCATCTATATACATTTTATATTCATTGATGGAAAATTTAGAAAACAAGATATTTTTGCAAATAATTGTAAGTGCTCTGTAGAAGTTAAACTGTCTCAAAACTAAATAGAACTTATTGTGCATAATCAGATCATATTTATTGTGACTGTGACCATGGACTGTGCAGGTTTTCATGGTATACCCCCGATTAGATTCCCTGCTACACTCTGATTCTGGTTTTGCAAAGAAGTTTTCTTTGTGGATTTTTATTGCAAGGAGTGGTAAGCAAGACTCTCAAAACTGAAAGACAGCAAGCCATGATTTTCTCAAAATAAGTACATGAAGACAAGGACTAAATAGTTAATCTGAATACCTGCAAGAAGGTGAACAAGGGAATGAATGTAGAAAATAAAACAATAAATCAAGGTATATTACCTAGATGAGCTTAATACTAGAAACATGACAATGTACAGACTCATTTTCTCTTAAAATCATATAATCAATTTAAAACCTTTCATTTATGCCAGACATTTTATATGGTGAAGACATCACTTTGTTAAAAATGTCTCTGTAAGACAGCAAATTACATTATGGATGCCTATTTCATATTTTTGATCTAAACAAGTAATTAATAGAAAACATTCAATGAATATTTCAAAGGTACCAAGTTGGAGAGTTATTCTGTGCAATAATCCATTGTCAGAGAAATGCTATGATAACAACTAAAATTTTACTTGTCTTAGCTATACAAAATATACATTACTTCAGGTACACACACACACACACAAACACACACACACACACACGCACAGCGAAGGCAGTAATTCTAGATGGCTTCATTTTTCCAATGCCTCAATAACGATACCTAATAGAAGTAGCATCATTAGTTTTAGTCCTAAAATGTTTCAAGTACTAGTCAAAGCATATACTTATTATATATATATAGTAATTTGTTTCTTCCTCCTTTCATACACACACACATACACACACACACACACACACATTGATCTAATTATATATTGACCTAATTATACAGTAAACATCCCTGAGAATTTCCAAATACATTTTTTTTAAAAAAACAAGGTCTTGCTCTCTATCCTGGATGGCCTGGGAGTCACTATGTAGCCCAGGCTAGCCTTGGACTCATGGCAGTCCTCGTGCCTCAGGCTCCCTACCAAATACACTTTAATACACTTTAATAAGAAAGTAGATATAACTCAGTTACCCACATACCCAACAACTTTAAGTCGTTTTACAGCTATTTGGCATGTCTTTAGGCCAAACACAAAAGAAGGAATCCAAGCATCATTCAGGTTTAATCCCACTGTTCTCCTTAATCACACTATGCTGCAGTTTTTCAAAGTTTTTTCCCCACAATTCAATAAAAAGAAATAAATAATTCCAACTCAAATTTATTTTTAAATACCTTATGCCTTAGTTACGTTTTATTGCTGTAACAAAGTATCTAATATTCACAACTTAAGGAAGGAAAGATTTATTTTAGCTCAGTTTCAGGTCTCACATAGTCCTTTCGAAGGCAGCTGGCAATGGACGCACGTGGCAGGGCTGGGGAGCTGCTTACCGCATCGCTCACGTCACCAAGTGAATCACGTACCAAGTGAAGAGGGAGCGAAATCAGCTGAAGAGTGAATTGGCTCCTGGAGACTCAGGTGAAGACAGAGACTTCCCAGGAAGAAGCTGTACTGTTTCTCCTTCCTCCCTTTACTGTTTCATCTGCCAAGGGGTCCCTACACCTAAGGAGAGTTCCTTCCCAACTTCCTGGCCAACAAGTCAGCAACGTGCTTCTGAAAGCTCTTCCCTGTGTACCTCCAATCTCAAGAAGTTGGTATAATTCCTCCAGGACAAATCTCAGACATCTGCCCCTGCCAGGCAGGCCCAATTTCAACTCCTGATAGCACGTGGTTCCATAATTTTCCTACTTCAACCAAAATACAGGAGGCAGTTGGGGACACTTCAGATCCAAACTGAAGCAGCATTAAAAAAAAAACACTTGTTTATTTTCTTTCCTTTTTTGTGTGTTTTTTTTTTTTTGTTGTTGTTTGTTTGTTTTTGAGACAGGCTTTCATTCCACACCTCAAGCTTGTCTCAAACTCATCATGTATCCCAGGCTAGCCTTGAACTCATGACAATGCTGCTGCATTCGCCTCCCCAGTGCTGGGATTACTTGCATCACCATGCACAATTTATGTGGCGCTAGGGATCAAACTCAGGGCCTTGTGCATTGGTAGGAAAGTGTTTTAATCATTGTGCCATTTCTCCAGATCCCAAAAACACATTATAAAAAATACAAATGCAAATTAAGCCTTGTACTAGTCAAAGAAAAGAAAAAAGAATTTATATTTTTCTTTGGTGGTTTTAAAGCTTCAAGAAAATTGCAGTGTTCCTCATTTTATCATTTCTCTGTTGTGTGAAAAGTATTTTATATTTTCTCCTGATTTTCAATTTTGTAATACATTAACTATGATGAATTATGCAGATATGATGTAAATAACATAATATGAAGAGAAATCCTCTTCTAAACTTTAGTGATCAGAATTCATTAATGAACATAATTTCATTGCACACTGTCATCACCCATCATGGCTCGTTATGGTCAGATATACATCACCATTGTTAAACTAATATAATTTTGAAAAGTATATGTATATCAAGACAGTTTTAATTCAAAAGTATGCTTGTATTACAAGATTTTTATTTTAGCCTATCAATTGTACATTCCCAAGTGCCTACTATGTCCAAGTCGCTTGCAAAATAGAAGGGACTGAAATAGCTATTCTCGACTTAGGATTCTGAGAAGGAGGCTGACAACTAGGACTTCAAATCGCACAGAAGACAGGAGCAATGTTCAATCTGAGTGTGCTTAGGGATGCCGCGATGGTACAGAAGAGGACCTGGCCACGCTTAGTAGGGGGGAGGTGAGTGGGGACAGCACGAGCTTAGCACTGAAGGAGCCGAAATCTGACCCTGGGTAGAGAAAGCAGGCTGTGATCGGGAGGAGTGTGAGGAGTATTTCAGGCGCTGGTGCTGTGAACGCAACGGTACAAAGGTGTGAAGGGAAAGCACAGAAGAGCGTATTCTGGGAACGGCATGTAGGTTGGTATGGTGGGAACATATGGAGGCGGTGGGCAAGTTTTTTGAAATTGAAAATGAAGAAACATATAGGGGAGCTACATCACTGAGGGTTCTGCAAGTGATTTCAGGGAGTTTAGACTACATGGGAAAGGGTGCTACCTTCTCTTCTCACAGTCCAGAAAGTGGGACCAAGGAGATGTTACTTATCTCCGTTGGCTCATTGTTGTAGGTTTTCTTGGCATTTTGCTTTTGTGGTTCTAGAGACTGACCTCAAGGCCTCCACACTGGACTACATCCTCAGATGTTTATTTATTTACTTTTATTTTCAGACAAGTTCTCATTAAGTCACAAAGTTGTCCAGCTTAAATTCAGGTTCGGCTTTCAGCCTTAACGTCCTGGAGTGCAGGGATTACAGGCCTGCACGACTAGAATTCCAATACTATTCTAAATTAGCTTTTTATATTTCATATACCCCACAGACACAATAATGTAGATTCTGTTTATTTATTCAGCTTTGACTAATATTGACACAAAAATATCACTCTGAGCATTCTTATACATGCTTTCTAATGCATTAACAGAAAAGTTTTCTAAGGCTACATAGTATACTCTAGTCCACACCAGACCACATGGCTATCCAGCAGTTGAATTTGGTTACTTCTACATGAAAAACATTTTATGCAGAATTAATTTTGAAGATAGTACAAAGAAATATTAAAATACAATAGATATCATAAAAATTATAGAAGTATTATATGCTTTAGAATATAAGTTGGATAAAATACATTATCAAATTTTGTATAATATTTTTAAATAAAGCAATTAAATATTTAATTTGTGACTAATTATATAATGTTAATATACATGTGTTGCTCGTAGGCATGATCAAGGTAGGTTTGTTACATCATGAGTTCTTATGTAACCTCATCTCTACTAGAAAACGTCAAGTGTTCATTCAAAGTGATTGTAGCAATGTGCTCCTCTCAGTGGTGTATGAGGATTCCTGTTTGTTTCACATCCTTTCCCATAGTTACTATTTCTCACACTAACTTCAATAAGCCAATGAGTATATAGGGATACCTTAGTGTTCTTCCAAGATAATTAATGACTGTGAACACTTTCATATCTCTTTATACACTATTTTTAAATAGCATATTATAGATGACTACAAATTTGATAAATGAAGGAATATATTGGTAGTAGAGCCATCAAGAGGAAATATAACATTTTTTAAAATTTTGCTAATATGAGGATGTATTTTATAAAAAACTTTATGAATATCTAAAAATATTAAATGCACAAACATTCAAGCATCAAGACTACGGAAATAACTAATATTTTAATGCCATTCTTTTATATTCATTTAGGTCTAGATTTTTTTCTGAGCTGCAACATGTGCTCTAGGCTGTATAAATATATTTGAAATACATCTGATGTTTTGAAAGAAAAATTCTAACCTGTATACTAATGCAAATATAATGAATGAGTTGCTCTCTATTGCCAAAGCTTTAAAACATAGCTTAGTTTGAAGAGCCAGAAATCTGTTCTGCCTGTCTTGGGGCTTCAGAGACCGGGAGCAGATGTTTGCTCCAGAGAAGGTATTAACAAACCTTTGTTTTAAGATTCTGATTCTCTTATGAGAAAAACAAAGCAATTTGGATATATTTACAGTGGAAAGAAGTGCTTGCAATTTAAACCTGCCAGTAAATTATACTCATACACTTCATCAATTCAATTTATCGAAATTTACCTTGTGATCACTTTCAAGCTTTCATAGTCTCAAATTGAACAAAGCACTCAAAGTGGTGTAGAGCCTATAATGAACAGACAGCTTTAATCATGAATTATTTGTCCAGAAACTTGCACTTGGCCTGCTTTTGCTTCTGCATAGGACCCTCTTAGCAGAAGCCATGGAAACGTTTTTTCTCCTGTATGCTGGCATGGTTGTTAAGCATATAAAAACTCCGAAGAATGTTGACTAACATGAAAGGCTGAGAAAAGCAGTTGATTTCCATGTGGTTAATTGAAATATTCCATATTGATAAATTAAAATTCATAGGGTGCTATGTGTGTGTTTACACACGTAGTGTAAGAAAAATGATTAAAATGATGATTAAAAGAGTTACAATTGTCCAACTGTTACCTGTGACATTTTGAACATTAAGTGCTAAAATATTGATCCCTGGTTGTAGACACAATTACTTTGCACTCATAACTTTTTGAGTTATGCTGGGCACCAGTAATATGATTAGTGAAGTTACGAGTTGTAGATTCTTAGCTTTAAAAGTGAGGAAAATACATTTGGACTAAAAGTATTGCCCAAAGAGTACGCCTTCAACATTGCCCATCAACCACTTTCCCCTCTTATGTGATGTAAATTGAGCAATAAACACAAGTAACAAGACTAAATACAGCAATCCAGACCTCTATGAAAGACAGATTTCTCTTTTATTAGAGAGCTATTTTATAGAAATATAAGAAAAAAATAGCAGAATATTCTTCACTGAAATCATACAATTGACAAAAATAACATGTTTTCTAATTGACTTATACTCATCCTAAAGTTTGAAAGGATCTTTCAAAATAGAGCAACTATTATTCAGGTCAAGTCTTTGTTCTCCACTAGTGTATGAGTTCTTTAAAAAAGAAACTGTATTACATTCTTTTCTGATATATACCAGAAGCTCAAACTGCCTCTGTACAAGTGAACGAAATCTTAGAAACAACAGATGAATTCTAAAGGTGCAGTGTAAAAAAAATGCAAAAATCCTTCATGCAAATGACTACCTAAACGAAGAAATAAAAAAGGGAGGATAAAAATAAGGAAGGAAGGAATGAGGGAAAGAAGAAAGGTAGAAAAGAATGAATACAGGAGGAAAACCATTCCATTCACAATAGAATAAAAAATTAAATGTTTAGAAAAAAAATTTAACTAATGAGACAAAAAATATGCATATTGAAAACATGCATTCATAAAATTTAAAAAGAAATAAATGAAAATGTACCCAAATATATTCCTTATGCATGGATTGAAAATGTTAATATTGCTAAATGAAATATATATATATATATATATATATATATATATATATATATGCAATTCCTATGCCTGATGACATTTTTCAAAGAAATTAAAGAAATAAAATTTATTTGGACAATCAAAATATCACAACTTAAGACTAAAAACGAAGTGAAAGAGGGGGGCAGGGTGGGGGTGGAGGCAGGGAGAGGTGGGTAGGGAGAGGCACAAAAGGAGAGTGGGAAAGCCCTTGTCACCTTGACAAGATACTTTTGCGCACAAAATGCTCAATTCCATTGTAAACCTTAAATTTTGCACTTATACATATCAATAAAATGGGGAAAATCAGAACTATTTAAAGAAACTATGAACATGAAGAATACAGCTGAATTCATCAAAATATCTGACTTCAAATTATATTACAAAGGTATAGTAATCAAAACCATGGCATAAAACAAACCCATAGAAAAATGGAACAGAATATATAGCCTAGTCTCTTCAATAAATATTAGATAAGTTAGATATCTATAAATCATTAGAGAAATGTGAATCAAAACATCACTACTACGCCATCTTACTCCTGTGAGAATAGTACATATCAAGAAGTCAAATAGTAATTAATGCTGAAGAGGCTCTAAGGAAAAAGAGCCTTTTGTTGCTGATGGGATTGTAAACCGGTACAACCACTATGCAAAGCAGTATGAAAATTTCTCAAAGTGATAAAAATAAGTATTCCATTTGATCCAGCAATGTCTCTTCTTGGTATCATCCCCCAAAATTTAAAAGCAACATATTATAGAGATATGTGTCCACTCAAATTTATAGCAGCACAACTAACAATAGCTGAATTATGAAAAATGTCAAAATATCCATCAACAAACCAATGAATAAAAAACATGTGCTATCTGTATGCAGAGGAGTACTACTTTTTCATAAAGACAAATAAATTGTAGGTAAATAGATTCAACTTGAGACCATCATGCTTAGTGAAGTGAGTCAAACTCAGAAGGCTAAATCTCGCATAGCTTCTCTAATGTGAGAACTCAGACTCCAGACATTTTATAGAACATAATGGATGTGATAGTGAGAATTACGGGGGCTGAGAGAGAGTGAGAGAACCAAATACGGGACAGTGAAGGACTGGAGTATTTATGCGGTATATATGCGCACAAAATTCCCAAGCTCAACGCAACTATGATGCTTTGCAGTATATAGTAATAAACATGGGGGCTGTGGAAGAAAGAATGATAGCCCATTGGTGCCTTGGATATCATTTCATCTAGAAAGAAGGTTTAAAATAATGGGCAGTTGTGTTAATGCAGTGGTTGTCCAATTCTGCCTGCACTTGCATGATCAGAAAAAGGAAGCGTCTATATAAACACAGCTATTTGATGTTTGAAGTTGGGGTCTATTTTGTTCCTTGGCTCTCATAAATGGTATACATGTAATCTCTGGAATATACGTGTATCTGCCCACCATGGAGTGATAGGGCCAGGGAAAAGTAGTTGTGACTGTGTTTGGGGTTGAAATTCAGCAAATTATCCTCAATTATTGTCTAATCTTTTCCCTGAAAGTTTCCAGTTTTCCATAGAATCCAGTGTCCAATTTATTTTTTTCCATAAGAAAGCTACTGCTGTGGTAAATTGTCTAGTGAAAAGGGTTCTTTCCGCTTCCGTGCCCACCATCTCAGAAGGCCTTTTTTTTGAACAATCATAAGCCTTTCCTTAGATCTGTAGCTGTGTTTTAGTATCCTCCCATATAAATATTAATAATGAAAAATTTGGAAATTGTTAAAAGAAATGATTAGCTCTTTTAGAAAACTTTGGTCTTAATTCTACTCTCTTAAGACAATATACGTTCCTGTAGGGGGAGACTAATTGACAGATTTTAGATAGTGGTGTTGCAAATAAACATAGCCATTTTGATGATTAAGTTTATTAGTCAATAGCTAGTTCTGTATCTAAACCAGAATACTTACCCAAAGATTACCTCACGAAATCACTCATAGTTTTTCAACATAAATATACAAAAAATATTTTCCACCATTATAGGTGAAAAATTACATTTTTAAGAGTATAAGTTGGAAACATCTCATTTTCAGTGGCAAGAAAAAATGCCTACAGATTGGTTTATGAAGAAAACAATAGAATCTACATGACATTTTCAATATGCATATATAATTACATATACACAAATATAGTAGTGTATTTCAACATCCATTTTCAAAATGATGTCAACTTCCTCCAAATTTTTGATACATAAAATGTACTTATTTTAAATGTGATTACTGTTAAATCTCCACATAGTAAAAAATTTCCAAAATTATGCAGGATAAATAAATATATTTTTAAAAAAGAAACAGCAGCAATAAAAGAAGTAGAGAAGAATTTGAGAGATCATTTTTTCCACAATAAATACAACAATATGATGCTAGCTCAAAACATTAAACATAGCAATTATACATTGAAATATAGTTATAACACCAAGTTATTATTTTAAAGATAAAAATTTAAAAGATGTGTGTGTGTGTGTGTGTGTGTGTGTCCAGGTGTATGTGGTTTTTGAACATCCAAATAAAATAAAGCTGTTGGGCAACCTATTTGGGACCCCTTCCCAGAAAGCTGGAACTTTTACCCCCATATCCTTTGTATCTAACTAAAGACATTTTACTCTACACCCCCCAAAGAAGGTGTTATTATGTCCATATTTAGTGAATCCAAACACAAAATCCAATTCCTTTGTTAAGAGATAACTGAAGAACATCATTTTAAGTAGATAAAAGTAAAGTTAGAAGACTATCACAAAATGGACCCCTAGTTATTTCTTTCGAAATTAATATTGATTGAACCAAGGTATGAAGGCCAAATGTGATGTATGATCCAACTTAATGTTGAATCATCCCACACATTTGCAGATTGTGGGTTGAAGATGTGGAAGAATCAAACTCCAATTACTAAGTAAAAGAAGAAGGAAATTATGACATCAATGGGTAATAGTAACTTGCATGAAGAGGTGAGCTGGCACGAGTACTGTGCCAGTTAATCTTAATTTTCAGTCTTACTGGCTAGGAGATTCTGGAGGGGTGACTGGATTACGGAGGCACTATGTTCACCAGCAGATAGTCTACTGATGTCCAGAGCTGGTTGTCCTGCTAGTAAGTAGAGCTGAGGTGGCAGAGGTGGGCCACGGTAGACTTGCCTTGTAGGGTGTATGTCATGCTAGCGCGCCTGCCTCAGCTCTGATTGATCATTGCCATAAGGTGAGCAGTTGACTCCACCAAGCCCTTTCACAAGGACGTTCTTGCAGTGGTCCCAGGAAACCATGGACGGAAATTTCTGACACAGTGGGACAAATAATCCTCTCATTTCTTAACCTATGGATGTCAGATACTTTGTTCAAGCAACAGGAATACTGACCAACACAAGCAGTGATTGAAAATCGTTTTAATTGTACAAATAGTAGTAAGGACCAGTGAATTAAAAACGATGTTGCCAATCACATGTCCTATTTTTATTTCATTTTCTTTATTTATTCAATATTGATGCTTCTCCTGTAGATATGTTTTGAGTTCTTTGAAAATCTATCAGTTTTCAGTAGGCTTTTCATATGTAGGTTTGAACACAATCATTCTGTTTTCCAAAACTCAATTATCTTTCATGGATCCACAGTTAATTAATTTCATGACTTGAGTCTTACTTAAAAAAAAAAAAGTAAAATACTTGTCAAGCTAATGAAATATGAGCCAAAGAAAATACTGCAACTGCCCTGATACATGACTGATGGAGGAAGGCAATTGTCTTAACATGGGCCAGTGGTGCAGGCCAGTAATCTCAGCACTCTGAAGACTGAAACAAGGGGATTGCAAGAGACAGCGCAGCCTGGGCAACCTAGTGAGCCTTTGTCTCAACATCAAAACTAACAAAAGAGCAATAGGAGAAGTGGCTCAAGGTGAAGGTCACCATCTTGATCTTAATGTATCATTAACATTGATACATTAATGTTTTATTCTAAGACAAATTCTGACAAATAAGTCAACTGTTAAGACCAGGCTCACAAATTAAACTTACTTATGCTACTTGCATTTGGCAATTTCATTTTTTATTTCATATCATACAAAGAATGTACCTGTCTGTCTATACACATACAGACTCAGCCTAAAAAGCACTAAAATTTTGTAATAGAAGCCATATCTAATATTCCAATAAAATTTGAAAAAAAAACAGATTCTTACTATATTGGCATGTCCTCTCTCTCTCTTTTAAATTTACTTTACAAATCAATATTAGTTTCTGACGCATGATACATTTCACTGCACAAGGTAAATAATTCAATTTGTTCAAAACTTTGTTAGTAAGAAATTTTTTTAAAAACATGAAAAATTCTATAAATATGGTAACAAAATTTGAATGTTTCCTCATTTTATTGATAGAAGTTCTTGGAACATTTGACCATTGAATAATTGATTTATTTATACAAGTCTGTGTAACAAAATGATGATAGATTTGAGAATTTGACAAAATATCACTGTGACTTGGTGTGGTAATTTGCAAAAGGGATACTCCTTGTACCGCATTCGTGACAATTATTATTGACATGTCCCGAGGAGGCAGCACACTCAGGGAACCTCTATGGTTCCTGGATCCAAGCCAAAAGGAGAGAGCGTCATAGGACAAGCTCCAGTTACAATGTGTTGTGTCACCAGGTGATGGTCAAAACAGTGCAAGTCTCACCTGACTGGGAAAAAAAAAGAAAAGAAAAGAAAAGAAAAAAACTGTTTAAGAATATATCAGAAAATAAGAGTGCAAATAAACAAAAGTGCAAAATAAGGGAGCTGTGGTAGGAAATAGAGAGATTTGGTGGAGAGAGAGAAAGGGAGGCAAGGGGTGCTAGAAGGTGGGGGGAGCAGGGAGGGAAATTAAAATGACCAAGATGTAACATGTTTGTGTCCCAGTTCCTCAAGTTAGATGTGATTACTGTGTACCATAAATTCGTACTAATACAGAATGATTTTAGGAAAAGTCATAATATACAATTCAGAGGTAAGAGACGTTGCAAAAATCATTAAGCCCAACCTAATTAATCATGAAAAGTGTATCAGCAAACTTTAATATACAGGGTTAAAGAAACTGTGACAAAGTCATACCCATTGTACTTGGCAGAAACACACAACATATGTAATGCATGTGATTAACATCTGAACACTGAGAAGTAAAAAAGTCAAATTTTGTATTCCAATAGAGTTTATACTGTGATTCATTTCATCCTATAAATATTATTCTGCAATGCTACAGTCTACTCAAGGCAAAATATTAATAAGAAAATAATACATAAGTTTTCTGTGTTCAGTTGGCACCAATACTTTTCATCTATTCTTTATAAGTTGTTGAATACGAAATGAGAACGGAGTTTTTCAGTAAACTGAAATAAAAGATATAGTACGGGGTTCAATCTTAATGTTGTGTCATGCTAGCTTAGTGTGCTACGTGTCAATGCTAACAGACTTTGGGGACAGCATGAAAATATGCTCCCACATTGTCATTTTAACTAGAAATTTATGTAATGACTGTCTCTGTTCTGAAAATAAAAGCACAGGTAATGTCATAAAGAGGTTAATTAGTATGTTCAAGTTTTCTGAAGTGCATCATGATTTAAGCATACCTGCTCCTGTGTCAAGTTTTTTTGTTCCAATTTCTCTCTCTTACTTACAAGGTATGTGACCTGATTAATTAAGTCCTCATTTATAAAATGGGTATTTTAAGCTGCCCTATTGCATGCAGTCATTGCAATATTAAATGAAATAAGACACGTTCAAAGCTTGACACTAAGTAATTACCCAACAAAATTTCATACATTATGAGAAAACAAGCACTTTAAATGTGAACGCGAGCTTTGCTTCTGGTTATTTTTATTCACCTACATGTATTGGCTTTATAAAACAGGTTCAGAAGGATAATTAGGTACCTTTTTGTTTCTTGACCTGTCCACATTTTACTATATCTTTTGCCTTCAAAATAAATTAAATTTTAATTAAAATTATCTAATATGTAAAAGCATAAATTATACATGTTGAGTTGCAATGTAATGTTTTGATGCTTGCATACATCGTGTAATTTTACATTCGTAAAAACTCCCTTATCAAATATTAGTAAGAATTGTCTCTTTTATCGGATATTTATCAATTCTTTGAGGTAAGAATCTTTCAGCGCCTGTTTGTATTGCTCTTTGAACATTATAACACACGCTGGTACCTGTCGTCACCCTACTGTGCAGTAGTGCCCCGAACTCGCTCCTGCTCCCGATCTAACTGGGCCACTGTTCCAGCCAGCCAGGCTCCCTCCGCCCCGCTGCGCATTCATCCTCGACCTCCTAAATGTTCTTTGTGTCCTCTATCATTCAGAGAATAAGAAGAGATTATAGAATACCAGCTAGGGGGAAATTATATGCTAAATTCATAAAGTAGATTCTTTGAGGAGGACTATTTACAATAGCTTTTTCTTTTATTTTTTTCAGGCTTAGTCTCACTACATTACCTAAGTTCATGTTGAACTCATAATCTTCTTTCCTCAGTTTTCCAAGTAGCCAGGATTTCAGATATGTGCCCCTGAGTCTGGCTCTTTATGGTTTAAGTCACTTTATATCTTCATCTTAGCCATCTTAGCCAATAGTGGCTTCTAATTAATTTGAATTATTTAGACACCTAAGTTATTGGTATAATTTTATACATAAACATATAAAGAGGTAGATAGATTATACATACATAATTGTATGCACATAAAATTGCTATTTTTGTGAGTCTCCTTTCACCATCTAAATGTTCAACAACAGTGAATTTTACATTCTCTACTGGGTTAAATTCAGTTCTTCTCACAGATAACGGAAGTTTGGCGAGTGAACACACTTTTACAGCATCATGGTTGGAAACTGCACAAATTCATTCATACTTATCCACTGACTTGTCCTGAATTCTAATAAATATTTTGGCTTTAGGCTGCTCTTAGTTGTATACCTCGCATATCTCAGCTACCAGCACAGGAGATAGGCTTTCTAATGGAAATGAAGTGTGTTAATTTTTCAGGAAAAAATGATTTAATTATTTCAAATTCTTCATTTGATTTTTCCCCTTCACAGTCGTCAAACAGGTATTAAATTGCTTTACACAAAATGCCCTTTCTGAAAAAAAAAAAAAAACAAGTTATAAGAATTGTGCCACGTATTTAAACACACAGTGAAAATTAAGTAGATCCTTATTTGTGCTTAATTATGCAAATGGAATTGATTCAAGATTTTCCAGTATGAATTTAGGCCATTGTTTCAGCTAATGTACATTTTTGACCTTAAAATTCAAAGAAAATAATTAAATATTTGACATTGAAGTAATGAGAAATGAACTAAAAACCAAGCGAATAATACATTTACATGCTATTCAAACACTACTGTCCCCTAAAAACTACTGCACTGTAGCCATTTCTATATAATGTCAAAAGAGCTTAAAAATCTAAAAAACAGTAAAATATTCCCTATCAACTAATTACTTAATGGTTTAAGATTATCTTTAAATCGGACTTTTATAGACTCAAGTTTCATATGGACAATTATATATTTCACTTTTTTATTAATATGAGTTTAATTGATGTCATTCATGCAGACAGCATCTGCAGTATTTTCTATACTACTTCCTTTTCACAATGCCTCTGTACAGGCATGGCATTTGTTTCTTTGAAGTTCAGTGTAATAAGAGATGCATTAGTATTGAATAATTTTTCTAGCCAAATGAGTGTGCTAATAGAAGTCTCAGTAATAACACAAACAATTCATAAAATAAAAAGGCCTATTAGTCTACAGCATTGTGGTTTTGATATATTTAACTACTAACCTTCAAATGAATTTGTGGTTCTACTCTAAATGTACTTTAAATCAAGCTAAATGTGTTGTTCCTGAAAAAGTATAATTATGTAATACAAAACAATATAATAACCAACATTGTACTCTCATTTGTATTAATATAGAGTGAGAGTAATATCATAATTAATATTTATGAAATAAGCTGTTTTGATGTTAGAAATACATAGCATTAGAGTATTTCAAAATATATCTCCTTTTGTTGAAAGTTTGTAGTCATAGAGGATAATGATTTTGTAAAGATATATACATATAAGTAGATATATTATATATCAAATAAAATGAAGAAAATTTTCATCAGTTTATCACCATTTTTCTTATAAAATTATTTTATTGTGTATTTTCAGTGCCTTCTTTCATTAGAAATATATTTAGCAAAATTTAGTTTGTGCAGAATAATGGCCTATTGCAGCAAAGAATTCTAAATCTACAGATGTCCTTCTATTTATAATAAGGCTATATGTCAAAAAACTCGTTGCAAATCAAAATATGCTTAATAAATTTAACCAAGTGTACCTTGGCTTATCTTTAACATGTTTAGACCACTTAGCCTCAGACAAAATTATCTTTCACAAATCCTATTTTATAATAAAGTATTGAAAAGCCCCTGTTATTTATTAAATACAATAGTTGAATATGAAAAACAGAATATTATATGCTATCCCATTGCACACCATCATTAAGTGTGAAAAGTATTATTACCTTCACTACATTGACAATCATCTGCATAAGACAGAGTACCTTCCACTGCTAAATCTTATGGCAAGTGGAGAGAAAAACATTTGTTACTCTACCATGGGCTAAGATCCCATGTTCAGGAAGGGGTATAGACCTTGAGTTACCTCCTGAACCTTTTTCCTAGAACCTAAAATGTGCCACAACAGAATACCTTAAGTAATAGAAATTTATTGTCTCACAAAAGTAAAAAATTTGAAATGAGGAAATTAGGAAAGTAGGTTTCTTTCTAAGTGCTTTGAGGGAGAAGGTACGCCTTAACGTTTTCCTAGCTTGACACTAATCTCCTTCCCTACATCTTCTCCGGTCTTCCATCTGACATGTCTATCACTGAGTCTAGATTTTTTTCTTTGAAAGAGAAGTCAGTCCTATTGGATTAGTATTCATCGCATATTCGCTTCTAAACATCTATTTCCAAGAAAGACCACATTTTCAAGGACTGAGGATCAGGATTGCAGGCTACCTCAGCGAGTGTACATGTTTTACCTGTAGCATTATCTATCCATATTCTGTTGGCTCTTTCCTTTTGGGATTTCACTTTTGTCTGGTAACCTGCTTGGTGTGTGGCCTGACATAAATCTGTTGCTATAAGAGATGAAAGAACTTGAGATTGAACATCTAGGAGATCAGGTTAGTCACAGTGAGCTAAGTTTTGCTCTCAGCTTTAGGTCCAGGCCGATTCTTACATTTTGGTAGTGGCAGCAAAACAGTTTCTTCCCATGAACACGGGATAAGAGATGGCTGTTTCCACCAAGTAGAGTAGTTGTGAGTTCTGGATAAATACTTTCTTGACTAGTAGAAACAGTAAAGGTGTTCAACGTACTTAGTAGTAACCAGAGCAAAGAAATGAGTAGACATAACAATAAAGAAATGGGAAATTTTCACAAAATATGGCTCTCAACTCCAGGATATAGAGGATGTTAAATAGGAATGCCCGTAAGTGAGGCCGTACATGAAGAGATTAGAAAAAGAAGTAGAAAGAAAAGGTTTGGATGCAAAAGTTGAAAGTGACCAGGTCGTGATCATAAATGTTATCTGAAAATAAATAAGGTTATGGATAAGAGAAAATATTTTGGATTTCAGCTCATAACACCATGATCTGATCTGTAAAATTCTAGCGTGGTATACAGAGCTGTGGGAGAAGTGATGCTGTCTATCAACAAGTTGCTTTGCTTACATGCTGTTGAAACAAATGCTATGCTTTGTGAATTTGAACTTGATACTTTTGGACCTGACCTTTCTATTGGTGCTGAAAGGAAGTTGAATTTTACTGAAACTCTGAAGAATGCTTGCTTTTTAACATTGCCTACTCAACCTACTTGCTCTAACTCTAATCCCCTCTCTCTTTAAAACTGACCCAGTATCACCATTTAGAGTTATGGCCTGAAGAAACTATCCAATTTATATTAAATATACATATACGTAGCGTGTGTCTTTACAAAATTTCAGCACCTGTGCGTAATTATGCAACCAATGACACTTATCATTCTACATTAATAACCTACAATTTTCTGAGTCACCCATATTCTCTATTTGGGACACTCAAGACATCACACATATTTTTTTTGTCTTGGAAATTATATTTACATTACAAAAGGTTATGTGTGTTTTACTGTTTGATAGATGCACAATATAAGAACCCGATTATTCAGGGTTTGTAAAATATACACAAAATAAAACAAAACAATGTCAATTCGCCTGAAGAAAAAGCGTGTTTCTCAAGGATTATTGATAGTCTTGTTGACGGGCATGATGTCATCTTCGTTGTCAGAAAGCACAAAGCGAAGTGTTGTGTAAAGCCTCGTCAATATTTTTCCCTGAGAACAGGTGAACGTGATGTGATCTATCACAAGGAGCATATCCAGGGAGCCTGTGACTTACATTTCGTGCTGGATACACATTCTATCACGGGCACTTTGGAGTAAACACTCTTCCCTGTCCAGCCTTGCAGAAGGAGTCGTAAATCCGCAGTTTCCTTCGGGTCTGTCATCCTCACGCCCTGTTAAACATGATTTTCTCCAGTGATGGGAAGTGTGAATCCCACACAGCCGGCTCATCATTAACATTACTAAAATGTTTGGAGACTCTTTTGCGATAAAGGAAATGCTATAAATATTACTGGGATTGTCTTTTTTTTTTCTTTGAGAGATATTGTGATTCACAATGCTTTATCTATTTTTGTTTACCTTCTGAAACATATTTGTCATGTTAATGCATTTCCAGCCACTGCCAATGAAGAAAAATGTTTGCATCTCTGTCTCCACAAACTGTGGGTGGGGAGAGACTTCAAATTGAATTAAGAACACATCAGTGAACCCCAAATAAATGACTCTGCCTGAAGCTTCAAGTGTTACCTTTTATTCCAAGGCCTGTAATTGACACAGAATGTGTGTAGAGTCATTCATAAAACAGGGACAACACAGTCCTGGAATATTTTATTACAGTGAGGGATCATCAGCCTTTTTAAAAGGAAGTACAAACACTTTAATTATGAAATAATGTTACATTTGTGGTATTGAATAATAAAGTTATGTGCTAAGAATACATTTTAATATTTTGATTTCCTGAACTTAAAGACTAAAAGTCTTCTCACAATGAATTTCACATTGTTTTTGCTTTATGTTAGATTATTACCACTAAATAATCATGGTACGATCTTTGGGAAATGTATGAAATATTAAAACATTAAAAATAATCAGAAGAATACAATTTAAATGGTAATAATATTTATAAACTTTATTTCAGATACTACTGCCTCATCTTCAAATAAAGCCACAATACGAGATACTAAGGATTAAAGTTTCAGCATGCCAATTTTGAGAGAAACATTAGACAGTTCATATAGATTCTTATAAAAATAAGTAATCTTCACACATTAATACAAAATGATATTTTAAGCTTTTAAGTTATTTTATGTTCAGAAGTACAATTTTTTTTTTCATATGTGTGAACTGGGCACAGGCACATGCCTGTGTTCTTGGGCTCACAACGAGGAGGTAGTAAGATCACAAGTTTGAGGCCTGTCTCAAAATTAAAAGAAAAAAAATCCTTAGAGGTATAACTCAGTACAAAGCAGAGGGTTTACTCCCTAGAGTCCCCCCCCCAAAAAAAAAGCAGAAATGCAACAACAATAGCAAAAAGAAAACAACAGATATGTTACCCCAGGAATTGCAACTGCTGTCCTGGATCCAAGAAGACATGGAGCTTAAGGACAGAGCACACCTCAGACAAACAGTAGTAAATAAATCCAAGAGACATAAACGAAAGATTACATTTCAAAGTTTGCTGAGCTCCGTATCGCTTGTTATGTGAAATGATACATTCTCTTTTTGCTTAAACCAACTGGATTATGATTTTTTTTTGTTAGGACAGCCTGGGGCATCCTCCTAGACAGCCCTTCCCTGTATTTGCGGGCAAACTCTTCTTGGTTTGCCATCTTCTTTTTTCTTTTTTCCAGTAATGTGTCCACCTTTTACTTAAATTACACCCTCTTTTTCTACATCAAGATATATCAGTCTTGAAGAACAGCTGCTGGTGGTTTTCGTTTCGCTCCGCATGTTAGCTTTCTTCCTTCTCTAGGCTCCTGTAACCTTATCCACCGCTAAGTTCTCACCTACACTCATTTTCCTCTCGTAAGTGCTTCGGTTATGCATTCTGTTCAGCTTGTGTTCTTTCAGGAAATCCTAACAAAATGACTGAGTTTTGTAGATGTTCAGGAGTTAATAAGTGAATTTGCATTAAATGAACTCCAGATTCCTTCTGTAACTTTGCCAAATGATGTGTAGAAACCTGAGGATGGAATTAACTATTTGCCAGGTCTGGAGTTGTCCTTTATGTATAGATACGGATCAACCTATCTATCTGTCGTGGAGCCCTTTGTGACATCCGTGTTCTCGTCCGCATCTCTAAATTCCATTTCTCTTCGTTGTTGAAACTCCTGTCATTCTTTCACTTTCAACTTTTTGCACCGTTCTTTCAAAAACAATTGCTATTTCACAGTTTCTCTTTTACAACGCTGAGTAGCGTGTGAAGATGGAAGAACCTGAGATCCTCTTAATGAACACCTACCTGTGAAAATATATATTTCATTTTAAAAACGTCTTTCATTTTCATTGAAATGGTTTCATTTCTCCATGGAATTCTGAATATTAGCAAAAGTTTTATCCCAAATTAAATCATTTCCAGGCTTTCATCTTACCACAGACTGAAGAAAGCAGCTACTACATGCTTATATTCCAAGAGAAAAAGATAGTTTTCAAAACTTACGAAAGGTAAATTTTAATTTTTGTGATTAGTTTGGGAGCTATAATGTCATTTATGTTTTTTTATTTTAAAAATGAAAAAAATATGATAAAGAAGAGACTAAGAAGCTCTGCAATGAGTTCAATCATATGTTTTCCAAGAATCATGTGCGACTTTAGATATGATAGTTATTTTCAATCTGAGGTTCAGAGGATAAAAAAAATAGGGTAATTGGGAGCCTAGAATTCAGAAAATGACACCGTAGTCTGAAGAGATTACCGCAATTATAAACATGTCTGACCAACTCAAACACTGGAAACATCACTACCCTCCTGCGAGAATAACTAAGATTGGAGAGTGAAGCTTATTTAGTATACTAGAAAAACATCGAATCTGGTAAAGGTAACATACTATTTGTTAAAAAGTAAATAGGCTTCATAATAATCTACAGAAGATATCTGTTGTATTTTGTTGGGAAGGAACATGATTTTTTTGGAGGGTAAGTTGATGAAGAAAGATTTTACAGACCAGAATATGCCCAGATCAAAAAGGGCAGAAAGAATGATAAAAAAGATTATTGAAAGTAATATTATATTAGAGTGTTTAATAAATGAATAAAATGAGAACATTTAAGTAATGTCATTTCATATATTTGATTTCAGTTTAATGCTATTACACCACACAACTGCCTACATATAATATACAGGTAGCGATATGTTTATGGCTACAGGACTAAAATAAACACAGTGTAGACAGAATTTCCATTCATTCTAAAATGGATGGTTATGCTGCTTCCAGTACTTATTTTTATTTTAGAAAGAAAATATGTTGTCAATATAATATCAGCTGCTGTTACATAAACAGACAATAGTTTGATATAGTATCATCCTTTACTATCCATTTAAAATTAATTTTATGCCCCACATAGATATAAAAAATTTTAAATGCTCAAGTTTCTTCTATAACATGATTTGTTTGCATGCAATTTGCACACACCATTCTGTATACTTTAAATAATTTCTAAAGCAACTATAGTGCCTAATACTTTGCAAACTGTGTAAATATCTTTATGTTGTTTAGGGAATAATGCTAGAATAACAAGTCTATACAGGTTTAGTACTGACATGTCTTTTACTTTTTTATTGTTTGTTGACTCAAAAAACACAGTTCTTTCAAATACAGAGGTCTCAAGGTATTCAATCAGAGTAGTAAAACTAGTGACCCCCCAAAAGCGCTAATATCTTAATGCAGCAACATTTCTGAATATGTTTGCTTATAGAGCAGAAAGAACTTCACAAGTATGATTGTCAAGTACTTTGACATGCTGATATTAGTCATGATTTTCATAGTTAGTCCAACTTTATAAGTAGTCAAGAAGCCATTCTTAGTTGCGCTCAGAGAGAGGTGTGACAACTGCCGTAGTGTTGGGGAGATTGCTTTCTCTCGAGCTGGAAGTACAGAGCCAGGAGTTAGTGACATGGGGCGCCTCTAAAATTAGAATGTTGCCTAGAGACTTCCAGGAGCAGCTGTGATCCTGCCAATATATTTAAGCTATAAAAGTGTGATCATTTAATAATGTAGCAGTAAAAACATATATATGTAGGGGAGAAAGAAACGAGATGAGTACACAAACAAGGTGACAAATAAGGTAATGAATTATTTTACATAAAACTCTCTGTGCTTAGTGACTCTTAATTCCCACCGGCATAGTAACATATGATAGGTTAGTAACTCTGAAGAATCTATTCTGATTTTGACAGTTAATTTGCTAAAGTGTTAGTTAAGGGCGTATTTGATGCACTCATGATACTTCCATCAGTTTCTTTCACGATCAGCGCAATCTTTAGTGTGTTATGATGTTATGGTTGAGAAGACTTGTGAGGATAATTCTCAATGGCAACCAGACATGAGTTGTTTTCATTTACACATATTCAAAGTAATTACAATAATATTGAAAACTAATTAGAATTAAATTGACTTACTGTGTACGCACACTAATGAGAAGACAAAGATAAAACCAATAGAAGTTTGTGAAACTACAATTTTGATCTGTTGAAAACTATAATGACAGTATTTAAGCTCCATGTGAATCATATCATGAAAGCGTAAAAATTGAGGGATGTCTCAAAACCAGGAGATTAGTTAGAAATATTTGGACTCATCATTGCTGTTGCTGTTGCCACAAAATTTTCTCACAGTACCTCTAAAGTTAAGAAATAAAATTAAAAAAACATTATTTTCCTAGAAGATGTGATTAGGGAATTATTTTTTCAAAAATATTTTACTCATGGAGGGACACGAGAAGATGATTTATTTATCTTCCTTTTTAATGAAATGTATATCCAGCAGGACTCAGGATTTACTTCCAATAGATGAACAGAAATTTATAAAGACCAGTTGTTAAGAGAAGTCTGCTAGTTTGGTCTCTACATAAAGAAAGACATCTGTTGCTCAATTCCCTAGAACATTACGAAGAAGCTGGAAAAACTCACTTATTTTACTTTGGAATAATAAGTTAAAATTTATCCAAAAAGGAAACACAGAGTAAAGTTTTCAGACAAAATAAATCATGAAAAAGATGTTATTTTCAACGAGGTAGCATATATTATTTCGAGGTTAATGATGATTCAAGAGAAGCAACTCATAGACAATCCGAGGTTTTTCTCTCATTTAAGAATGCGCAAAACTGCTGTATTTGTCCCCAGCATCTAATTCTCTCTCATTTTTCTTTTGTTACTTTTGAAAGCTAAAGACCTCTATAAAGACAGTCCCTTTCCAAGTCAATTCTTTATAAATCGCTGACTTTTTTCAGTGCCACATTCTCTCTACAGACGTCAGTGGCTATTCTTGACCCATGCTCTCATCCCCTTTGCTGTATTTCTTTCTTCAACTCAGTTCATTCATTTTTCTCACACCTTGCTTCCCAAAGTAATTTGAGTCCATATCATATACTTCTAATAAGAATCAGCTTATAATAAAATTACCTCAAAATATCAGTAATTGGAAATACAAGTTTTGACCGGTGACTATAAGCAGATGAGAAAAATGCAAAAAAAAAAATCCTGTCTTTGCTATAATAAAAAATGACAGCATATGTTAATGTTTATAAATAATATCAAACAGGAAAGTCTGCCATAGTATCAGGAAATTCTTATAAGTACTAAGTTGGAGAATGGGAAAGTTAGGAAAGTTTTCTAAACTTATATGACTTACTAAACAGTTCAGGTTAAGTTTTACAGCTACATTAGCATGCTGAATCTGTATGTGACTTAATATTTTAAATGTAATATTTCACATGGTTAAATGATTATATACTTTGCAATTTATTTCTATTTTCCACTCTGAGGAAAAAATCTACATGTATCTGTTGTTATAGTTCCTATTATTTCTAAAGTACTAATTAACAATGAAGTTCATTACAAAGTTTGTTTTATTCTTGGAAATCTTCCAAAGACAGAAGATAAATTAATT
Source organism: Ctenodactylus gundi (assembly GCA_004027205.1). Taxonomy (NCBI): domain Eukaryota; kingdom Metazoa; phylum Chordata; class Mammalia; order Rodentia; family Ctenodactylidae; genus Ctenodactylus; species Ctenodactylus gundi. The sequence goes on from PVKB01000019.1 coordinate 1,535,040, forward strand.
CAATGACACACTGCTACAGCGTGCTTTAAACCACTTGTAACCATAGATTACTCATATACTGAATTTGCTTCTTAACTAAAGCATACTACTCGTAGAAGTGGAATTTTCTTCAAACCGTAATCCAAGCTTGGTTTGTATAATACTCTGTGTAGGTTTTGAAGAATCCACCGTGTACTTCACTGCATTATGTACACCAAATGCCTAGCTTGTTAAACTGTCATGGATGTTTCTCAAATAAATAAGATGTATTTCTGCCAACTTGAGCACCCACCGTGACTTATTGATTTTTATGTCATATTTCGCAAAATATTCTCTATTGAGTATTTGAAAATTTTGAATGACAATATAGACACAGTATTTTCATCATAAATTATTTCGTATTAAAACCAAATATATATTTTTAATTTTATACAGAAAGTTAAAACACCTCACTCATATGTGAACAACTGTAGTATATATTACTGATACACACAAGAATTTACAAGTAAAAATATTAGGCTTATCATCACTAAGATGAAAATGAAAAGCAATTCTAAATAGATTTGCTTGTAGGAAGACATACTTCTTCATTCCTTATTCATTCTGATCATAGAGTGTGTTTACCATCGTCCACTTCCCTTCATCCTTTTTAGCACAGTCACCTTTGTTCTGCACATGGAACATTTCTGCCCAATTTCATTCCGTTTTCCTTTAAAAAAAAAAAAAGATAGTGCATCTAAGACACAGCATTTTTAGAATACCCTGTTACAAAAGGCTCTTACACAATCATCATTTATCAGACTGTCTAATGGAGGAAGAATATCAGCTTAGCACCAAATACTGCATTTTTACGAGCAGAGTCACAGGATAGTGGAAGATTATGGAAGTATCCATTTGATACCAATTGTCTTTATTAATCAACTTTGATATGCAGCATCTAACTAAACCACCTTCACAGTTTATCTGAAACACATGGCATAGAAAACACATTGTAATGATTATTTTTTGGCATCCTAAGTTGGAAGGCTGCCTCCAGTATCTTAATTTTTAAATCAGATAATGCCGTGGGTATGACTGCTGATGAGAAAAATGCACATTTCTTGTCTTCAGACTTTTCAGGCAAACAGTTGCTGAGTTTCACACGTCATTAGTCACCTCATACATCAGAGGCTCATTATTATACTTTGCTTGCAATATCAAGGATGATTTCCATAGCAGGTGGGAAAAAAGCATGAAAATCTCAGATATTTGTGGAACACATGAAAGGAAAATGTACATGAAGGAAGAGGGGAAGAGAAACACACAGGATGGAAGCAACACCTCGGTGACACCGTGATAATGACTAGGAACACAGTGAGAAGGTAGCAGTCATCCTGCCATCTGCGCCAGAGAGGCAGCACAGCAAACGGTGCCAATGATGGAAAAAACTCAGCATTTGATACTATGTGCACATTCTTATTAGGAGCTTTTAACTCAAATACACTGGAAACCTTAGAAGCTAATCCATGATGTGAATTTAAGAGGCCCACAGAAATCTCATTGGGCAAGTGGATAAACATGTGCACTTGGGTGAAAGCCAAAAGGAATAAGGATAAATTGGTTTTTGTTGCATTTAGTAAGGTATCTGAGAATTAGAAGTTATTTTTGACACTCTGAAGTACAGCAGAAATAGAGAGCATCTCATTTATAATCAAAATCCCCTCAAAAGAAGCAGTCCCCTAATAACTCTGGATGCAGACAATTATCCCCCTGAACCTTTTGCAACAGAAGTTTACATTGGCTATGGCAGTGTTGGCCTCAGTTCTGTTCTCACATATTGACATCTCAACCCTTGATGTAGTCTCATCTTGATTTACACTGTCTTAATCCATTTTGCATGATCTATCAGAGCACTTCAGCCAAATTTATATAGGAGAAGAGAAATTTAATTTTAATACTGTAACAGAAAATCCAAGATCCAGGTATAGGACTCTAGTGAGTTTGTTTTTTTTTTTTTCCGTGTTATCATATGACAAAAGAACAACAAAGAGAAAAGGAGAGAAAAGGAGCAAACTCATCCTTTTTTGATGGTGTCAACCTCATCTTTCAGGCAGAGTCCTCATGGCCTAAGTACCCCCTAAAGGTCTCAACTCTCAACACTGTCACAATAGAAATCAAATTTCAACATACATTTTTGCCAAAATTCCATTACAATCATACAAATATCTATCCTCTCATGCTAAAATATACCTCTAAAAGTTCCCATCTTTGTATTGATCTGATTTTCAAGCCATTTTCTCAATCTCTTTGGACTAGTACATGATTCTAATGGATCTTAGCACCACACACTGGCTGAAGAAGCATAGTGTATAATGTACTGCATTTCCAACAAAGCAGTTTATTTACTTGTATTTCTTAACGGCTCCATAGGACACGAACTTCCCAACTTTGTTGTTCTATTTTCTTTTACTTTTTATTTTTAAAAACGGTTACAGATTCATGACAAGTTATGGAACAGTCTAGAGAGACTATGTTCTTCTTGCCTATATTATTTGACTGGTTATATCTTCAGTAATTGTAATATAATATCCTAACCAAAAAAACCTGATTTTCATATGAGAACATGTATAGCTCTCGGTAATCACCACGACAGTCAAGATATGAATCGTTTTATCACAAAAATGTTCTTCCATTTACTACCTGTTTAGAGTCGTATCAAGTCACTATGTTGATCAGACTTCTTCTGCCTAAATCCAAGCCATCACAAATGTGTTCTATAGCTCGAAAATTTGTAATTTAAAAATATTACATAAATAAAAGCTTCCAAGATGTGATTTTTTGGACAATGACTGTTGTCACTTAACTTTCTGTCTCTGTTATGAATGGAATGCCTGTGTTCTCCCAAATTTAAGGTGAAAATCCTAACTTGTAATGATACATGGAGTTGAGAGCTCAGAGAAGTAAATAGGGTTAGATGAGGTCAAACAGGTGAATTATAATAAAATAAAATTCCCCTATCCAATTTATGACATTTATTATGATAGCCTGAGCAGACAGCAAGACCTTCTAAGATCCTAACTAAGTTGTACATACAGTTTGTTCCTTCTTGTTGCTAGGTAATATTACATATAGAATTGTAATACAGTTTCTATAATTATTAATATAATGAATGGCACTTTAGTCCTTTACAGCTAATGGCTGTTACACACACACACACACACACACACACACAAGAACTATGCACACACACACACACACACACACACACACACACCTATGAGAATTTTTGTGTGTCTGTGTAAACAAAATGTCTATTCTCTGGGACAAATATTCACACTATGATTTCTGAGTACTGTATTAGGAGGATATTTAGTTAGTTAAATTATCAAATCTTTGTGAAAAGTGTTTGTTCAAGTTCACATTCTCACAAGTCGCATACTAGTAAAGTTGTTTTAATGTGTATACAATGATATTGATATCTTGTCACAATTTTTATTTGAATTTCCCATGTGAGCTGCATTGATGAATTCTTTTTATGTACTTACATGTCACCTGTAGAGCCGGTCTGATGACATATCCTTCCATTTCTTTTATACAATCTAATTGGATTATTCTTTCAATTTCAGTACTACTATTTCAAAGTTCTTTGTATATTTTGACAGGACAACTTCAGATATGCAATTTTTGGTCTGCAGCTATTTTTACTTTTGAAGTTTTCATCTTCTTTACAGGGTTTTGCAAATCCAATATTAAAATTTTTAATAAAGTCCAATTTATGTCATTTATTTTATTTCATTGTGATATTGACAACACATTGAAAAATCTTACAAAACCTTAGGTTCTGCATATCCCTACAAACGTTTCAATCTGTATATTTTGAATTTTTAAAATGAATTAATAGTTAATTTGCCTTGATACATGATTAATGCACAAATAATATACAATTATGCTAGTCTTATTTATTAATAAAGCTATCCTTCATGTGATGAATTAATTGAATGACTTCCATTAAAAATTTGTCTACACTAGTGTGGATATGCATTCCATTCTTTTATCTCTTTAACAGTATCACAAAATGTTGATTACTCTATCTTTATATTAAGCCTTTACTATTCAGCAGTTATTCTTTAAATTTTATTCTTTTCTAAAAACAGCTTAGCTATGTGAATCCTTTGCTCTTTCATATAAATTTTATTAAAATATTGTCTATATAATAATTTTACTATTTTACATAAATTTTATAATAATTTGTTTATAATAAATTTTCTAAGATGTAATAGAAATTACATTAAATTTATATATCATTTAAATTTAAATGTTTGCTCCCTTAAAATGTTCCTGTTAAAATTGCTTTCAACGTGCTTAGGTTTTCTCCTCTTCATTAATTCTATTTTTAAGTTGGCCAAGTTTATTTTTGATATTGTTAAATCATCTATTATGTCAAATTCTAAGCTTAGTTCTCACATTTTATTAGCTAATACTTAGATACAGTGTTGAGTTTAGAAAGTTACTCTTATACATCTGATTCTTCTTGACTATTTTTACATTGTTTATAAATTTTATGTTACTCTAATATTATCCATATGTGTGTGTGTGAAATTTACAAACAGAAACAATTTTACTTTTTTCCTTTAGGATATTTTTTAACCTTTTCTTGCCAGATTTTGTCATTTTCAACTTCATTGTTATATTGAATAAGATTGGCAAATGTGAGGATCCAGGATGACTGTATAGTCTTAAACTGATAATGTTAGTTATTACAGTATTACATATGTATTATTAGCTTTCACATTTTGAACAATTAAGGGAAGCATGAGAAAGTCCCAGTCCTCTGCCTGATCTGCTCAGACGTTCCCTGCATGAAGGGGAGAGCGGGAGGTTTGGTGGAGGGACCCACTCTACTTTTGCTGGTGGGAGGGGACTTATGGGTTCTAAGATGATTTCCCCATTTTATTTTATTAGATTTGGATGATTTATTGTAAACTTTTGGCCTTTCTTATTTTTGGCTCCTGGGAAGAGGCAATTCTTTTAAGATTTTTTTATTCTTATTGTTATTTCCAGCTTAACTGACTCTTTAGCTTTTTGTGAGGTACCGGAAGAAAAAAATACCTAGAATGCAAGAAACGTATTTCCATGCAATTCTCGAAGCATGATGTCCCGAGCCAATAAACCTCTTTCCTCACTACTTCCATCTGATTTTTTCTTTGTATGTGATGTCTAGGGTTTTTAGCTGCTTTGCTAGTAGAAATAACATACATACATACATACATATACCATCATGCTATTTAGAACTGGATGCTGGCAGAGTCAAATCATAATAACTTTATGTGGTGTTTTTCCTATAAAACTAGAACATTTCATTGTCACTAGATTTTTTTATTCCTTTCAAAAACTCTGCAATCCTGTGACAGAAGCACACACACACACACACACACACACACACACACACACACACACACACACACACACACATATATATATATATATATATATATATATATATATATATATATATGACATAACTTAACGCCATTAACTTACATAAATATCTGGCTTAGAAACTGACAGTTTGGGGGCTGGAGGAATGGCTCAGCAGTTAAAGCACTTACCAAGCAACTCCTAAATCAAGAGCTAAGTACCCGAGTCTTATTCCCCAGAACCACATAAAATGGAAGTGGTGCTGCACGTCTTTGACCCCAGCACTCAGGAGGCTGAGGCAGGATGATTGCCTTGAGACCAAGGCCATCCTGGGCTCCAGCAAGACCCTTTCCTCAAAAAAAAGAAAGAAAAAAAAAACTGGCAGTTTGTTAGTTGCTATTAATTCAAAAATGTACAAAGCAAGTTATTCCCCTAAAATTATGAAAATCTCATTTAGAAAATACAGGAAACATACACAAAGCTGAAATGAAGTGAGTAGAACGTAGTGAGCATGGTATGATCCTGATAGTATCTGAGCATGAAGGAGGAGCATGCAATCTATGCCACGAGCGTCCAAACCCCATCACATCAACACAGTGGGTTTTTTAAATCAGAGATTTCTATGCACTGACCCAAAAATTCTGATTTAGTCAAGAAAGACAAGACAGAAATTTTCATTTTAAACAAATATCCTGGTGGTGTTAAGCTGGTCCAGAGACCATATTTTCAGAATTTTGAGGGTGAGAGGTCTAAAAAGATTTCTGGGGAATAGAAATCTCGGGCATATATATGCATTTCCTCATGAAGCAGCCTTAAGTTGATTGCTGACATAAGAAACAAAGATCTAAGCACTTCTTATCCACTTCTACCACATACAGCCGTATGCATTGCTAAACTCCATCGCTCGTGACATTGCTGTTCTTCTAACCTGCCGACCTACCAATCAAGTTGCAGCCAGAAGTTCAACGATAGTGCTAAATGAAAGGTTGGTTGCGTTTGATCACATTAAAAATCTTCATGAAACACAGATACAGAGTCAGAGTCTAAAGTTGAAAAAAAGAGAAAATATAGTTTCAATTTTTATCTCAAAAAGGTTCATCTCCCAAATATATATATATATATATATATATATATATATATATATATATATATATATATTTACTTTTAGAAACTGAATACAGAATAATAAGCCCAAAAGAGTTAAGAGTTAAATTCATGAATAAGCAGCTCACAGAGGAAGATAACACTGAAACACCCAGACTCTCAACCTCAAGAAAATTTCAAAAATACAAAGAAAAAGTATGAAGTAGAGTTGAAATTGGTTGATATACAGAGACTTAGACATTATCATATGTTATATATGAGCTTCATAAAATTCCTTTAGGAATCTGGCATTACTGTGTAAAATTATGCACGATATTACTCCTGGCTTCAGAAGTCCCCCTGCTGAAAAATACTCTACTAAAGATGTGCCTGTTATGTATGAAGTAGCGCTTGTAAAAAGTTATTAATGGTGACATTGTTTATGAGACAAAATTAGTGAAAATTCTCTCGTGTCTTAAGCAAAGCTGTTTAGGACATGAGAAGATTTATATTCGTAATTTTGTTGATATGATACGCTGAGAAAAGTAATCGGAACGTGACAAAGGAGATGAGACCAAAGTTACCTTTGAGGAAACTATGGTGGGCACGGGGGCTTCCAAAAGCTAGGAGGGCTCACGTTCCGATCACTGTATTGGTGACTCATGTGCATGCTTAAATAAATGCTGACTGAGATAAGTGCTACACATGGATATACTTTTTTGTAGACATTGTGATTCCTTTATGAAAAATCTTCACTGATATTAGCTTTCATACTCACTCAGACAGATGTAGGGAAGATAATAACAAGTTGCTGGAAAACTTTTAAAGAGTTTGCTGCACTTATCAATTGCTCTAGAGGGAGCCAAGTTGTTGTGGGCCTTATATAAACAATCTGACAACACTTAGAAATATTAGACATAAAACTGTCACATCACCCAGAAATTCTAACTCAATACATGCACTCAAGATTAGCGAAAGCATACTTTTATGTAGGACTTATGCATGAATGATCATGTTATTATCAATAGTAACTGCATAATGGAAGTAAACCCAGTGTTCATTTGATGAATAGGTGAATAAATTAAGCTATCTCATCCAATGGAAAGTTATTAAATAATAAAGATAAGTGAAATAATAAAATATGCTACAAGGTAGACAAAACTTAAAAGTATCATGATTCATCAAGAAAACCAATTGGAAAATACCACTATTTGTGTTATTTCATAAATTAAAAGTACAGAAAAGGAGAATCCGTAGAGATGGAAGTAGGGTTATGACTGCCATGGTGGAGAAGTTGAAGACTTAGGATGGGACATCATTTTAGGTACTAAAATTTTAGTGATGGCTAGATAGTTTTATAAATATACTTAACAGTACTAAATTGTATATGATAAATGGTGGAATATGTAGACTATGTAGAATATGTACACATTAAACCTCGATAAAATATATCTTCTATCAAAAAATAGGGGAAATAATTAGAGCATTGTAGCAAAAATGGTTGTATACTGCCTGTTATGCTTTTCACATTGTTTTTGCTTTTATGTTTTTAACAACATGTGCATTAATTTATAACCACTGCATGTATCAATGAGAGGATTCTATGGTTCGACTAATCATCCATTAGAGAGGTTTTTAAGTTTTAATAGAGCACTTTGGTTGAGTAAAACCGTTAACTAAGTGAAAACCAATACTTCTTTGAAATTAATGCCATTGATCCTGATCTCACTGTATCAAAGCCTTACTAAGTGATTAGAGACCTAAATCAAAAATTTAAGAGTAATAAAATTTAATTAGTTATAAAAACCAGTGTAACAAGCTGAATACTCTATGAACACTAATGATAAAATTTTCAGGCTTTGTGAAAGCCGAGCAAGAAATATATTTTTGGGAAAAATGTTTCTGCTTGGCAAAATATACTCCATAATCTTTACATAAGTTTTTACATACAAATCCATTCGCATACACAATACCAGATATGCTACTCATGCGTTAGTTCTTATGTGCTATATAATAATCATTTCTTCTTTTTTCAAAGTTGAAAAATCGAAGAGGAGTGACACATTTATATTAGTCATGTTTATGTTGCTTGGATAGAATATCTGACATACACAACTTAAAGGAGTGAAACTGCCTCACAGTTTCAGAGGTTTCCATTCATGGCTGGTTAGCCCAGAGGCAGAAACATCATGGATGAAGGGCCTGGTGCAGAAAAGTTGCTGTCCCTGGGGTGCCAGAAAGTAGAGCCAGAGAAGACTCAGAGAGGGAGGGGCAATAAAGACAATAAAGACAATAAAGTCTCCGCATCTTGGCAAGTCTTAATAATATTAGTTAGAAAATTTTGGTAATTCTTCCATTTGATTATTTTTTTTCTTAAGTGAATCATGATACAAGGCAATTATTTAAGTACTTTAGGGGAAAATTGCTTTTCATAATTTTGCGTTTGACTTTGAAGGTCATAGAATGCAAGGCATCTGATGGGTGATTATTTCTAACTCCTATGGAGACAATAATGACAACAATACAATCAGCACTTTCAAAAGGTTTGAATGAGACCAGAGCTTAAAGAGAATTTTTTTTGGAATGAATATATTACTACACTATAATTGATGTGAAACTTTGAATATCTCCCAACTTTAGTTTATTTATACTGATAAATGTTTCTAGTGCTACCCACACTCTCCTAATTCAGTTTCCCTTAAACATCATAGTTACAGTTGGACAGCTGGCTGGCAGCTCCAGAGAACCTCCTACTCTAATTAAATAAGAGATTATTGTCTCAGTGGTGCATGTTGTTCTGCTTCGTGTTAGTAAATGACATTCACGATGACCTTTTATATCAGTAACAAATAATATCACAGGAAGCCCCTGAGTAAAATTTGACCATGTCATAACAAAATAACTTTTCAAGACTGAAAGCCAGTATTTTCAGATATCAGTTTGTCAGAATAGATGGGTTCTGAATAAATTTCAAATATCTGATTTTTTTATTCTGCTAGTTTATATTACATTATATAATTTTTAATTTTAATTGTCTGTGAATGAATAGTAAACAAAAGACCATAAGTTTGGTTTTGCTTTATATCATGTTTAGTTTAGTGAGTTCTCTCTTTCAGTATGCTAGGTAACCAAATAACACACGGTAGTCTTTTAAGGAGAAGAATTTCTCCTTTTTAGGTAACAATTGTGGATTACTATCATAGCATCACCAATAATATATTTTAGTTCTATTAACCAACCGTGAGTCTTTATCTCACTGATACGGCAGCAACACTTGGTAGTAGTAATTACTCTGTCTTCAAAATATTTTCTTCTTCTTTCAGGAAATCATAGAGATGTGGATTTAGTCCTACGTGTATGGCTATTTTTTCTTAGTTTGTTTAGCTCTCTTCCTGAATATCTAATAATTTCAATTGCCCAGTGCTCAGCCCTTGAACCTCTTTCCTCAAAATAGATCGATCCAATCTTCTTCCTGTAAATGGCCTCCATATGTGGTGCTTACTCTGACTTTCCCTTCATCTGTTCGCTATCAACTCAAATTTCTAGCTGTTCACCTGGCATCCCAACTTAGATGCCAAATAGAGATCTCAAACTTTGTCCAAAACTGAGATCTTTTCACCACTTCCCTATCTTCATTAATAGTTTCTACTTTGCTCATCCCAAACACTGACATTAACATCTAGTTCTCTAAAACTCTAGCTCCAATCTGACCAGTCATAAGTCAGTTCTACTCTGCTATTAATGTAGACTGAATTTGAAAACTTAACACTTTTGATAAGACTCTTTATCTGGTTGAAACCACCAATATCTCTGTCTTCGTGTTCTCTTGCAGTTCATCTTCAATACAGTAACTAAAAGTCTATGTTTGTAAATCTGATCACAAGATTTCTCTGGCCAAAACTTCCTGATGACTTTGCATAGCATTGAGAAAAGCCAATGTCCTCAGTACTACCTACAATGCTCTGCATGATTTGGTTGTTGGTTATTTTCCTGACTTCTCTTGCTACTTTATTCTTCCCCCTTTTTTCCTCTTCTCAGAGCCACATACGTGTCTTGCTGACACTTCATTCCTTTAATAGAGACACTGCTCTTCTATTATGATGTCATTGAAGTTATAAATTTGAGAGACTCTTTGCTCTTACAGCCTTTGCTATTTGCTTAAGTTGATTTAAATACGTCTTTGAATGCACTGATAGACCTTGTTACAGTACTTCCACCATGACAGATGCTACCAGTATTTCCAGCAAATGTGAGTAGTCCAACGTACAGATAGCTCAGATGTTGAAAGCCTTTGCTCACCCCTCTTTAAGATGTAAAACAAATAGAATGATATGTTTTGTGTATATGTCCAAGTGAAGAATTATGTAGAAACTTGATCGAACCAGAGAACCAGAGTATGCACAAATTGGAATAACTATGGGATTGTCTAGGTGACAGAACATCTCTGAAACTTTTTTTAACCATATTTTCACCCCTGATGTAACAGGCAAATAAATTCAGATTGCAAATAGAAAATTTGCTGCTATTTTCACTACATCCTAATATCTTAATTTCTTCAACTGTGTTTCTTGAAGTGGCAAACAGTGTTTTTCAAATTCTTTTTAATAAAACTGAAGATTCTCAAAGTACTTGAGATAAACTGCTGAAGTTTTGATGAATAATAGAATACATAATTTACAAATTAGCATCTAGCTAAATCAATAACATTTATTTTATTTTGTTATATAAATCATCCTGCCGTGTTCATCAAAAATTTATTTACCCGTGGACAAAATGAGAACACTGGAAAAAATCAACTTAACATGGTTTTAATGTTTGGATTCTCACTCATTATTCTGTAAGTTGAATTCTGTGCCACAATCACACCGCTTTGATTATTTGCTGTGTATTTGTAAGAAAATTTGAACAGAGAACTGGGGTTATCCAGATTTGTTCTTCATTTTCAATATTATTTTTTCTATTCAGACCCCAGAAGTTCTATATTATTTGAATATCTGACTTCAGTTCTTGAAAACAATCATGCTATCTGAATTTTAATGTGGTTTTATTAAATTTGTAGATCATTTTGTGTAAAATTGTCTTCTTGATGTTAGTAAATAGGTCAAGATACGAATGTGTGATGGTTTCCCATTTATTTATGCCTTCCTTAATTTTTTTCAGAATTACGTAGTAGTTGTCATCTTACAAGTCTTATTTATTTTTGATTAAATTTATTACTATGCATTAACTTTTTTGATGCTATGTTAATTCAATTTATTAGTTACAATGTTTTTTATGGAAGGTATATAGAAGTACAACTGATTCTTGTGTTAGTCATGTATTCTGTAAATTTTTCCCCACATTTTATTGATATGTATACGTGCAAAATTCAAGGTTTACAATGAAGTTGAGCATTTTGTGTAGATACATATCTTGTCAAGGTGACAAGGACTTTCCCACGCTCCTTTTGTCCCTCCCCCTACACACCCCTACCTCCCGCCTCCACCACCCTACTCCCCTCTTTCACTTTGTCTTTCATCTTAAGTTCCATAGGAGTTGTGATCTGGGTCTCTCATATCAGAGAGACCATTCGATGCTTCACTTTTCTGCTTCTGACTTACTTCACTAAGCATGATGTTCTCTAGTTTCTTCCATTTGTCTTCAAAAGCCTCCATGCTGTTGGACTTTATAGATGCACAGTATTCCACTGTGTATAAAGGCCACATTTTGTGTATCCTCTGGTCTGTTGATGGGTATTTTGGTGACTTCCGTATTTTCGCTATTGTTAGTCGTGCTGCTATGAACGTGGGTATATATATATCTCTCTGTTATATGTTGTCTTGGTCTCTTTTGGATATATTCCCAGGAGGGGTGTCACTGGATCGAAGGGGATATTTATTATTACACTTGCCAACAGTTTTATAAAATTCTACTATTTTCCATAAATAAGATTATACCTTTTGATAATAGAAACACTTTTACTTGTCACATTCCAGTATTAGATGATTTTTATTTCTTTTGCCTAATTGCTCTGACTAGAAATTCTCACATAATATTCTACTTCCTTGCCTAATTGTTCTGGCACCAACTATATAATGTTTAATAAAATACAATGTTGAATAAAAGTGACAAAAAACAAGCTTATTTGTCTAATTCTGGAATTTAGAGAGAATGCTTTACATTTTTCACCAATGAGAATGACGTTGGCTCTGAGTTTTTTTAAGTATCCCTTAACAAATTGAAAATATTCCTAATATACTATTTTCTTCTTTTATGTGTGTTTTTACAATGATAATATGTTTTATTTTGTCAAGTTCTTCCTCTGCAACAACTAAGGTTATCATACTTTTTTATTAATATAGTGCAGCACTCTCATTGACATTTTTTGTATGTTTAACCAAACCTGTACCTGTTCTTTCTACCGTTTTGTTTTCTACAAGGGTCTGTCTAGCAGCACACTAACAAATTAGTTTGTCATCATCCCTCTCTGTGATTATAGGATATTAAATATTTAGATTTTCTGTTGTATTTGATTATAAGCTGAGAGAATATCATTCAGTAAATTTTGATATCTTTGCCTCTGTCCTGAAGTGTCCAGTGATTTGTTACCTTAGCCACAAATTGACACTGGTTAACCTTATTTTTTTTTAAAGTGTTTTAGTTAACTTCCAATTTTGGAGGTTCAAGGGCATGATACTGACAGTGGCTTAGTTCTGACAATGACAACGACAATGGCGATGACATTTTGGTGGAGGTCCACAGCGTCATACACCCTCATCCAGCTACATCCAGCTTTTTTACAGTCTTCACTTTATTTATGTGCTTGGAACTTTTTTAAAAATGTAAAGTCTTAGTTTATAGATCTTTTAGACACAAACTATAGCTTTCCTCACCGAAACAGCTACCAACCCCGAAGACTGAGATTACTAATAAATATTATCTCAATTTGTAAAATAGTGGCTCTGTTTTATAAGTTCAGAAAATAATCTACATAACTTTGGAATGAAGACCTATCTTAAATAATCAGTTCAAAATTTCTTCTGCTGCTTCTTTACTTGTCAAATGCTTATTTTCTGGGAGCAAACACATTTCCTTTACTTACATTCATTTTACAATTCACTTCCTCCTACAACTCTGCCTCACTTTCCGCCCAAATGAAAGCCATCCTCCTTTGCTTGGCTAGTAGAGTTACCCAAGAAGCAGGCTTCACCCTGTGAATAGGTATTGAAAAATATCATAGGAAAGAAGCAAGTCAGAAAAATAAATGGGCATACACCCAGAGAACACCTGTCTGAATGCAGGTCTAACCTAGTCAGAATGAAGCAAGATTCATCAAAATTCAGCACAACTTGTGGGCTATCATTTAGCCAGGCTGCCAACAGAGCTATCTCTCAGTTCCTAGGAATGGTCCCAACTTAGTAACACTGCTGCATTCAGTGTTTGCCAGGCAGCAGCTGGGAAGTCAGTCCTCATCATGAACATAAAGATGGCGTTCTGGTCACAGTGATGAAATCTGTCAGCCAATCAGGCTTCTCTTGGCCAGAGACATATGAGGTAGCCTATCCTTTGGGAGGTCCCAGCACCATAAATTTTCATGGAGGCCAAATCAGTGATTTCTTTTCTTTTCTTTTTCTTCTTTTTAATTTAATTTTTTAAAAGACAACACTGTCCTATAGTTAGTTAGTTTTCTGGCTGAAGAGGGGATAGATATATTGGATGAATAGACAGGATCAGATAGAGATATATAGATGATAGATACATGGTAGATAATATTTAAAAGATCTCTCTCCTCCCTCTCACTCTGTTTCATCTCTCTCTCTCTCTCTCTTTCTCTCTGTCTCTCTCTGAAATCATCATCACAATCTATTGGTAATTCATTACCATCACAGCTGGTGATTGTCAGCTTCTAGTTAGAACTAATTTATGTGCACAATCTCCTTTTCAATAATGCAGAAAACTCTAAAATTCTAAAATTCTTCAAATGCAGGTAAAGCAGTAGATTATTTTTCAGCAATATTGCATCAAGATGGAAACCATGAGACCCTGAATTCATTAAAATAGCTCAAGATTCTCTTTCCCAAACATTAGATTATTCTTGCTACTGAAAGATTTGCCAGCTACAGAAAGTTGACATGGGAAGCTTTCTAAGTTTACTTCCAACTTCTGGCATCTTGTGGACTCTAGTGTTTTACACATATTTTTTTTTTTTCGTTTTCAGTCAAGGGTGTTGTTTACTTTATGCTCAGTAGGAAATGTTTTAAGTTTTAATGCTGTGCTACTCTAATTATTAAGAGATGACAGTTTTCTAGATTCTAAAACAATGGTGCCTATGATTTTTTTCACATAAGCTTTATAGAAAAGTGATTTAACAAAATAGAATTTCACAAAAGTCATATGTAAAGTAAAGTGATTCATGGGGATACTGAAAAATATTTGTTAAAATATTGGTAATAGAAAATGATTTGTAAAGAAGATTCATTTTCCCCTAGGATACTTTTCTGGAACTATTTCTTGGAATTTGGGATACCATGTGGTAGACCCTTGTTTTTCTTAATCACAGAAAGGGTAAATATGGGATAAAGCTGGAGTTCATAGAAAAAAAGCTCATGTGATTAAAAAGTAAGAAGTATGGATCTGACCATAACAAATACAAAACTTGATTTTCAAGGTGAGCTTAAAATGTGTGTGAAAGAAAATGCAGTTTTATCCTGCCTCTGCCAAGAAGTCATGTCCTACGCTTCATTCTTTGCTTGCCTGCATCTCTCCCTTCGGTTGATAAACAGCTCTGTTTTTTAGATTTTGATGAATTAAAACATTGCACATCATAAGTAGAACAGCAAGTTTTATTTTCAAGAAAAGCAACTTTTTTGAGTCTTATCCCCCCCTCAATAAAATGAAAACTGAAGCATACTGACTTTGGTTGTACCTCAATTGTTGATTATCCCAATAGTCTACTGTGACACTAATTCACTTATTACTCCTCTATTTGGTAGACTGTGAAAATGAAAAAAAATCACATTAAGAAAGAATTTTTAAAATATTTGTGTTAAACTTTCAATTTCATGCTTCTGTCATTATCTATTAATCCATTTTAGATATAAAAATTATTTTTGTGAACTTATAACAGCATAAAGATGCCTGAAAACAATATTACATTTTCTCCTAAATTTTTCTATTGACATAAAAATTATAATTTATGTATTATCACCATTCTTTATGTGGCTATTTCCAGGTAACTCATGATTATAATTGTCTTAGTTGTTTATTCATTGCTGGGGCAAAATATCATACATCCACATTTAATGAAAAAATATTTATTTAGCTCATAGTTTGAGAAAAAGGCACACAGCTCGTTCATGGGTGGCCAGCGATGTTGGAAGAAAATAACAGAGGTCTAGTCATAGGAAAGCTCTTGAGGACATGCAGACAGAAAAATCAAGTAAAGCAAGAACCAAGTGAAACAGAAGCAAGTGAATATCTGGAGACTCAGGCAAAGTCAGACCTTCCACAGGAATAACCTGTAACAAAATTTCTTCTTCCTTCCTTTACTTAGTCCAAGCTTCCAGCTGTTGTGTGCAGCCACAGTGGGCCCTCCTTCACTTCCTGGTTCACAAATCAAAACACACACCTGAAAGTTCTGCAACATATGGTGGAACTGTATTTCGTAGTCCAGTTAATCAATCCATGTCTTTTGATTGACAAGTTGAAGCCATAAACGTTTAGTATTATAATTGATGTGTGAGTCTTAGGTCCTGCCATCTTGTCACTCTATGAATATAGAATAGTTTACTTGTTTTTAATAAGCTCTCTCTATGTTCATCTTGTGGTTGCTCCCCGTTTACCTATTGAGCAGACCTTTGAGAATTTTTTTTTTTTGCATTGGTGGTTTAATTGTCATAAGTTTCTTCAAGATTTATTTCTTGTGGGAGTTTTTTATATTATTGTCAATTTTAAATTATATTTTCCCTGGGTACAGGATCCTTGGTTGACAGTTATTATCTTTTCAGGCTTTCGGGACTTCGCTCCATGTTCTTCTGGCCCTTACAATTTGTGTTGAGAAGTCTACTGCTTCTCTGATAGGTTTGTCTTGATACATAGCTTTTTTTTTTTTTTTTCTCTTACAGCTTTTAGAATCCTCTCTTTGCATTTTATCTCAGTGATTTTTCTTGGCAAGCTTTTCTGCTTCTCTTTTTGGTCATACCTAGTGCTGTATAGTATGCCTCCATCACTTGTGTGTCTGTTTCATTTTCTGTATATAGCAAATTTTCTCCTATGACTTCAGAGAATAGGTTTCTTATCCTTTAGTATGGATTTCCATGTTTTCTTGTATTTCTGCTATTCTAAAATTAAGTTTCTTTGAGACTTCTACAATCTGTTGCATTCCATTTCCTTATTCACATTAGATTATTTGATAGCTGTTAACAGTCTAGACCATTATTTCCAACTTATATTCTAAATAAGAAGTTCTCTCCTCACTTTGTTCTTTCTGTTCCCTAAACTTTCCATGGAGGTTTCCGTCTCTTGATTCTCTTCCCTTATCTTTTTATATATTTGAAATTCTTTAGTGAATTTGTCATTCACTTCCTATATTGACTTCTGTAGTTTTGTGAGTTATGCATTTGGGTTTTTTTTCCTAATTTCTTTAAGTCTTCTTTTAAATTCTTTAAGCATCTTGGGTAGCTTGTTGTCTGAGTCTGTCTTGTATTCACCCAACAGTTTAAATATTTTTTTTTCAAAGTTTAGAAAGTATGGATCTTCTTCTGGTTTTATATTCATCTCCCAGGTGAGCAGGAGCTTTCTGAAACATTTTGCTCCCTTGTTTCTTCGTCTTACTGTTGACTTTGACTTTGCTGTCATAACCCTTTAAGCAATCTGTATTCTGTTAGTGGAGAGTGTTGTTCTTTGGCTGTGAGATATACCGACTGTGTCACTGATGTGGGATTCCTTCTTACAGCTCACCTACCTCTTCCTTTCAGACCTGACAGTTGGTACATGGTCCACCTTAGAGAGACTTTTCTGCCGTGGGTGCAGCTGTCAGTCCTGACACCTTCTCACCGTAGGTGTGGATGGAGAGTATATAGCAGGGATACTCTCTGTATTTTTTATGGGAAACGGGCACTGGAGACTGGCTCTTTTAGTTTGAAAGCATTCTATGCAGTCAACATTCCTGAAGAATTTTTAAGTGACCTGGCATTGTTTCCAGTTGTTTCTGCCAGCTTCCACTGGGTGCTCCCTCTATATGCCATCTGTGTCAGTAGTGCTATGGGTGAGTTGAGCCTTCTGATGTGGGGGGTCTAGGATCTGTCCCCAGGGCAGCAGTGGCAGAGATGATGGCACGGGTCTGAGTCTCAGGTGATGGATTGCAGTTAGTCCTAACTGGGCTATGTAGAGATGACAGGTGTCCAGGTACAGCTACCTAGATGCCTCCAGGTCGCGCAGGATGGGTGCTGATTAGACACAGCTGCATGGGCCCTCAGGTGTTGGCCAGGGGAATGGGCATGGCTATTTGGATCACTCCAGGATTGTTTTCTTATTCTAAAAATCTTGTCTTGATTTAGCAGTTTTGTCCCAGAAATGATCAGAAACATAAAATTTGTGAATTTAAATTCAGTGGTCGTACATGATCCTTAGGTCATTTGAGTTCTATTCAATTGATGCTGAGTTGTTTGAAACTATATTAACCTTAATAATACATAACATAGTAGATACATAGATATGCTCTTGAAAGTGCTATGCTATGCAAGAAGAAATGTTCAGAAACAAGCATCAGGCTATCCCCCACTTCTATAACAAATATCATTAGTAGTTAGAAAATTAAAAATCTATTTTGCTTACACAAAGGAGTAAAAATAATAACAGGAAATGAGATCAAAAGAAGTATATTTAAATAAAGAAGAAACCCTATAAGAACAGACACTAAAAAAAAAGTTATCACATTTTGAAAGGTGTGATGTTCAACAACCTTGACCATCTGTAAGAATTGAAATGTGAGAATCAAACAAAAGACTCCTTCTTAGCAATAAAGTAATGTATAAAGTTTCATTATGGCTAAATCATAGGTAAGACTTTCAAAGACGTTGTCACATTTGTTTTTACAGAGGTGATTGTCTCTGATCCCAAGATACAGCATATTTGGGGGTTGGGAGCAACTTAGTAGGTGGAGAGAAAAGCAGATGCAAAACAGCACAACAAAGTGAAAATCTGTAGACTGAAACTGAGCTCAGAAAGGAAATACCTGCAAAATTACAAACAAATTCAACAGATCATATCCATTTATTTTAGGACAAACAGTTCTATATTCCTTAACATTCCCTGTGGTAATAATACAAACGCAATAGTTCGCTGAAGTAAGTGTGCTGGTGTTAATGTCACTATGTCATTTTAAAAAGTTAAGCTATACTATAGCTACCAAAAAGTAAAAATTTTGAGATAACACATTTTTTATTAAGAATAGCTAAAATGGGAAGTTACAGACAAAAAAAAAAACAACTTTCTTCCAAAATGTGACCTTTAAAATACAAACTTCAATTAGGAAGAAATACATTTAGAAATTGAGACATCTTTACAGGAAGATACAATGAGAAAACACTTATCATCAATAAATATGAGCATGAGAAGAAGGTTAATTAGATACTGAGACACAGTAGGTCATTTTGAGTAATAAATCAAGATTAGTCACATTTAGTACGTGACTATTAAATGTTTCCTATGCAGCATTTTCTAATTGAGGAGCTACTGCCTCATTCATTTGTTTTCCATCATGGCAATCATTTTATTGTTTTCTGAGCAGTCACTTGCTTTAACCTTGTTTCAGCATCTCTACAGCATTACCAGACTATTAAGAACTCCATGAAAAACGTAGACAAATCCAACCTTTTATTAAGCAGCTCTTCTGTCAAAAATGTCAATACAATAAATCTCTTGGAAAACAAACTTGTCATTTGTTACAGAAACCGTGTGTGATTTCTACACTCCGAGATTCTAAGAGAACGCTAAGAGCTTAGGAAAAAGTTAAATTTGAAAGTTACCAATATAAGAAACACATTAGAGAGAATCGGGTCAGGGAGGCAAAAATTCAATTATAATCCCCCAAATTGAGATGGCAAAAATCTCAACTGACCCAAATTTCTTGGCTTCTACCACTTGCTACATTTATATTTGAAATGACTTGAAGCTCGAGCTGCACTGGCAGCCTAACACCTGCTCCCTCCTTTCCCCTTGGGTGCCTGAAGTAATTACCCACCTCTACCTGCACTGGCTTAGGATCTGTGAAATGTTGGTCATGTAGAGTCAATCACTCCCATGTGCTCGGGTGCCAAGATCATCTGCTGGACCGAACTGCCACATTGCTGGCAGGCAAACCTTTTAGTCCCTTTCACTTCGAGTCTAGTCATGCTCAAATTTTTGCTGGTCAATTTGCATTTATTTTTCTACAGTATAAACCCTGTGAAAAGAATTATAATTTCTCTAAAATTGATTTTCTATTTCTTGGCTTTTGAGGCAATTTTTGCATACTATGACATTTAAGATGTGTCCTCAATTAGGTTTTTGAATATAGTCACGATTTCCACAAAGCAAACACACACAGAGCGGAGAATATCACTACTATTTATAAGCATACAGTGGTGCCAAGTCTGTGGGACATTTATCAGATTAACCATGGCAGACTTCAATTTATAATTCAGACTCAGCCATAAATCTGTCCTACCTAGGCAAAATCATGAATATAGGAGTAGCCAAGTTGTAACATCATGTTATATCATTGTAAGCAAAATATCTAAGCAGAAGATTATTAAGATTAAGATTATTACTATTAGAATTACAGAAAGTCTGCTGTAACAAATACAAGTCTCAGAGAAATTAGATAAGGTTGTATGATACTACTTTCAGAAAAGACAATCATATCTGCTGAGGAGAATAGGATTGGTATGGGATTTAAAAACAAGAGAAAGAAGACTTGTGCAGAAGTATGAGTAAACGGAGAAAGTTAAGTTGTTAGTGTACACACAAAACTTTAAACCTCAGGACTTTGGTCAAAAATATTGACAGAAGAGCCTGCATTACATCTATTAACTTGCCATTGCTATGTTTATTCAAACAACCGATATGCTATTATTGTATGTCTAGACCCAAAATTATTGAATTATGGATAAAAGGAGAAATGCTGAAGGATTAAGGAGTAAAAATCTATGTGCCCAAAGGGAGGAATCAAAATTGTACTAATACCACGCTCAGCTCAAGACATGATATTAAGTCAGTAACTACTTTACAACTTACTAAAAAGGTTATAACTTTCCATTGCAAGCAAATGAAAGCCCAGAACAGAAATAAAGCTTCAAAATTATTTGTCTATTTTTGAAAGATTTCATGCGTTTAGATACATGGACAGCTGAGCACGTAGAGTCCTATAGGGTAGTAACCAAGGGGCCGACATTAAACTTAGCCTTCTCATTCTATTGGTACTAAAATTTTTCATTTGAAATAATGTAACCTCTGAAGAAATTACTTTTAAAAAATCTGAAATGCATGCCTGTCATTAAAGACAAAAAGTGAAGATGTCGTGTGAACTTAACTCCCTGAGGATGCATGTCTTAAGTCATAGAAGAGCAAGACTCACTTATGGAGGCGTTTACTGAAGAATGACTAATTAATTATTGTACTTTAAGCATTTCAAGTGGTTGCTGATGAAGTGCTCTCAGCTAAATAAAAGTTTAAGATGCCTAATTAAATTTGAAGTCTTTTCATAAAATTGAATATATTAGAACTTTTCAAATTAAGCATAAATAATTTTGATATTTTTATTCCCGTATTTGGCCTCATTATTAATTATAATAGTATGCATAGATGAAGATTGTCATTAGTGTAAAGTGAAATAAAAATTTTGGTATTATATTTTATCATTATACATACATAATGAAAGTAAATGCTCTACGATGTTACAAACACATAACATATAGTTATTTATTTATATGTGTACTGAATATTAACTACTTTAATAATTTTAAAATAAATGTGTTTATTTTCTTTAGCAGAAAATAGTCTCTAAGCAGTTTTTTATTTCAAATCTTCCAATGCAAAGGTTGACAATAATATTTTTTTGCATTTTACTTAAATATGTACAAGCTATGAATCCATTTACATGTTAATTACATGAAACTTGGAGCACTTGTGCCCATGCGTACCCTCTTCAACTGCTGTTTTTCCCTCATCTTTCCCTGTTCCCACCTGTTTGTCGCCTCTGTGCCCTCATTGGCTTTCATTGATTCTTACCTTATGCAAGCAGCCTACCTCTCTATCTTTCTGTCTTCTATACTTTCCCTTCCATTAAGATGTTTTTACACATGTATTTTTGAAAATCTCATATAAGCGCTAACAATGAATATTTACCTTCTGATATTGGCTCATTGCACTGAGCGTTGTTGACTCAAGGTGGCCCCATTTCCTTACAGGTGTTTTATATCTGTCTGACTTTATGGAAGCACAATATTGTGGGAGTGTGTGTGTGTGTGTGTGTGTGTGTGTGTGTGTGTGTGTGTAATCTTATACATTCAGCTGTTGATGGGCACGTAGGCTTGTTCAGGTATTAGAAATTATGAGTTGTTCTGCTATAAATGTGAGTCTGCATATCTCTGTGTGATATGATGCTTTTAGCTCTTTTGGGAGGATGCCCACGTGAGCCATAGCTGGATCAAATGGTATTTTCATACTCATCTTTCTAAGAAATCTTCAAGGTAACTATACCAGTTTATAATCCTGGAGGTGTTGTCTGTAGGTTACTAAGACATATATAGTGTGCTTGGGGCATAGCTCAGTGGCTAAAGTGTTTGCACTTGAGAGGTTAAAGCAGGAGGATGGTCTGAAATCAAGGTCAGCCTGATCTACACAGTGGTTTGAAGTCTTGTCTGGACTAGAGAATGAAAGACTGTCTCAAAATTAAATAAATAAATAAACAAGTAAACAAGAATGTATACTATTCATCATTTGCTGTAAGCTGAAGAATAGTAATATTAGAATACTTGTAATGCCTAAAAACAAAAATAATTTAGTTAAAGCCCTCAAGAAAATAGAGGGAAAAGGAGTTAGATTTAGAGGGAATAATCAAGGAACAAAAGCATAAAAATTAGTTGGAATGCAAATTTCCATTTATCTATTCATATCTTCATTTATAAGACAGAGTATGGGATGTGGGTTTGATCCCACAGCAGGACTTACTAGTCTAGCGAGGTATGGTTAAGTGTCACTAAAATCCCATAACTTGGGAGAGAAGGTAGAAGAATTGCCATGGATTCTAGGCCAACCTGGGCTACATAATGAGTTCAGAAACAACCTGAACTATAGAGTGAGGTCACGTGTTTAATAAAACTGTACTCAGGATCATGCTAATATTTTGATTAAGAAAATTGTTTAATAATTTTAATAATGTTAAATGTGAGTAGCACTGACCAAGGTAATATAAACTGATAACTGTCTCTGCCCACATTAAGGTCTCTTCCTCAGGATATCAGAATCAGATAACTTCAGATATCACCTTAAAGCTCTCCTTCCTATAAGAGCTAACTGAAGAATTAAGTCATTATTTTTCTCTACTCATTTTTTTCCAAGTCTCAAGATTTTGATTCTTAAACATTTAATGTATTCATTGCCAGAATTTGTTAATCCGGATTAAAGAATATTTTTTTAAACTCACAGAATAAAGAGAAAGCTCTTAATGTTAATCTCCCTAAAGTTACTCAAAACTAATGTATTATTCACAATATACATTTACAAAGACAGATAACATACTGTTAATTAATAAATATTAATTTAGTTCTTCTTAAAGGAACAGGATACCTGTTACAAACCAATTTAAGACCTTCTCAGTGCCTACTTGTTTCTACTTTGCATATTTTGCAATATAAGGGATTGAACCTAGGGCGTTCTATCAGTGAGCTATCCCTCCAGCCCTTTTCATTTTTTTTTTTAATTTTTGAGACAGGATCTTGCTAAATTATCCAGGTTAGCCTAAGTTTACAATCTTTGTAGCTCAGCATCCC
Organism: Ctenodactylus gundi; assembly: GCA_004027205.1. Lineage (NCBI taxonomy): Eukaryota > Metazoa > Chordata > Mammalia > Rodentia > Ctenodactylidae > Ctenodactylus > Ctenodactylus gundi. The sequence continues at coordinate 1,558,511 of PVKB01000019.1, forward strand.
AGGGAGCAGGGATTACATGTGAGTCCATGACACATGGCAGTGACCTGATTTTCTAAAAGAAAGCAATGTTGAGGAGGAAATGATATATGCTTAAGTAAAATTTTGTGAATAATTTTCAAATTGAAATATTATAGCATGGAAAGAGATCTCTGATGAGGATAAATGGTTCCATTCCTCTACTCATTTATGTCCTGTTCAATTTGTATATTAATTGATTTATGTATGAAAACTAATGAAATATTTAATTAATGTGTAGTTAGAAAAAAAGATATTGGAGACCATAATTATGGGGAAAGGTCAGGTTCTAAAAGAGATCATAATAATTTCAAAGAATGTTGTAATGTATTGAGAAGTAGACAAGATTTAATATGATTAAACATTATACCTGGATTTTATGGAATAAATGCATTATTAAAACTATGGTTTTGTTTCACTTTCAATGTGTAAGGCTTTTTATATCAGATTGTTATATTATTCTCACATTTAAACTTTGAAGCAACTCTAGGACTATTACTGAACTACCTATACAAAATTTTATAATTATTCCATAAAGCATATATATATATATATATATATATATAGGCAAGAAATTTTAGCGTCAAATGTGTATCAAGACAGTCTGCAACCAAAGCCATACACTTTTTAAAAACCTTGGAGGATGATCATATACAAAAAGCAATGATGATTTCATAAAGACAATGTGAAGACTGGCAAATATGTAAAAAAAAATCCGCTTTTTCAGAACTCTGGAAATTAACCCAAGTATTCCAGAGAACCAAAAAATAGTTAGTTATTTAAAAAGTGGCAGATTCTCAGTAAGAACAGTAATCACTATGATTTTCCACTTTGTCCAAATCTTGTGGCTTCGTGGTAGTGCTGAAAATCGAAGCCCAAAAATCATTGTGAAAAGCAGCAGTTTAGCAGTCATTGAAGAAAACACAATGAGTTTGGAGCTTGTCAAAATCACTCCGCTAAGGGAATTTGCAGGATTTGACTGGAGAAAATCCTCTGGAAAATCTTGCTGGAAGGATTTGTTGGATTTTTATACTAATAAGAGGTCACATATATTTTAACACAAACATTGGTAGCAAAAAATGTGAATATTTTCCATACATAAAAAGCTATGTGAAAGAAAATATTGTACTATAAAAGTTTGTATCTATTTTAAGGACTGAATTTTGTTCCCTTAAAAGATATTGAGGTTTTAAACTACATCCTTCATGATATGGCTTTCAGCACTATCACACATGTAGTGAGTTTCGATGAAATTATATTAGAGTAGGGCCACCTTTTAATCCCATATGACTAGTGTCTTTATTTAAAGAAAGTACACAGGTGCAAAGGTGAGATTAGTGTCATAAGAATGAGAATGAAGGGCTGCCACTGAAGTTCAGGAGCACTGAGGATGTTAGCAAACCTTCAGAATCTAGGAAGCGACAGAAGATTCTCTTGGAAAGGTTTCAGAAGAGGCCACCCACACTAACATCTTCTTTTAAGTACCACGCTATCCTCCAGCTCTGTGAGACTGTGTAAGTCACTAATTCTGTGGTACTTGCCAGGGTTTCTGTGGTGCTGGGAAATCGAACTCGTGGCCTTAGGCTTGCTGGGGAAGCATTGAGGCACTTTTTTTTATATGAGAGCCCAAAGGAATTAAAGTATTATCTAACAAAATGGCATTATAAGACATGAAACACCAAGTATCACATAGTAAAGCAAAAAGAGCAAAATGAGATAAGCTATTTAGATAGTGCAGATAACAATTTCTAAACTTCAATAGCTCAGTTTCAATAATGTTATATATACATATATGTAATGTAATAGTTATAGATATTATTATAATATATGGATGTGGACATATACATATATGTATATATGTTTATGAAAAATAACCCATGAAAGAAAACCTAAGGAAAAACAGTCTTTCTAGTGAATTCAACCAAATGTTTAAAAAATTAGCATTAGATTTTCACAAAAAAATTATTTAATAAAGAGAGGGGAAATCATTATATCATTCATTCTATGAGATCAGTAATAATCAGACACAAATCCTAGACAATTTTACCATAGGAAGGAAAAGTGCCAACCAAATTTTTGTCTTTATTCCACTGAAAAACAAGCAAATCAAATCCAACAATCAATACAAAGTATTTCACAATTAGTAAGGGAAATTTATCTCTGCAATGTAAGATTAATTTAACATTGGAATCAACTAATATAATGAGCAACATTAACGGACAAAAAAGCAAGATAATTATTTTAAGAGATACCTAAAAAGCACTTCAGAATTTCCTCTATTAGTGACAGAATCCCTCAACACCTTAAGGATAGAAGAGAACTTTCTCAATGCAACAAATTATTTATAAAAGTAGACTTAAGTGTACCTGTTTAAGAGTCAGTGTGAACTATTATCACCTAAAAATAAAAAGACAATATTTTCATGATTTTCTATTAAATATTGTTGTATAAGAGATGCTAGCCTAAGAAATTGAACAAGCAAAACAAAATATTAATTAATGAATTTCTAAAGGAAGGAATGAAGCTATTTCAATTCACAAATGACATTAAACTTATATATAAAATAATTTTGACAAATCCACATAAAAATGTGACCTAATAAATATAGTTAATCATATTTCAATATCCTGGAAATACACACTAAAAGATAGTATTAGAAAAGCAATATCATTAATAGCTACATGTAAAGTATAAAAACAAATGAACTTCAAAGTAGTACATAGTACACCAATAAGATAAATTAAAGGACACTCAAATAAAACATATAAAATATAAATATAAAATATAAAAACATTTTGAAATTATGGTTTGACTACTATTTGTGAAGCACTTAATATGGCCATATTAATTCATGCTTTCATATGATCTGTCCCCCTAATACTTTTTTCCCACAAAATTTTTCTGGTATTTGTTTTTAAAAAAGATACAGTAAAAACAAAATACGTTAACAAAAAACTTATGAGGACTCAAACTTCTGAATTTAAAAATTGACATAAGCTTATAGTAAGAATTAAATAAAGATAAGCATAAGATGAACTGAATAGAACTGAGAAATCTATAAGAGAAACAATCATTAACCAAAATACAGTAGGCATTTTAAAGTCTTACATTAAAAGTCACATTCCATTAACCTCTTTCAAAACACTTCCATGCACTTTAAACACACTTATCCCATCATTCTTTTCACTTTCTGAAGCAGTTCTGAACTTCCTCTTTCAGATGATCAAAAACTCGTCGAACGCTGCTGCACAGCACCGTCTAATACAAAGGTCATCTTGAAAAAATGCTGCGGTGTTACCTCATTGACCTTATTCATCAGATCTGCCACCATACAACTTCTGAGTCGTCCTCAAAGTCGTGAAATATATTTCAGCTACGATGCCAAGTAAATTCAATAAGAAATTCTTTGAAAAGTGATGTTGTGTAATTGTATATGCAAATGCAAGTAATAGTTTTAAACCTCTACCTCAGATACAAAAATTAAGTCATCATGGAATGAAACAAGTGTAAGAGCTATAAATGTCAATAAATATCTTAGTATATTAATATTCATAACCTTTAATGATATTTGCAACCTCTGAGTAAGTGAATGATTTCTTATACATGAAGCCGAATATATATATAATTCAAGAGGAAAATGATAAATGTACTTGATTAAAATGAAAACTTATTGTGCTCACAAATATATGACACCAAGAATTATGCCTGGCAATTGGTATGCTTTGAATATGTTGGCTTCTCACAGAAACTCACTAGAATTCAGTTGTATTTTAACAGTGCTGAGAGGCACGTTCAAGATTTCTGGGGTATTAAGGTCTTTCTTTTGAGGTTGACTTGATTCTCTGGGAGCCAGCTTGTTACTGTTGGTGTTAATTACCAAAAGGAAGCTTGCGTTCTTGATTTGCTGTTACTTCCTGCCACTGCGTGTAATCGCTTTTCCTCACGGGGTCAAGTATTCTTCCACTTTCTGCCACATGGTACTCCCCAGAAACTGAGCAGGTATCATTGCCATTGCTATGAATTTCCAGAGATACAAGCAAAAGCAAGCTTATTTGCTTACATGTAAATTACTATTTTCTTGTGTTCTATTATGAAAAGGAAGATTAAGACAACAATATTAAATAAAAGAAGCTATTTGTGAAGTTTATCCTCTGAGGATTTGTTTCCGGAATACGTAAAAAAAAAAAATCCTCTGACCCTTTAATTTAAAAAAATACACCACACAACTTAAATAGAAGAGATATTTAATTAAATTGAGGAAATATTTCTCTCCAGATGATATTAGTCAACATAAACAGGTTCAATATTATAAGTCATTTTAAAATGATGCCTTTTCACATCTTTTATGAAGTCTTATCATCAAAAAAGTATGGCCAGCATCAAGCATTGCTAAAAATACAAAGAAAAATTTTAAAATTCTCAGCATTAACAAATGGAGCTATGTAATTTTGGCACTTCTTCAGCAAACAATTTGCCAAGGATCTGGGGGAGGACAGAAGAATAATTCTGCTACTAAGAGCTACCAGGTTTATTACGGAGTCTAAGAAATAAAAGTAGTGTTGGTGGTGGAGAAACTGAGAATATAATGAGTACTACTAAGCCGCTCACTGTATGCATCTCACTAAATAGTATATGTTGTTAAATCAATAGTTCGAAGAATTAATATGAATTATGAAGTCAAAATAATTATTGAAGAATATGTATGTGTGGGGGTTATGAATAGATTAATTTTCTTCATTGGTTAGATTTACCAAAGTAATGTTTATATTTGCCTTTTTCTTTACCTGTGTTAAAAAATTTATTTCAAATTCTTGTATGAAATTATAATCATGGATGTAGAGGCTCTATTTAACAATGTTTTCTATTCTCTAATTTACTTTTTTGCAAACCTAAAATTTCATAACAAAATGAAGTTATTAACAAAACAACCATTGTTTTGGAAATGCTTAAACACCTTTATTTGAATACAATTAGACATTCACAAAATTTGAATACAACTAGACATTCCCAACTCATATCTAAATAAATAGCTACATTTTGGACTGCTAAGATCACAAGTGGGTGTTAATGCGATTTGAACATTCTTTTTCCTCTTAAAAATCCTATGTTTTCTTTTATCTATAACTTGAAACTGCACTTCAATATAGAAAGATTAATTTTTTGGATCATTTTCTAAGCTTGCATTATTCTTCATAACAAAGTCTGGAAGTTCTATTCAGAATATAGTCACTATTAGATCTTAATCTCTAAATAAATGCATGTTGCCAAAATATTGTTTACAAATAATATTTTGCAAACAGAAACAGGAAAATTTTAAATGATTATTTTTCCTTCTAAATCTGTATGCTATTAGTTCAATATATAAGTAGTAATGTTAATTTTCAAGTATTTTTCAGACATGACTATAGCCTATGAAGCTGTAGTTGAACCAATAAAGCAAAACAACCACAACATGTTTTAAAATATCCATCGAGTTTTAATTTTCAATAAGGAGGTTTTGGAAAATTATCAAACTCACCCTGTTTATTGCTGCTGAGTTTCAAAAATGCCATAAGTAAGACTGTCTACGATTAAGCCAATTCCTTCTTTAACCTAAGAATAGATAGAAATTTCTGAGATGAGCATGTAAAAGCAACGTTAGCTTTGAAAATGTTATGATTACTATGTTAATAGTTATTTATATAACTCTGAAGATTTGGTTTCATATTAGTCACTTGCAAACAGTTCAGAAGTGAAATGCTATAGAAATTTGAACAACTAAAAATTGTGAGACTGGTTATTTCAAGTTGGTAAAATAATGAACACTTCAGGGACATTCACCTCTCTGTATCTTTTCCACATCCAACAAATCTCCAAAATACGTATCAGTGCACTGACTAATCCCAAATCCCTGACAATGAAACCAAATATTTAATCGTGGGAAAAATGTCCTTACCTGCTTTTGCATTACTTTCGTGCATTATATCATTTAGGAATCGGATCAGTCCCTCCTTCTCTGTGCCCTTTATCCCCCTTTCCTCTTTCACCCCCCCCCCATTCCCTCACTCATTCCTTTTCTCTTTCCTTTTCTTTGTGGAGTGGGATTTAAACTCAGGGGCTTTGACATGCTTGGATATTCATCTTACCGCTAAGGCCCATACTCAGCCAGAAATGTGTTCTTTTTTTATAATAGATGAATAAGCCATTTTGTTTATTAAACTAAAGATGCATTCAAAGATTCATGCTATTTCATCCTAGACAATATTCAAGATGGACTAAAAGAGAAATTGATATTAATTTCATTGATTTGTGGATGCTTGCTTGTCCATGCATGTTTGAGTGTATGTGCTTGTGTGTGTGTGTTTGTGTGTGTGTGTGTATTAATGAAAGCCTCAGTTCTACCCCAGTAGACTTTTGGTCTATTTGCCAGAAAAGTATAGTTTTCTCACTTTTACACAAATCATAATTAAAATAAATGAGTTTTCATAACAAGTTTAGTCAAATAACAATTCATTCTTTTGGTATTTACCTTTCCTTGACTAGTAGGTGTTGATATGTCATAGTAAGTACAGAAAAGGGTTTATGGAAAGAGGAGGGAGACATGATTACAGTATCAGCAACAATAGTGTCAATTGAACATTCTGACTGGCACTTTTCTAAATTCCTTAAAATGTAAGCAATTTTTAAATTTTAAATTCTTATTAATTTTTGTTGGAGCCTAAACTTTTTGAAGCATTACATTTTAGTAAACTAATATTTCAGAACAGTTAAATTATTGGAAAACTACTTCAGATTTTGACACAATGGATAAAATTAGAAAAATAAAAATATGTGAGATAAAAGAAAAGAGAGCTGGGTAGGATGAATGCATGGGGTCATACATGGCATTTCAGGGGCAAAATAATGTAATGAAGCTAAACTTGCCAGGTGAACAGAAGAATATATTTACATAATATCAAAAATGTCTATATCAAAGCCCACCAGTAAAAAATGTATACAAATAGTTTAGCTAAGAAAACTGGCAGATAAGACATGATCAAGAGTCTACTTTAACATTATAGAGAATATGACAAACCAATAAGTTGTAGTCTGGACACAGTATATTTAAAAAGATAAGGAATCACTTCCTCTAAAATATTCCAATCAGATCTGCAGAATGAAAAGATAATCACCAAGAAAAAAACAAATGAACCTATATCAAATTAAAATCTTCAAATAATTTGTATTCCCTGAAAATATCAATGTCATCAGAAATGAATTCTAAAACACTTTGAGAATGGACAAAATTTTACTTTAAATTCAAAATAGAGTAAGGGTGACCCCCAAAGCCCTGGCGTGCTCTTCCAAGCTTTCTTTTACTCTAAATGGTTCAGTCTTGGGCTTTTCCCCCCTTCTTTTAAAAATGGCTCCTGCGGGGGACTGGAGGAATGGCACAGTGGTTAGAATGCTTGCCTAGCAAGCACAAGGCCCTGAGTTACATTCCCAGCACCGCATGAAGCTGGGTGTGGTGGTGCACACCTGTAATCCCACCACTCAGGAGGCTGAAACAGGAGGACTGTTATGAGTTCAACACCAGTCTGGGCTACATAGTGAATTGAGGACCAGCCTGGACTACAAAGCAAGACCCTGTCTCAAAAAAAAAAAAAAAAAAAAAGACTCCTGCTTACCTCACTGCCTGTGAAGGCTGCTGAACTCTGTCTCTGATCTGGATTCCGGGGCCTTTTCTAGGGGAGCTCACACTATGTTTATAGTATGCACTACCACCGGGTTGTTTTTTCAGAGGCTGGGGCCACCAGCTGTGGACAATTTCCACTTCTCCTGATATGCGCTTACCCTGGGCTGAGGTTCTGGCTCCAGACTTTCCTCCGTCTGGGGTCTGTAGATGCCAGCAACTCAGGATCGTGCCGAGTTGGCTGCTTTTCCCTCCTCTTCCGATATGACTTCAGGATTTCTGACCCACCTTCAGCCTCCTGTCCATTGTTGGGGCCAGTTCCGTCAGATGTCCTGGGCCCACGCAAGCTTTCCTCTGTCTGCAGCTGCCTGCGGCTCCAGCTGTTTGCAACTGGCCTGCGGCAGCTTTCTGAGCTGCTAGGATTTTTTTCCTCTGCTTTCGATGTTCCTTCGGAATTTCTGACCTTCCTCTGGCCTTCTTTCAGTTGTTGGGGTGCTCCTTTCTTTCCTAGCTACATTGAACAAGCATTTTCTAACTAAATTCTTGACTTTTTAAGTGGGTCGATGAGGAGACATTGTGCAGCTCTGTTACTTGGCTGCCATCTTGACCAGAAGTCTAAGCAGACCCTCTTTAAGGACAAGTTCATCTCCCAATTGGCACCAGACATTAGGAAAAAGGAAAACTCCAAAAATTATGGGGGGGGGGGGGAATAACTCTTTACTGATTTGGATCAACTTTTGAGAGGGGCAGTGAAGATCTTTTACAACTGGGACCAGGTATTAGAACAACAACAACAAAAAAAAAACTGGTCATAGACACAGGGAGATGGTAGCCGCCATCAGAGGGGTAAGGAAACCAAGGGGAGGCACCAGATAGGCCTGTGTGCTTCCCGTGCAACCTGGGCACCCCAGGCATGACTGCCCGATAGGGAGACACCCTGCTGAAAGAGTAAAATGGCTTCCTTGTTGCTGCTCAGCTTCCTTTGGCCTCTAGAATTAACTGAAACAATAAGAAAGTTGCAGTGTACTGGAAACCAAAGGTGACACAAGGACATAAGCTGCACCCAACAGTAGTGCCCTAAATGTATAAGGTGTATCATGTTTGTTATATGAAATAGCGTGCATTGTGAAATCTATCTTCCTTGATATATGAAATCTTGTGTATAGTATGAAATCTGACTATAAAAACTCTGTAAAAATTCGGTTCAGGGCCGACTCTGATGGAAAGGAGTCTGGGCCCCAGCCGGCTGGTCACTCTCTGGTGACTTTAATAAGCCAAATTCTACCTCCACCTGTTCTTGAGTGCTTTTCATGTAACACCTGCCCCAACTGGAAATCATCAGAAATGTGAGAGTGCCTCCAGGGCCGAAGTGTACTGGGGCCATACCAACACCTGTAAAGGTCCCAGGGACCTAAAAAAAAAAAAAAATAATAAAAAAAAAATAAGATTGCATGTAAATCAGATTTTTAAAAATGTATAGTGAAATTTAAGTGAAAGCTATAAGAAATTATTATTTAAAATATTTCTTCAATTTTATTAAAACTGTGTCAGAGACAGTTTTTGAATTTATAGATATTTTTTCTTGAGAAAAAATAATCAAATTTTTGATACATATTGTGAATAAATTCGTTGAATACTGATTTGGATTGGGCAAAATAGATGGTACCAATAAGCTTATATGTATGCTTTCATATGGGTTAATATGAATAGTGTAAATGAATGTGTGTGTAGTTCAAATAATGATAATATTGTGTCTCTCCCCATCATTAATTAATTAATATAATATTGATTTCTGTTTTCTTTTCTTTCTGATTTGAGTCATTGTTTCAGGTTGCCAGAAATATTGATTACTCCCCCCCCCCCACATAAGCCTATCTTTCCACTATTTTCTTGCTTTCATTGTGGCTGATGAAATATCCGCTATTGCTCATAGTTTTCTTTTTTTCTCATTTTTGGTCTCTTTTGAAATCTTTCATCATGTGTGCTTTGGTTGACGATCTATCATGTTTCATATGATAGAAATTGTTCAGCCACTCAGGTTTATGGGAGTGTAGCGTTAATCAAATATTTAAACGTTTAGCTATTATTTCTTAAAGTGTTTTTTTTTTTTATTCCTTTGGAAAATAAAATTGTGTATGTACTGGGTATTTGAAGCTTTATTTATGGTTGGATTTTATGTTTCATTCTTTTTTCTGACTATATTAATACAGTTCATTACAACATTATCCTAATTGTTCTTAAATTTTTCTTCTGCAATATATGTGCAGTTGTTAATTCTGTTCAGTACAGGTTTTCATCTCAAAGAATGTTTTTATCTGAAAAAGTTGTATTTGTATTTTTTTTTGTTTCCATGCACTTAAGTAATGTGCAATGTTTCCTCTAGCTTCATAAATTTGACAATTTAGTAACAATACCTAAATAAGTCTACTCGGTGCTTATCTAGTATTTTTATCAACTACAGTACTTCAGTTTCCCCCTCCCAGACATGAGTCATATTGTTCTGCTTTTATACCTGTCTTATATGTTTTTATTTTCGTTTATCTTCTTGTTGCTGCAGTGCTGGGGTATTCAACCCATGGCCTTATGAATACGAGGCAATTATGCTACCACTGAGCTACATCCTTAGCCCTTTAGTGAAATTTTATTAGACTCTAAATATATATAATTCTTACCTGTTATATATGACGCATTTTTACTTTTGTAGCTATTATATAGATTGCTTTATAACTTCAAATTACTCGCGATGTTGTTTGATTCTCTTACGTGTTACTTGTTAGTATTACAGAGTTGTTCAGTAGAGCTGCTGAGGGGACTAAGGAGTATGCCATTCAGTGTCCCATGAAGTGTGCGCCTTGCACGTTCATTGTTGGTATCAGAAAGTTTTGTTGGTTTGCCACGGTACCAAGTTATTGTTCTCTACCTCTAATTATTTAAGCCATTTTTTCCTAATTGTTAGATGATTCACACTATGCTAGAGCTGGTCAACACTCACCTGAAGATACCAGCATATCTTCGCAGCGTTCTCTCTGTGTAGCTCTCTCCCATAGAGTATTCAGAGGGCGTGCCCCCACGTATAAAGAGGATACAGAGAGGCAGTCACTTAATCTCTTCTCTACCCACTTCGTTGGAATAGTGCAGGGAGGGCTCACTCCCTCTACTTACCTGACAGTCTGTTTATTGTCATTCATCTTTGTCAATATTAAAAATTATCTAAATGACTCCCAGTTTTGCAAAAAGTTATTTCCAGCAAGAGAATCTGGCTTCTTTAATACTGGATATTTTTCCTAACTAGAGATAGATTTAGAATTAAGATTTCAGGGCTGGAGGAATGGCTCAGCGGATAAAGCGCTTGAGCAAGCTTGCTAAGCCAAGCGCTAAGTACCCGAGTCCGATTCCCCAGCACCACATAAGCTGGGCGTGGCAGCACACGCCTACAATCCCAGCACTCGGGAGGCTGAGACAGGAGGATTGCCAGGAGTCCAAATCCAGCCTGGGCTCTGAAGTGAATTCAGGAGCAGCCAAGACCATAGAGCGAGACCTTGTCTCAAAAAAAGAAAAGAATTAAGATTTCTTTCTAGAAATACGTGTGGAGTCTTTCTCTCTATATTCTCAAACTGTAGCCTCCCGATCTAGTCATACCATATTATAGAACTACTTCAATGCACATCACCTTATAGTTGGAGATTTATTTTTAGAATGATCCATGATTAATCAGTAAGACTGACACCATAAAACAGTAAAAAACCTCTTACATTCAAACTGTGTTCTGCCTCACTAACAATATATTATCACTCTGACAGTTGCATGAATTTGGTTTTGAAACTAATATGCATCATTGATATGTCATGTTACATAGTTTTAACTTATGAATACTAGATTATTTTCCCCAGAAAATATCTGTTATCAGTCCTGTTCTTTTCTTCTTACTGGGGCTATAGGTACAAAAAGGAAATAGATTGGAGGAACTCAATAAAACTAGGTGAGTATAAATCAAAGTCACTTTGAAGTAGAAATTTCATAATGTCTTTATATGAATTAGCATACTGTGGGTGTGTTTTGACCAATTAGAAAGATTTCTGCAGAATATATCAACTGAATATTTCTCAACTTCTAAAATACTAAACCATTTTGAGAAATATATTTTCTTAGAATAACGGAGAGTAAATATTGGCTTGAGTATAATTAACTTCTTGATTCTTTCTAAATAAATCTACCAAGACAGATCTGCGGTTTTCCTTTTGTATAAAGATGTGATTCCAGCTACTTTACATTGTTTTGATGTAAATTTATTACTCAGTTGTTCTTACTGAATTCTTATGAAGAGTCCTAATGTTCTGGGGAATGAAATGCATTATTCCTTTACTTTTGAGTCGAAAAAATTACTTTTAAATTTGTTTGAATATATATATTATCTTCAAATTGGAGGGATATTATAATGGAAGCAGCTATTGTCTGTGGATATTTTCTTAAGTCAGGTACATAAGACTACATGAAGTTTGATGAATTTCTTTGGCCTTTGAAGATTAAAAGCTAGACATAACTAAATCAAATGCTAGCACTGAGCACAGGAATAATTTAGAAGTAAATCTGATAAATCTGCCTAGGTTCCCTAACTTCAAATTTCATCCTCTGGGAGGTTTAACATCTAATAAATGTATTTTATTTCATCATGTACATAAAAATAATAATAAGCAAATCAAACACTGTGGTCTCACACTATAAGGGAGGAATTTATCTTACAAAACATCAAATATTAGATTTAGATAAAATAGGAACACAGTCTCACAGAAGATGTGGAAAATGACTTGGTCAGTGCTAAATCATTCTTCGTTCTCATGGAGAGCAGTATTGGATAAAATGGATTAAATCAAAATTCACATATAGCTTTAAGTACTGTGCTTATAATTGATTGTATAACTTGATAATATAGGGGTTAGATCTATTTTGTCCTATTATAGATTTCAATAGACAATGAGAGACCTTCCTAAAAGAGTTCATCTCCTGGGGCCAAACACACATGTGCACAAAGAGGAAACACTTTCCCTTTTACCATTTTTGCTCAGATAGGCACAAATATGTCGCGTCTCCCTCGACCCGCAAGAAAGACGCAACAGCCGCGGTTCTTCTCCAAGCTTTATTCAGGCCTCTTCCTAACCTTGTGCTCGAGCACCTTCTTTCTCTCTCCTTCTTCCTCTCCTCTCCTCCCCCCGCTAAGCTGCAAGCAATTTTATAAGCCCCATCTAATCCTGCCCCTTGGCCCGTTGCCCGGTGCCATCTTAGGGCTTGGCTCCCCACACAAATAGGAATATATTAGAAGATTCTCCTCCCCAGCAACATCATTACTAAAAGAAACATTGCTTGGAAATTACATCACAGGTGAAATACATAGAAGAATTTTGTAGGTAATTTTATTTTTTAATTTAGAAAAAATAAGTACCATAGTTTGAGAATCTATCTCATGAATCTGAGTTGTAAATAGCATACCTTGTGATAGTTTTTCCAAAATAGAATGTGCCAATATGAAGAATAAATGTGAAATAATACAAAATAATGCAATAAATCTATTATGAAGCATGTTATGGAAATTATATTTATTCCTTAAATTGCAAATCTTCAGCATTCATTTTCTTTAACAAACCATAATGGAGCTGCTCAGGAACATTTGTAAACTCGCTCTTTGATGAATGCCTTTGAGATTGCGTGACTACTCTTACCAGAAGAGTACATTGTTTACCAAACTGGCAATGGCTTAGAGACAGGTCATTTTGCTGTTTTCATTTATTTGTTACTTAGCTAGGTGAACATAAAATTTAGGCTAAGCTGTCTTGGATTAATAAAACTACAATTTTAGCATGTGTGTACTTATTTAATATGTGATGTGATAGCCAAAACACAAAATAAAATGTGTAGGTTATGAATTGAAAATAATACAAATGAAAAATATCCCAATTTCATTTTCAGAGCAAGCATATTTTGCTTTTAATAATCGACGGATATATTTTCTAACTTATACATATATTCATAATCTGTAGTTATATTTACAAGGGATATTTTTCTAATGGTTATCAGTCTTAAAAATGTCTTGTGTTTTATATATATAATCTTAGATCTTAACTATTTAGACAAATTTTGTTTGATTAACCTCAATGTGTCATTTATGTTTACCTTAACATTTTTTGTAATCTCTTTTATATTTTTTCATATTTATTCTCTTCCATCACTGCTTAACTTAACAAAAACTTTGCATTTAAAATTAATTGAATTCACTGAAAAGTTTAGCTAATACTTCTGAGTATTACAAGCACAAAACACTGATAGATTTGGAGCTGTCAAACTTTCCACCAAAGTGTAATGAAAATCAAAATTTTCACTTCGATATGAATAATTGTTAAATATTAATCAGTAAAACATACTTTTTAAATATTACTGCATTGGACAGCAAAATAACCCACATTGGAAATGGTGGAAAGATCAAGTACACAATAGAAAAATACAGCTCAGCTTCCATCAGAACAACCAATGTTATATAAATGAAGTTACTTTACAAAAACAAAACATTGCATATAGAACCAGAATTTTAGAGTTAGAGTTGTCTAGGTCACATTCCATTAGCTAGATCTACTGGCAGAAAGCCTGGCAATGTAACGGTTGAGGAATAAATCTTTCCAAACATAGCTGAACTTCAAAGGAGAGGTATTCTCAAAAATTGGAAATCTGGGCTCTTCTTTTAACAATGTCAAATGTTTCCAGTTTGTACTCAGTGAGCAAGAGTTAAGTTGAACCTTGATTAAATTCAAAACAAAAACAATGTGTTAGTAATAATCATTGTTTTCCAAATTTGTCTGTGATTATAAAATTGAGTATTTTTTCCTCATATTGAGTTAAAAGCTCCTGAATTCTCCTTCCAGTAATTTTGTTTCTATTCCCTTCATTGTAATCTGTTGCTGCAGAAAATCCTTCTACTCCATGTCCCCCATGTGAGGTGGCAATTGTTACCTTCCCCAGGCTAAATGTCCTGTCCACAAGTTTTTCTACATAAATTAAAATATCATGTTTATTTATTTGTTTTGTCAGTAATACTGACATTTCTCATGGGAGATGCTACTAGAATTCTGAAAAAGGCAATTCTTTATTTTGTGGAATTTTATCATTTATTTCCAGACACTCAGCACTCCTTCTATTATTTTATGTTTTAGGACATTTATGAGCCTTTGTGACAACAGCAACACAGCCATTGTGCATTTCTCAGCATAAAATCTACTAATTCCACTCCCAACTATTTTTACTCTTTTAATTTGTTTCAATATCACTCAAAAATTCAACTTCAAACTTTCACCTATGTATATGCTTTTATAAAATCAAAAACCAAGATACAACACCTGGACAGATATGAATTAATCATTCCTACTCCAAAAAGGAAAGAAAGAAAGTAAAAAAGGCTTAAATGGCTCAAAACATGTCCAAATCCTAGACGGGCAAACATTAAGCCTTAGAACTCCAGTCCAGAGTCTTGTGAAGAGTATAGAGAGAGATGATGTGTCAAAGACTTGGGAGTCCTCTTGGCCCATATGACCTGGTGGCTATTGCTTTGTAGTAATTACCCTTTGTATTTATCTACAGACAATTCCTGACAGGCGCACATGTGACTGTTGATACGACCTACCTGGGATTCCAGTTTTAGCTCAACATACTGGTTTGCACTGAGCATTTTCCTTTTGGAGACTTCAGCGAAGATTCTGACACTGTGGCAACCTCCTGGCTCAGTGCTTTCTTTTAAGTCTTAGTGGAAGCCACTAGTTTTTCATACTTTTTCTGTTTTATGTGACTGAAAACACTCACCAAGTTTGCCACCAGTCTGGAGCCATGGCTAGGGCCACTGGAACATGAAAAGAGAAACCTGGGTTGTGAGGTTTCAGACACCCAAATCCTCAGGTGGCACCAGGCAGTGAGCTCATGGAAGGTGCCTCCGGATGTTGTCTGAGAAATTTCTTTTCTGGAACCTTCTGAGTCTATAGTAGAAACAGAAGTGTTTGAGATTTCTGAGCTGTCCTCAAGGGATCTTTACTATGGCTCGGTTGCAAAGTGCTTGGCTTCTTGTAATCCACGGTAATCTTTTTAGCAGGAAGTTACCCAGCTCTACCCATATAAATTTGCTTGCTCATTCGCATTCTCTGAAGGTTGGTGGGTCTTTCCTTTTTCAGAGAATTTTCCAAATCTTTTCCCTCAGTTTCCTTTTAATCTTAAGTGTCACTGACCAAAACTGATTAAAAATGGCCAATAATGCCCCTGTTGCAGATGAATGCTTTGTTGTTTTAAATTTTTCTTTACCAAATAAATTGATCCACCACCCTTAATATTGGGCTTCTACAAACTCAGGGCATGAACATGGTGAAACTTTTTTTTTTTTTGCAATAGTATAGTAAGTATGGCTTTTAGTTCAGATTTCAATCCAATCCTCATTTCCATCTGAAACTAGTTTCTTAGTCCCTTTTCCCAGCACATAGGGAAAATCACAGCCTATCAGCCCCATTCCTTAAAACTCTTCCCATTTTTAGCATGACAATTGGAGACCAAGCTTCCAATATGTGAACTCCTGGAGGCCACGTCTAAGCCCTAGTCAAACCGTAGCAATCATTTATTCAGTTTTAAATTAACTATTTTTATTATTAATGTTCATCAGATATTTCTTACCCTCACATTTTTTGGTATAGAACTGAAACATATTTGTGAATATGTGATTTTCTTTTGCCAAAAATATTTATAGTGAAGTGGGTTATATCTTTTTTGAACAAAAATTTAGAGAGTTGATATTCCAGAGTTTCTTCTCAAATAAACTCTAGAAAGACAATGTCTAGATGAAACTTCTGTTCATCTTAACCCCTCATTTATTATACTAGAAAGATGCTCTGTTCATCCCATTAAGAGAAATGTCTTAAATGTGAATGAAAAAGACTGAGCAAAATATAAAATGTATAGTTAAATAAAAGTAGCTTATTACAGAAGAAGACACACTGACATTATCACCATTCAAAACACCCTCCTTCATCTCATTTCAAGCACATTAATCCCATCATTTTTTGCTACTTTCTGAAGCAGTTCTGAAAGCCTTTTTTAATGTCTTCACAATAAAAATAATATATGTATGTATGTGTGTGTGGTGAATGCCGTCACCCAGTGCCATCCAACAAAACTCAAGCCTATAAAATCATTATGAGTGTCCTCAGCTACTCTGCTTACCAAATGTGGCATTGTGCAATTTTAGTTCCTCCCTAATGTCAAAGTGACCAAAAAAGATTGACATTTTGAATCTATTCAGATATGGGAGTAGCTACAAATTGCACAATTAAAGATACAAAAATAAGAATTCCAGAACTTCAGAAAGTGTCAAGAATGACAGAGAGTCTTGGAAGCAACAGGAAGTATTTTGAGAAGTAATGCGTAAGAGCAATGTGTCTTCAAACATTCGCTGTAGTTTTTGGTCACTTTTCGTGTATTATTGAAGGAAAGCTTTCTATCTTTTCAGCATTTTGTAACTCTCATAAACTAATCTGTTAGCGTAAAAGAAAAGTACACTCTCAGGAACTTCACAGAATTTTTACTATTTGTCTTATTTTTAAGACAATGATTTTAATGTTACTTTAAAATAACCTAAAATATTTTCAATAATAAATGGTTCACCTCTTTTTTCTAGTCTTTATTTGTGCTGAACTTCAGAATATTACGTTTGTAATATTTAGTATTATCATTCAAAGACAAGTGAAACAGATGAAAAAAAATTCAAACAGTAAGAAATACTAATAGTTTTAACAAGTAAGTGTCAAACAGTTCTCCGGGATGTTTAACTAAGAATTTGAGAAAAATAAAGCAATACCTCATGCTACTGAAGAGAGGTTATAACGTCCATGTGTGTGAAATTTATCTTAGTTTTTATAATTTAAGAAATAAAGGACAATGCCATCTTCTTGGATGATCTAGAGAATTAGGAAAAGTTTTAGCTAGAGGGATATCAGAGATATGATAACTCTTTACAAGTTAAGAAATAGAAGTTCACTAATTAGAATACACATCATAAGTTATGAGACTACCTGGGTAGCTATTTATTATTCAAATCGTGTGAATCCATGTGCCCAGGGATCATCATCGTGTACTCCTTGTATGCCCCTCAGTTTGAGTTATCCATGTAGTTTTCTTTTTGCTCATTTAGAGTCTTCTAACCAAGTGACATCCCTCTGCCAACTACTCTACTATGCATAGCAATAAACAAATATTTATGTTAGGAATATCTTGTCGTTGGTTTATAAGCTAGAGAAGTATTTCTATGTATAGGAGCCAGGACCCTGTCCAGCCATACCTTGGAAATGAATTCAGCAGAAGCTAATTATAAAGTGTCTTCAAATAGAACTATCTCCACAGCTTTAAGTGCGAGAAGTTGTCAATTCCTTGGAGTCTTACTTCTTCCAGAGGAAAAAAATGATTAGTTTGTGAAAATTGAGCAGAAAATCCTTGACACATTCAGTAAACTGAATAGAAGTTTTCATCCTTGATAGAGCTAATTATAATGAGGAAAAACAATTTTTACCATATACCCAACATACAGTCGATACATGTTGAGGTGCTCAGCAATTAGTTTATAATAGCTGAATACCTGCCTTGTTCACGATGTAGCCTGTGATTATCAAATGAGAAATCAATCATGAGGAAATAAACTTATAAAATAAAGTTCATGAGCTTAATTTCATTTTTCTATACAATACCACACACACAAACACACAAATATATAATACAAATTGAGCAAGTGAAAGTGCATAAAGGACAAGACAGAGATTCTGAAGGACAAATGCAAGTAATATAGATTCAGATTTGATCACAAAAATTTTAAGGCTAAGAAATAGCATTACTACCTTTCATGACAAAAAGTCGTAAAAATGTAGTGTTAATTGTTTTTTTTTTTCTTTGAGTTTGCTAGGTGTTTCATTATTTCCTGGGTGATCAAGGAAGATACAAATAAGCTCAAAGATTAGCTAACAAAACTTTCAAGACATTAAACTCAAATTTTAAACCTCCACTTATAGTCTAGGTGACCATGTTAAATTAAATTATAAAGGCAAACCATATAGAACTCCTTTATACCAAATTAGTGCAGGAATGTAAGTAGGAAATCTTCCAAACGAGACATACACGATGTATGCTTCTTATGATGGCAAATAAAACACATTCACTCTTGTGCACTGAAGTGACACTCAACTTGCAGAGCGACAAAGCACAGAAGGGATGAAAATAAGTAGCTTCTTTGAAATTCTATAAATTAGGAAAAAAAGAAAGAAAATGCATAAGAAGACATGAGGGAATATTTGCACTTTTATTTTTATTTGTATATATACTAGTAACAGATAGATGAGTATATTTCTTTTGTTCTTTGTTAGCCAGGTGACATAGAGACATTCTATGTAAACTTGAGTTATCTGTGGTTTCAGAGTTAGTTTGGGAAGATATTTTAGAAGTAGTAAAGTATGGATATAGATATTTAGCTGTTCTCCAGCAACTCCAAATCTCTGCACTCATTTGACAGCAGTAACTTGACAGATGTCTTTGCAGTACTCTTGCCAGCATCCAGGCCGGCAATCAAGCTGTAGGGATGGTGCCCTTTGGGTTTTGGTTTTGTTTTCTGTCACTTTTGTATCATCCCTACACTTCCTAATAAGAAGAGGACCAAAATTATTTTCCCTTATAGTTCAGATTAAGAAATTGCCATGGAAGTCAATAGTCCTTGAAATAAAAGCAGTTACAGAGGTTGGAGAGGAAGGGCAGACCTGAGAATCCCCCAGCTGTCTTATCCTTCACGGATGAAAGAGTAAAGGAGTAAAGGTGGTTCTGATAATGAGTTTATGGTTAATGTGAATGCTAATCTTTTTAATCCCTGGAGACTATTTCTATTGTAGGTGTTATCATTGAGAAAGGAGTGTAATTCAGACTTGTCTAATTACATGATAGGTTAATTCTATTAACTCGAATATCTCCAAAGGACTTTAACATTTCTGAGTATTAAATAAGTTTAAGTGGCCTATCCAAATTGCTAATGATTGCCTTTCACTGCAAAGCAGAAACTATTTGATAAATCTCTTCTTCTTTATGGAACACTGGGACAAAGACTTGATTCCGAGGGCAACCATAATTTAGTGCAATTATACTTAATGCATGGTAACTGTGGTAGTATTGTGTACAGCCTGTATTTTTCACAGTGATTACTTCCTTTGTATTATCATCCTCATGTGTAGGCATCAAAAGCCGGCTATTAGCAATAAAACAAACAATGACAAAATAAGTAGGCTTGCCTATTCATAAATGCATGGGTCTTATTTGCAGTGTTGACAAATTTAGACGTTTCCTTTCTTGTAGGGCATCCCATTGTTTTAGACAAATACGAAGTTTCCTATACACAGCATGTGGTCCTCCAAGTGTGGTTATTTCTGTTTTCTAAGAGTGTACGCATTGGACTAGGCACATTGGAACAACCAGAGTGGTAAATATTCATTAAAACTTTCTGTCCCAGCTATGTCCATGCATTTAAAGACCCCTACTTTTAATTCTAAGTCTTACCCAACTTCTCACATCACTGTAAAGGGCCCAGTCATTGTTTCTTTTAGAGTTTGTTATTTAGCACTCAGGTAGAATTTAATAAAGTACAAAATGTTAAGGACGAAAAAGTAAATAAATCATAATGTCTTGTCTCAGAGAGTTTACAAATTTTTAAGGCAGACTTGTACAAAGCACTGTGATACAGGGATTCCGAGGCATTTAACTGGTTCTACTGAAAATGATTTACAACTGGATCTCAGTGTTCATCATCCATCCCACTTCATCAAAACAAAACAATGCAAAGAAGAAATAGATACTTGTTGCATAGGATTAACTGACAACACTGAGTGACACTCAGCTTGAACAAAAATCAAGAAGTTTCATATAAATTTATGACTCTAAGGTGCATGTAAAAGGACATAGATGCATAGACAGTAGCCTTTCCAAACATGAAATGGCTAATAGATGACTGAAGACTCAAAGAGCAAGTGGTGAGCTTAACCAGGAAGAAAGAGGATGGGGTGCACGGAATCAGCAGGTAAGTGCAGAGGAACCAAAAGCATCTGTAAGAGTGATTCATGGTAGCTGCATTAAAGAAGAACACAAAGAAAGGAGGAAGGAATAGCAACAAGGAAAAGATGGTACCTTGAAGAAATATGGAATATCGGAACCATTTAAATGGTTTTACTAACAGACATGGCCTAACAACTAATTAACGATGTGCCCTAATCAGACTGCCTTACAAAAAGAGCATTAGACCAACGGGGGAGGAAGGGGTGACAGGGGAAACTCAGTCCTGTGTCTTGTTTCTGCTTGTCTCTTGGAATCCTCATTTTTACACTGGCAATGTCAACATAAACGGGAGTGCTGTGGTCCATGACTCTGTCCGCTGCCTGGAAATAAAAAATGGTCACAAACACACAGAAGCATAAATGGAGGCATGTACAGCATTTCAAATCATAAAGTTGTGAAAAGAAAAATAGGAAAGATTTCTCTCAGGTCCTCTAATTTAACTACGAGTGTAAAGCAATGATCAATATGTGAAAAAAAAAAGCACTAGTGTAGAATACAAGAAAAATAGAAAAGATTGGAACAGATGAGCAAAAGTTATAAAAGGTAAACAAACATGGCCCATATTTGGAAATGATACCATTGTTTCAGGAGTACCATATGTATAACTTGTTCATAAAAGTCAATAATTGTCACACATTGGTTCTTCTTTCTGGTTAATTTTTCTGGTTCTTGGAATTAATCCTGGAGTTTCAGTCATGTCATGCAACCACTCTATTATTTAAGTACACACCCAGGGTTTTTTTTTTTAATTTATTTTCTTAGCGAGTGTCTTGTTGACTGTGATTCCCCTGCCTCATTATTCTGAATACCTGGGATTACAAATGAACCACCACACCTGGTAAATACTAAGTCTCTTTATGCAGCAGCTATGATTTCTTTCATCTATTAATATGTCATGAAAGTCAGTTAATTCAATATCTATATATACTTAGATAATTTTATTTCACAAACTTAAGAAGCAGGTAGGCTACTTTCTACCTTATCTTATCCTTTATAAAAGAGGAAAGCCACAGTAAGTACTATTTCAACAAAAGAATTTTTTTCTTTTGGCTCAAAGGTGCAAATGACTGTGTGCAACCCAACAATATATATGCACTTATAAAGTTTTCAATTTTGGATAGTCCTTCTAGGTGGTCAGTTGATAGAAAATGATTTATCTCCAGTTATAAACCTTCCATGGCCTGTGAGAATCTTGTGCCTCCTATCTGACAATCAGGAAAGACCACTCACAGACTAGTATCCCTAATGTCAGTTTTACTCTTCTGGAATAACGCAAAGCATCACCCAAAATGGTCTTAAACCTAGTCGAGTGACTGGCAAATTATAGCATTTTATTATTCGTGAAACTATTATACACATGATGAGGTCAGTTTCTGGCTCAGCCTCAAGCTGCAAGACAGTGCTACTGCTGCCAAGACAAATGTAGATGGCACCATACGAAGAAGATGGAAAATAGGGAATTAAGATTATAAGTATTACTCAAACCATCAGTGGGCTTGGTCTTATACGGGTTCCAAGGTGCACTTTACGGACGTCCTTAAGGGCAAGTAGAATAGGGGAAGAAATGAGGAAAACACACTTTTTTGCCCTCCTTGGTTTCTTTCTTTCTCACTACTGCTACTTCTCTCAATCTGTTATCACTCGTCTCAGTCATTCGCCTCATCTCTGGGACACAATACCAACGTGAGCAGCCTAACATAGGATGGGAGTGGTTTATTTTGACTCGCAATATTGGAGGTCTCGATTTCTGTGTGGCCGACAAGCTCAAAGCAAGCAACAGCCATGGCAGCAAGCATCATAGAGGACAGCCATCCAGTTCCTGGCAGCCGGCATGGAGACGTCACGGAGCAAACAAAGGTCACGGCTCCAGGGACCCGTTCGTCCAACCAGACCCTACCGCCTCAGAACACATGCAATCGTCAAGGGACTGACCCAGGGATGTGAACAGCACCTGCACAATGCAATCATCTTCCAAACACACGAGGCTTTGGGGATATTTTAGCTTTAGACCATTTGCCTTCACAGCCCATAATACTTTTCTCTTTTTATTTTATGCGAAAAGCTTATTTTCCAGTTAACTGAATGGTCTTGGAAATCTGCCATCTAAATATGCATTGATCAACTACTGACCTATTTATCTAATTTCCTACCTACCAATCACCTAATTGTTATGGCTCAAGCATGTGTATTTTCTGTTTATGTAACACATTTTAAATTAAGGGTTTATTGAAAGAAGAAGTAAAATTGGAGAATTTTTTTATTAACATTTGCTACATAGAGAAATAAGTCCTTGAAAGTAAAAATACTATATTTGAAACCAGAGGGAAAAATAATTGACTTTTGATAGAAAAAATGAAAGAACTAAAGTTTCATAAAGCATAAACAAATAGAAGCATAGAGAGAAGGATGCAGGTTAAACTCTGAACAAATCTCAAATATTCAGAGTGTAAGTGCAGTTGAGAGCATCCACCAAAGCTGTGCCTTCTTGAACCAAAATCAAGTAACCACAGATTTTTGGAAATTCTCATCTCTGATTCAAATTTTGCCACATAGTTCAGTTTTACGAGGAATCATTCCTTTGCATAAGCTTCACGAGTCATGACTTCTCCTGCATGCCCAGTCTATGGCCACCTATGTTCTGTTTCAATAGCTGCTACTGTAGCTCACAACCAAATAATTCATATCCATTTGTCCTACTGACCAGCTGATGAAGAAATCGTAAAGAATTAATTTTAATTATTGAATCTAAATTTGAGGCATATTCTATTTTTGATATAGAAATACTTACTCTGTTCTACAGAATCTTTGAAAGTACAATGATAGTTGGCTTAGGTGCCTACCCAGATAATTCCAAAAATTTTTATAAAGAAATGGTATCCTATATGTTAATTAAACTCTCTTTCTCTCACTCTTTCTCTCTCTCTCTCTCCCTCTCTCTTCCCTCTGTGTGTGTGTGTGTGTGTGTGTGTGTGTGTGTGTGTGTGTGTGTGTTTCTCTCTTTCTTGACTTTATCAGCTTTGCAAATTGTGTCATTTGTAACCTTAGTTAACTTTCTTTTGGTATACTAGTAATCTCTTAAGGCCATTCACTACCTTTTCACCTAAATTATACTTGACATCATTGGCCTAAGGTCCTAATCTGTTTATCCAAATACTTACTTAATATTATACTAAAATATCTAAAGTACTAAACTTTACAAGTACACACTCAAATTCATTAATCTCTCTTCAAACCTGTTTTCTTTCAATTTCCTAAACTCAATGAATGTATACAGATGGTTATGTGAAACTGAAGTCTGAAATGATCAAAGTTTCATATAATTAATATAATTACCTATGTTATTATTTTAGTTTTATTGCCTAGCAATAATAGCTATTAGATGCAAGACATGTTTTTTTAAAAAATGATTTATAAATACTAGCTAATATTTGCAGCAAAAAATAGCAAAAATTTTAGTAAATTCTCACATTGGTAGATAGAACCATAGAGATGTTAAATAATTGGCCTAAGATATCAAAGCAAGTAAGATTAAAGCTGGGGCTCAAACTTGTGAAGTCTGCCTACAGTCTCCATATTCTTTTTTTTTCTGTACTCTAGTCTTTACTGCAACTATTAGTGGCTAATATTTGTTAACACTGTACCATGTAATTAAGTACATGATAAGTATTTTCCTTGAACTTAATGTTGCCTTATGAGATACTATAATTATTCTCAATTTATAGATACAAACATTTAAATAAAATGTTCACAATGGTTCTTGTGAAGTTAGTTATGGTGTGACAAAATAAAATCTGTCATCTTAACTTCAGATTTTTAAAACTGTTAACATGCAACAGTCAGAAAAACACAAATAACCCAGGTTTTGATCAGAGAAATAAAGACTTCTTGAAGAACATAAAATTTATGTAGAAGGAAAGTTTGCATTTGGGGAAAGTACATTATTAACAAGGAAAACAAAGCTATATCAAATTTTGAGTTCTTTCTTTGATCTTCCAAACTTATTTAGTGTCCAAGAGTTTATACCCATGAACATACTCAACTTTAATCTGAGGAAATTGGGTTTTCCACTAAATAAACTAAATTAAATAATGAGTCAAATGGTTTTTAATTATATGTCCTGAAATTTTCAGCTTTTCTATAAAAAAACACTGAAAAATTTGGCTGCTGTGGTATCAAATATTTCTCTAAATTTTGGAATATATGCTGAGGATTTTACATTTTTCTTCTAATTTATTCTTTTAGAGGAATAGATTGTGGTAAGATCAATCCCCACTCCAAACTTTGAAAAGTAAATTATATTACATGTATTAACTTGAAAGTACATTTCTTTTGAGTAATAATCAAGTTTTTGACAACACATGTCATCCTATTTTTAAATGCTTTTAAACATCTTATAAAAGACTTCAAATATATAATAGACATCATCAAACTATTTCTATTCCTGTTTTATATAAATAGAGATCAAGAAATATATTTATTTAAAGTTTCCAGGCAAATTTTTTCACAATGAGGTCTAACATTTGAAAATTTGAAAATACAGAATTTTCCCCACTATTTTTATTAATATACATATGTAATACATAGTGTTTACAATGAATTTGGGTATTTCATGCACATATGTATCATATCGACTTTACAATCCCTTCCCATTTTTGACCCTCCCACCCCCTCCCTGTCCCTTCCCCCAACTCCAGCTATCACTTCAAGTGGTTCTGTAGAATGTCTATGTTCTGGGTTTTCCAAGTCAGAGAAACTATACAGTACTTAACATATTAATGTTGCACACCCAAATCATTTCACTTAAGTAACCACTCTACGACAGCTTCCTATTCCTTGAATGGGACTCAGTAGTTAAATCTTGATACCTCTTCTCTGAATCCAACCAATCCCTTTATTGGGATAAAAGCTATTTTTCTATATTTTTGCTGTACCTTTGTTGCTATTCTTAAACCTGGCCCTACCCACCAGTTCACATTAGAAAATAACTACAAGCATGTAGTTCAAAAGACTAGCAAATTTGGGAAAGAAGAAAAAAAAGTTTAAGTTTCAAATTTTTTAGCTGAATACTGCAAGGTACATGTTTGTACATTCACAGGATTATCTTTACATCAATCCATTTTCTTAGGAAAAATTTTCATCAGTGACTTAATAAGTGAATTACTACAATAAAACAAAGTTAAAACTATGTCACATTGCTACACTAAATGAACTTAAATCTATATCACATAAATATACTTAAAGTAACAGATATGAAGGCAAATTTAGTTATTTTACAATTTTTATACTTTCATAACTTATTTACTCATATTTCACTGGTTACTAACATTCTGCTAGATTTGGTTCATAATTTTATATGTCTATCCATGCATATATTCGTGCATTTGTATTCTTAAGAGATTTCATATCAATTCCCCATGTTGCATTGTTAATTATTAATTATTCTATTTTGTACACTACTATACTATTATTATTAACATTGTTGTGGGGAGACTTCACAGATTTTATAGAAGAACTGGTACTGTTTTAAAAGTATATCAACCAGATGATTTAATTACCAATCTTTTTTATTACATTTTTCTCTTTAGATGTTACCTTTCCTCCAAGGTGTTTTGGTGCTGCTTATGTTTCTGCCTCAAAGTCTCAAGCTTATTGAATGAAGCAATTCACTTTTTTGATGTTGAATGTGAGTTTAATCTCTTTGAGAGGCAGAAACATAAAATACGGAGTTTTATTTGAGGACATAATAAATTAAAAGAATATTTTCAAGTTTGCTACTCTCCAGTTAATTTATAACTCATTAACATTAATTTTCATATTTATAGGAATCTCATATAGTGGAGTTAAAACACAACTCATTTTAAAACACAGGTGTTAATTTTGCTTCCAGGAACTTGGTGACTTTGACTCTTGACTCAAATTTTCTAACATCTCTGAATTTTAGAGATCATAAAAATAATCTCTTTATGCTAATATAGATATGCTTGTGCATGTGAAAAACTCATTTGTTTCGGAAAGAAAGCCTACAAGGAAGAACTGTTAAGGTGACAATGTTCAAAATCTAGACGAATTCACTTGCGATTTAGTTAGCATCTTGAATACAAAGACTTCCACTGTGTGACCAAGTCAGCAGGAGTGGCTCTCCTGGGACCTTGAACAACATGTGATTGAGCCCCAGGAAATCCTAATGGTGAGTAGAGGGACCATTAAGCAATTACTCTGAGAGGAAAAATAAAAGATCTCCTTTATCTCTAAGTCATTTATTTGCTTATTTTTGCACTTTTAACACTCTTTTCCTGCTGTCAAAGAAGTTCCCTTGGAATTCATTAAGAAAGAAAAAAAAGAACTGGGAGTGGGAAGAAACTTGGTTCTCAAGAATACATTCAAATCACAGCAGATCACAAAATCAGGACTTTTAGCTTTTGAGTAATTCCAAGGGGAAATTTCATTTTTCTCACCTAAAGAGAAAGGTAGCAGGTGAATTCTCAGGCTCTGAGGAGAAAATCA
Organism: Ctenodactylus gundi; assembly: GCA_004027205.1. Classification (NCBI taxonomy): domain Eukaryota; kingdom Metazoa; phylum Chordata; class Mammalia; order Rodentia; family Ctenodactylidae; genus Ctenodactylus; species Ctenodactylus gundi. The sequence continues at coordinate 1,585,830 of PVKB01000019.1, forward strand.
CATTAAATCCATTAAAACGTTCTAACTCATATAATTCCTTTCACCCTTTTCATCCTGACTGTTTTGCAAACATTAAACTAATTAAATAAATAAAAGTAATTTATTTATGAGCTAAGGTGTACTTGCAAACCACTACCTGTCATTGGCAAAAAATACCTGTCCTTGTTTGGGTGTTTATTATTTCATTATTGGCCTTATGGGCAGCTTTTTAATTCTAATGGTGTTATTCAGAACACTAAGGCCAGGGGAATAGAAATGCCTGATGATATTGATGATTACAGCCACCATTTTATTGTGCTATAAAATCATCCCAATGCATACCAACACCTTCTTCCTTTTCCATACAAAACTTAAACTCACTGGATAAATCTTTTGGAAAACATTTATCTAAATAAAGTGGAATTCTTTAAAATATATTTTCTCAAATATATCTATGTTTAATTTCAATATTTGACAGACTAAACATAAAATGAACTTGTATTTTACATGCAGGTCTGTTTTATTAATAAGTTCAGAAAAAATATAAAACTTCACTTTATAAATTGCTAAGTCAAGAAATTTGAAGTGTTTCATAAAAACACTCATTAAATAATGCTTTAAAATTTTAATTTTTAGAAATTAAAAGTATAAAACTTCCAAAAAGACCTTCAAAAGGCATTTCTAATTTATTAAGGTTTAAAGATGAACAAGCGTGTAGCATCAGCTAGCCAGAATAAGACAGTAGGAAAATGAATTAAAGTTAAATAGGTAGATTTCTTAGTTACCCTCTCGGGGGAGAGGGGGGGTGGATCCTTTCCACAAAAATACTATTTTATCAATAAATTAAGTATGAGAACTTTTTTCCATTGGAATATTTATGCAGGTCAAAGTAAATGTTTTGCCAATTTGTAGGAAATGTGACAACACATCTCCAAGTACAAATCATAAGCTGATTTTACAAAAAAAACTCTCATGAACAATTCAGTAATAGATGGAATGTCTTAAGATGTACCTACCTGGTCTCAGACACGCGGGGCTACCCTTAACATCTAGTTAATGCTAACTAACAGTGAAAAGATAGGTAGTCTCAAAATTCTGAATTATGAAAGAATCGATGCAATAAACTCTCACAACAAAGCTTCTCTATTTATACATTTACTTAGAAGTATTTTTTTGATCAGGCTGCTGCAGGTGCCTAGAGGAGAATTTTAGACCTAAAGTAGGTAAATTGTACAATTTCCTCAACATATAAAAAGAAATAAGTTCAAAAATTTAGATAACAATAAAAAATCCAATAGCAATTTTACAGGAGAAGTTAGAATATAATTATACCACGTGAATACTCCACCCCATGAGTCAGCCTTATATCTCATTTGAGAACCCTACTAACTAGAAAATGCTTCGGTGTATTTTGCCATGATGATACAGATTTTTTCATGTAAAGAAATGGTGCTTAAAACTTTCTACCTTTAGCTTTTTTGAACTATAGAAGAAGTCATTGTTAGCACAGAATTTGTACTTAGTTTCTGAAATATGCTGACAATTCAACAATAATAAGTTTTTGTTTGACCCTCTTTGTCTCTGTAGGACATATTTCTTCTTCCAATGAATCTAGAGCTCTTCTTCGCTTAACTGTGTGTCATTAATGTTTTGGCAGTCTATAGAATACTGAATCTGTAAATATCTATCAAATTAGCATTTTTAAATTTCTACAATGAATTATGTGTGACCATAGAGGAAATAGACTATTTTTACCAATATATTTTACATTGAAATTTGGTTTATAGTACAGTATTAATCTCATTATTGATTTGCTACACTGTGCATCAATAATAACAAGAGCTGCAGATTTTTTGTATAATATGATATATCAAGTCATGGTAAATCACACTATATCATATATAACATTGACATGAAGGGTAGAAGGGTTAGCTCAGTATTACAGTGAGTACTTACATGTGTGAGGCCCTGGGATGAACTCTGAAAACTAAAAAGATTTATCTTACAAGTAGTGATCATGCAAAGAGTATATGTAGGGATGTACAACAAATGACCACACATGTTAATATTGATGATTTCTATTGGTAACTAAGTTATAGACAGCACTACTTATTACAAATTTGCATGTATTCATAGTTTAAGGCCATGATATGTTTAATTATAGATTGCCAAAAAGATAGATGTAAATTTTTTCCTGCACATAAAATCTAACCTCACATATCACAAAAAGTTTCACAGAGTCAAATATCCATTTCTAATAGTTTATGTTGTAAAATACTATTTCTTTCATTTTAATTGCTTTATTCCAGAGTCTCCTCTCCCTTGTGGTGACCCAAATCACTCCGGACAATCTCAGAACTGCGCCTGCCAGTTCAGTTCCTGGACAATCACTCAACAGCAGCGCCTTGCAGAGCGATTTTGCTTCACAACATCGCAGCAATTCGCTATCAGGCTCATTAGTGTCTCAAGTTGCCGGAAACACTTTTTTGATTTTACAGAAATAGCAGCATTGCCAACTCCAGCTTTTTTGAAATACAACAGCATGATAATGACAGCAGCCACCAACACTCTTAAACTGTAACAGAGTTACCGTGTGAAATCAGAGCCGTGCGAACATCTTACACTTAAAATGAATCCCTGTGGGCGGACGGACCCGTTATGATCTGTGTCCTAACCCTCCCTGGGGGAACAAAGCGCCCACTGTGCGGGCTCCACGTCAGGGAAGTGGGTCTCAAGCAACACACACGCACACCGGAAACAGTGAACAACGGCCAGACTGCCAGAAAGAGGTGAAAAGACAGTACTTGCTCGACTCTAATCACCGGCTTCGTTATCACTGTGCTGATTACCTTCGACTCAGCTTTTGATCCTGGACTCACTATGTCCCTTGTAACCCAGGCTGGCCAAGAGCTCACGACAATCTTCTTGCCTCAGCCTCCTGAGTGCTAGGATCACAGGTGTGCAACGCCCCGTCCTATGTAAGTGTGGAATGGAACCCTAGGCCTTCCCCTTGGTAGGAAAGGTCTCTAAGTGCTGACTTACACTCCCAGCTCCTGCTGTGGATTTCATGACATTTTAACAACTGTTGTTTATTATTGTCATCTCATTTTAATTGTGTGTTTGATGCCCCCAGCACATTGATCAGCAGCGTATAATATAAATAAAATTATCTTGACACATAAAGACTGCAGGTGGTGTTCAAATTTGTTTTTCTTTCTCTACACAAAATCAGAGATATTTAATTTATTTTCTGTGCTTTGCTCACTTTCTTTTCCCCCTATGACTCAAAATGCAGAAACACCTGTAAATAACTCATCTTTTTCAATAAATTTGTGCCTTCCTGCCTCAAACATACCCTTTTAAGGTAACATAATCTGCATTTATCTTGATATAAGCCTGAAAGATTTTGACCAGATTTAGTTCTTCAAAATTTTCTGTTTTCTGTAGAGACAAAATATTCCATCTGAAAATAGACTTTATATAATGATATTAACAATGTCATTTTTAAAAAACCTTACAAATGAGTGTATTTGTATATACAGAAGGTACTCTCAACAGTAACCATGGAAACAACTGAACTCCAGCAAAACTTTCACAACTTGTGCTGCCTACTCTGGGCTAAGGTCTGTGCATCTGACGATAGAAAAAAGCAACATTCTCCTGCGAGTCATATTCTTTGGAACTCTAAAATGGTGAAAATAACCAACTCTGTTTTTATTATATGTAGAGCTATTTCATAGTCCTTTGTATTAACTTTCTGTGTCACAGTGGAAATGTCGTTTTATCCCTCAATTTTGAGACAAATGAATGTCAGAGTGATTAGTTTGCCAGTTTGAGTATGTGGAAGTAGCCAATGTCAAAGACCAGATTCAAACTCAAATCTCTTAAAAGCCATGTTCTTCCCACTATGCCAAACATGCCTTCTAGAATTCAGGGGAAATCTTCACTATCTTAGTATATTGAGTCTGCAGCTCGGTGGCGATTCTTGGGAAAGCTTGACTTAACCTAACACTTCTTCCTCTTGGAGAAATGATTGTGTTTGAGGAGGCGTATTTTCCAAGGAAAGTTACATTCTGGATGATTAGTATCCTACTCATAAGAAGTACGTTATTTGCATCTTCTACTCTCCTAACACAATTGTCCTATTTTTAATAGCTACATTAAAAAAGAATCAATACAACACAGAAATTATAAAAGACTGGAAATACACAATTCGAAGATGCTGATTTTGTTGATGTAACTGAAGGGTGATTTGGTTAGTTAGTATTGCCATTCAACAAAAATGAATTTGTCACCAATAACAGTGTTCCTAGGCAGTGGTCTCCAACTTTTTTGACACTGGGACTGGTTTATTTGAAGACCGTCCTTCCAAGGGGAAGGAGTCTGGGAGATTTTTGGGGGGTAGCTTTTGAAATATACACCAGCAGCAGGGAGAGAATGGGGAGTGAAGCTCTGCCTCTTGTCTGACAGATGAGCAGTGGTGTTAGGACCTAACAGGAGTGTGTGGCCAGCAGATGGATCTTTGGTTACCATTCACCTCCTGCTTAGGGCTCATCTATGCCAGTGCTGCTCTGAGTCATCCCAAATCCACGGACCTACATCAGTGTGTTGCTTGGGGCTTAGGAAGCCCTGGTCTTAGGGCTTGGGGATGTAGCTCAGTTAGTAAAGCTCTTCCTTAGCATACAAATAGCCCTGAGTTCAATCTTTATCAATGCAAAAATTTTAAAATAAGAGAAAATAAGTCAGAAAGTGTTATTAACCTTAGAATAGATTAAGCAGTGGCTAATAGCCTTGTGAACATGGAAAGTAAATGGTTCGAAAGAAGGAGAGAGAAAAAGCAGCTCAAAAAATATCAGTGTGAGTAGATAAGTAGGTAGACAGAAATGTATGCAGAATCTGAAATAAAAATTTCAATCAAAAAAGACAATTCATTCCTTTTAGCTCCAAGATTTTAGAAACCATTGTGACTAATCTCTTTTCTTACTGTAACAAAATACTTGAAAATCAACACCTTCTAAAAGAAAGAAATTTATTTACCTCACCTTTTTGGAGAGGAAAATTCCAAAACAGAGCAGCTTCAGACACTTGACCTCCGTTGAGGGCCTCATAGAGGATGGTGTCAAGCCATGTGCCGAAAGCTTAACATGGTAAGACTGAAAGACAGAGAAATTCAAGAGGAAAGCTCATCCCCTTTATAAGAAACTTTTCTCCTAGTAGACAGCTGGGGTTCTATTATGACTCTATTAATGTTCTCCAGGGACAGTGCCCCCAACGGTTTAAGCAGCCACTTGGCTCTCTTAAAGGTCCCATCACTTCAGCACCATTGTGCACCAAGATTTTAGCGTACAAATCTTTGAGAGATAAACTAAAAGCAGATCCAAAGCTTGACATAACAAAAACTCACTATTTAGAGCAAAAGGATTCACTGGTTCCACAATAACAGGTCAAAACTACCTGAAGTGTCATGAATTTATGGTAAATGTGTATAAACTTTAACAAAATTATAGTAAAAGCCACATTTTTATTAATCCATCTGAAAGTACTCAGCTTCACCTTAAACGTTCTTGTTCAGTCATTCTTACCATTTTGGAAGCCCTGTTGGAAGCCTTCTTTCATGAATGTCCTTACAAACCATAATAAAAATGCAATAAATGACACAGCTTAGTGCCATTTAAAGATAATACAGGTTCATAAAAGCTTTTCATTCTGCCCGCATCCACCATACTCACTGGATCTGGCACCTGGTGCTTTGTGATTTCTGAATCTTCCCCAAAGTCAAAATCACTATGAAATGTAAAGGTAAAAACGTTCACAAAAAAGAACTTTCAGATCTGCTTCAGACAATGGCCGAGGTGATGGGATCCATGTGTTTGAAGGAAGTTAGGTATTTTTTCATCTAATAATTGTTTTCTATGTAAATTTCATGATTTTTTTCATACTTCATTATTTGAGACAAATGGATACAATCACCGGTTTTTAGCTACTTGCTTGTTTCAGACACAGTATATTTTCTCTACCTTTAGATCAAGAAATAACCTTTAAGCTCACTGATAATCCACAGGATTTTGTTATAAAATTGTAGCAAAGAAATGAATCATGGCAATGAAATTGATATTGTATTACATGCATGTTAATATTAGGAAACGAATGAAATGTAATATATTTTCTTACTATTTACTTCTATTTTTCTTACAATTTCTGGGTGTCTGTAGGCATCTCTGTGCAGCACAAATTAACTACTGGTTTGATTTTTATGTACTTGGTGTGTGTATGAGGATTAAAAAAATAAAAGGCCAACAATTATTATTAAAATCCTTAAAATAAAAGAATTCACTCATTCAATCGAAATCATATTCTAGACGTTCAATCTTTTAAAATTAACAAAAATGACAGGTACTTAATTTATGAGCTATAATATATAACATAACACATGTATTGCATCACCATGGCCATTGTCTGAAGAAAATCTGAAATTTCTTTTGTGTGAATGTTTTTACCTTTACCTTTCATAGTGATTTTGACTTTTGGGAAGATCTAGAAATCACAATGCACCAAGAAGATACTAAATGTATACAGAAAGAAGAGATGAGAGAATGAAAGGAAGGCAGGAAAAGACAAACAAAAAGAAGGAAGAATGGAAAAGAAGGATGGAAGGTGGCGGAGTAGACAGGGAGGCTCCTGTTTGATGACCAATGTAAATGAGGCCTCTTTTACAGTTTCCATGCAGAAACCATCCATCAATTCAAAACGATCTGCTTGTTAAAATTCTATCAGCAATTTCCAAATAATAGATAATTTATTGGTCACAATCCTCAAAGCAACAGTGAATAGACAATACATAGGAGAGAATTTGTTAGAGGAACTGTCTCAAAGACTGTGGAAGCTGAGAAATTCCTTTAGCATACCGCATACAAGCTGGAAATGCTGAAATATTTGCAGGACACTTAAGTATAGATTCCCAAGTCTCATAAGTAGGGAAGCCAGTATTGTGTCTCTCAGTATGAGGCTGAAGAAATGAGGAGGCCATGACTGTAAATCCTGAAGTCCTACAAGAATCTCACAGTATTATCTATGGATTTTGATGTTGAAACACAAAAGAAGATGGTTCTAACTCCAAAAAAAAAAAGAAAGAGGAATGTATCTTTTTTCCTCTTCTTTTGCTGTTCTATCTTGGCCTCAGCTGACTGGGAGAGGGCATTCCACAGTGAGTTCACTGACTGACATGCCAGCCTCCTCTGGAAGCTTCTTCCTGTACTCACACAGACATATTGCCTTACCTGTTCTCTAGAAAACCTTAGTTCACTCAACTTGGCCTCATTGGTGATGGGAGGTGTGACTTGAGGTCGCTCTTCTTTGCTTTAGCTCAGCTTCTATTAAACTCTAGGTTAGAGGTTAAATCCCTTCAGCATCTCATTTTTGAGAGGACATGGTGAGGCTCATTTTTAAGAGAGAAAACCAGAGGAGATAAAATTGATTTATGACAAGTGAATCAAACTCACTCTATCTCTAGTGGCAGAATGTTCTTCCAAAGACCAAGGCTATCACAGATTCAGAGTTGAAGAGTTCAGTGCCAATTGTGCTTCAGAAGCCATGCTGCTTGCATGGAAAGCGTCATGTCTGTCCACTGACGTTGCGCCTACCGAGCCGCCCCTATCTTTTTGCCTTATTGTCTTAAACATTCATGAGAACTGAATCTCATGTCTGCTCACCATGATGAAAAATACTTGGAATTTAGTAATTTTCCACTGCAAAATAAAAAGTAATTTAGCTCAAAATTATATAGCCTTTTGAAATGTTTTTGTGTTTCTTCTTCACTGATTTTGTTTTAGTTTTGATATTTCCTTTTTTCTCCATGCTAGTCTTATAACCATAGGTACACGTTATGTGTGACCAAGACAAAACTTGTATTTTTAAACACTGACATTCTGTGTCACATCTCTGAGTATAGATTAAGACTCATGTTCATAGGTTTTATATATCTTCAGAATTAACCAATATTTAAGTATACTGAGCTCAATAATGTCAATAAAAGCAATAACATATAGGATGATATTAATAATTAGTACAAAGTCTTCTTGAAAAAAAATGCTGATTGTTATTTAGTTAGATATTGTTAGCAAACTACTTGAGATGTTGTTTCTCATCTGCAAAATAAAATGCTTTCCATAGACAGTACTTTGTCTCCCTTGTAATACCCAATGTCCAACGGAAACAGACTACAAGAATTGGCAAAACATAAAAAATACAAACAAGCAATTTTGACGAGGAGAAATAGAATAAACAGCCCCATTATTGGCAATGATTCTGATTGTAACACTTGAAAATATGCTGAGTAAATATGAGGAACTTATTAGAAAAATTGAAACATTTTAATTTTTAATTCAAAAAGACACCATTTCATGTGAAAATATTACTTAATTAATGTATTGGCTGACTCCATGCAAGCTTAATGCACAAAGCATGCTTATGTCTTTAACATCACAGAAATATAAAGCATATAATCCTGGGTAGCACTTCGAGTTTTGTGCTTATGTCTTTCAGGTTGCATTAGGGAACATCTGCTTTATTGAACATGCTGACGGAATCTTCTATAAAACATAATTAATTTTGTATGGAATGCCACTCTATTGGGTATTTCCAAGAAATAATAGGAGCTCCCTCTACTGTCAGAAAATGTATTTGCCCTAATTTTTTCTTAAAACCCATCTCCTCTGATGTATATTCCATAATTTATATTTCTTATAATCTTTACCTGTCAATGATATACAAATCACTTTTAAATTAGATATTTTTAAAAACAGGCCAATGAAATTGAATACTTGAATACTTGATTATTAGCTCAACTTTGAATTGTCTCCACTTCAGTAGCAACTACAGATAGTTGTAAAATCAAAACATCAAAGTGAATGCAATTGCATTAATTTAAAAAGATGTTTTGACTAATCTAAAATTCCAGATAAGTTAGTATTTCAGCACTTATCTTTATAGGGTCTTAACACAAAACTTTTCTTATGTAGTGTGTATGTCCTGAAGCTGAATTTACTATCCCCTAAACATTCAGGAGGTGAATATATTAGCCATTTCTTCATAAATATACAAGTTTTAAAATTCATTATTTAAAATTCTGCAAACAGATCCAGGAGTATGATTGAGATTCTGGAGATACTTCTGTTATTAAATATTTATTCTAAATATATATATATATATTCAGTCAATAAAAATGTTAAAGTAATTCTGTCACAAGAATGCTTGTTGCTGAGGTTAATCACTATTATTTTGAGCTCCAGCAAATTAAATTCTGCTTCAGTTATTAACCATTAATCCATACCAAGGACCTTTAATTAATCAAACCAAATATACACATAATATTAATATATAAAAGTATATTGTGCTTTAGTTTTTATTGATATTTCTATGATCATCACCAATAAGTAATTTCAATATTTAGTGACAATCTTGGCATAATCTAGAAAAGAAGAATAGTAAAAAACATCAGATATCTATACATTTGATGCTAGAAATTAGAAGCCACCATCCTTCTTTCAAAATCACTGACACATGTCTTAGGAAATACTAAAAAACTGAATTGGCAGCCATAATAGCATATGACCATTATGGAAGTTTTACTGTTATAATCAGATTATTCTAGATTTTTCTTTGCTAACAATGATGTTAGAAAATACACTTATTCAGTATTAGGCCATGTGTGTACCAGTCTAAATAATAGATCAGACCTATCTTACCTTGAAGTAAATCAATAACAGCCTCATGAACATAGAGGAAGAGGAGTGGCCAGCAAGACAGTGGATGCAGAATTGAACGGAGACCGCAGGTGTAAACATTCAATGCAAATTTTGGGAAGAAAAAATAAAACAAAATGTGATACTGGAACAAAAGAATAAAGGCTTTTAAGAATAATTTCAGAAAGTACAATCAATTTGGTTGTTGCTGTTTGGCTGGCTCAGATACTGTTATAGAGCACAACAGTAAACTTATGAAAGCAAGTTCATGAAAGTGCAAAGGGAAAGGGAAGAGACGGAGGAGCACAGGATTCAAAAGAGAATAGATTCTGGCATTTGTAGATTTCAGAGATTGAGAAAAATACTGCAAATGACTAAGATTTCAAATCTGAGAATAATGAGTAAGTGTAAGTATTAGAACCTACAGAAATAAAGATGCTTCTGTGTGTAGAGATGTATGTTTTTACTTTTTGTATTGCAAAATGACACGTTGTTCCCAGCATTAATAAAGCTCCATTTCAGACAAATAGCTAAGATTTTTGAACTTGTTGCAAATGAGTAAAAGGAAATACACGACTATCATGTGTATTGTATGGCAAGTAAATTGCACTATGAAACATTCTATGTCATTTGTAACACTGATACAAACAACTGTTGTGGTTTGAGTACCAGCATTTTTCTAAATGGAGACAAGAAAATGTGTTCAAGATTAATTCTAAATTTTCACAAAAATATGGTGTTGCATTTCAGAGTTATTGGAAAATAAGTAAGATGATATTATTGGTTAAGACAACTATTGCTCTGCGCTTGCTGTTCTTTCTTTTGTAGTCTTAAAACCTCTACCATTGGCTTGCTAGGTACAGCTGCATGTCTACTATTTTTCATTGCTCCATCTCAATAAATCCCACTTTCTATCTCTGTCTGAATAGCCAGTTTATTTCTTAAGTTATAGCTAGCATTGCAAGAGTCAAACAATTGATGAGACATCTATTGTTATATAATCATGTAAAGGTTTTGAAGAGGCTAACATTTACCTGTAGAATAAATTATTAAGAGATTACTAAGTTTGAATTATTTTGTGACTATACTCATAATAAAAGGTCAGTCATAAATTATATCAAGTATAAATTAGTATAATCAATGATATTACCCCAGAATCATAAGCACTTGGAAGTTGGAAGGGATATTTGGTTCTCAGACATGAGACACATTTGTTACACAAAACAGGAAGGACATAAAAGAATCAAGCAAACTCAGAGATAGGTGAGGGGTTTTTTTAAGTATATTCTTCATTTAGGAAGATTTATTCTAAAATAGAGTATATAAAAATGGAAGAAGTCGAGTTGTTTCTAACTTCATTTAATGAGTGTTTATAAAAATCTGACAAAACAATATCTGAAGTCAACCTCAAGTACTGCAGTAGAAACCGCCACTACTTATTAAATCATCACAGTGTCTACTGCCTAGTGTGACAAGTGTGGTTTCCATTCATATGGCCCATCACTTTGTTCCCATCTCTTCAAAAGGTGGTTGTGAGAGACAATAAGAAAGAAAAACGAGCAACTGTCCTTACTACGGAAAAAGGAGATGGAATTCCTGCACTGGGAACAGGAATCTGTTTCTCTTTCCATGTCCACAATATAGGATTTTACCTTAAAACCGTAAGTTCAAATATGAGCAAACAAATAAACTAATTTAATAGCCTCATGGAAAGACAAGAAAACAAGAAAAGTAAAAAAGAAGAAAGAAAAGTGACGCAGTCCAGTGACCTGGTGGGATGTCCTCACCGCTAATGCCTCTGCCCTTCTTTTGCGCCACAGCACTTCATGTACCTATTGTTACAAACATGATCCCCAAATTCTCATTGTACAAGATTGAGCTTCAACCAAGCTGAGATTTTAAATGAAGCTTCCCTTCAAGGAAGGTCTCGGTAAGACAGAAGGCAAAAATGAGTAGATAAGATAGCACATTTAGAAGCCATAGGGAGTTCCCTGAAGAGCCACAAAGGAACCTCAACAAAAAGCATGATTAATTGAGAGGCAGAAGTGCAAGCTGGGTAAGAATGCAAAGTCAGATGCTCTGGGGCCAAAGAAGAGGTATTGCATTAGCTAGTGCATTGTTGCTGTAATTGTGGCCAAGTCTTCATTTCCTTTGCTTCTTTTACCTTTACATTAATAATTGTAATAAGATAATCCTTGTGGCCTTCTTATGAAATGGAAAGAGTGAACATGCTTACTATGAGAAAATCTACACATAAAATACATACAGTCAAATTGTATATTGAAATTCAGTTTATTAAGCACCAAACAAATATAACTTCATTGTAATTAAAAGGTTGCTTCCGCGATCACTATCATCTCACACACTAACCTGAGCTGTCACCATTTCCTGTACATTTTCCAAGATCATAGAGTATAAAGAAGCCCCTAATCATACGTTTTTAATTTTGAAGCTTTTGTTTTATTCTCTATCGATCCCCGAAACTCAATATGAAAATTGAACACTTTCTTTTGTCTAGTCAGTGGATGAACACATCTGCAGGCAACAGAAAAGAGGAAAGGAAATAGACTGTGTTGTGTGACTCACTCACATACTTCAGGCTCTACTCTCACCTATTGTGAGACACTACCAGGGCTGATGTTGCATAGTGTGTTTTATCTCCACTCTTCTCTATTTTTGTCAGCACCTTGTAAGCATGTCACCAAAAAAGTTGAAAGTCGCTGGTAGATAATCCACTCAAAGTATCAGCTAGATGCTAAATCTTCTTTATTATGTCTACATTAACTTGCAATTCACTCTCAGTCACATTTACCGGCCTGATGACATTTACAATATAGAAGGCATGCAAGGTAAGATGAGTTATATTAGAAAAAACAGCAGATGGATCCTCAGAGGAAGTATAATACAGCCACGTTCAAAATGCCCGTAGCTCTGCTCCAGATATTCCATTGTAGAAGCAAAACAGTAACACATTGCATTAACACTTGAATAAGAAAATGCCACAGCCTACTCCTAGAAGACAGGTGTTAAATTATAGGCATGTGTATTGTTCATATGGTATTTATGTCTTTCCAGTTTGTTTGACATTCGAGAAACAATGTGACTGCAATTCATGAATAAAAATAGATCCATGTTCTTTCCTCATATAAAATGATACTTTTTTCTTTCATTTTCACTTTGGTGAGAAATAAAAGAAGTAGAGGTAAATTCATCTGTATATCTTATTAAGCACCAAATAAACTGTGCAAAGAGAAGCCAATTAACTATGTGAAACACATTTTACCTTAGTTCCATAATATTCTTTCTGATTCCTGTAGTTTTGAGTGGCAGAAATTTATTCAGAAACTTTGAAATTAGAATGACCAGATTTCTAAAAGAAAGCAGAGAAGGTAGACAAATAAGATGTGTTGTATGGTCAATTTTCAAATGTTCTTGAATGTTCTGATATAATTATTCATAATAAGCTGATATGACATGGAAGGAAAGGAGATGTAGGTTTGATTTACTTAATGGCTCTGCATGAACCTGTGGTTTCTGATATTGAATAGGTGAAATATATATCCATATGGAAAAATTAGGAAACACAACACATATTTACCTTCCATTACACTCATTTATTTATTTAATTTTTTTCTTTTAACCTAGTTTTTTTTTCTACAGATTGGATGAGCTGTACTAAGATTTTGAGCTAGAGAAATTTTAATGAGTTGATTTTAAGGACAATGTTGTAGCTTACAGAAAGCAAAGGTATTGTACTGTGTTATTATAAATGAGATGGCCATGCTGCTTTTTATTTAAATGCCTATTATTCAAATCAACATTTATACTATAGCAAATTTATTTTTGTGAAACTGTACATCTTTTAAAATCATAGGCTATTCTTAAACACATCTCTTTGAAACAATTAAATACTGAGATATCAAATAAATTAAATTACAAGTAATGAGAATCTTATTAAGATGACTTTATTTACCTAGTTTTATGAAATGATTTAAATCTTATAAGAAATACAGAGAAACCATAGTGCCTTTATGAAAGGAAATGAAAATTATAGTTTAGAAGGACAACAAACACTTGAAAATGAAAGAAATATGAAATTTTTAGAATCAAGCCGCAGTCATTGTTGTCCACCCCAACAATAACAACAATGGCAACAGCAAAGTAAATGAATCTGGAACTTTCTGAAGGAAAGGCTCTTAAATATGATGACCCAAGTGACCACAGGAAACCATAGTCCCAAACTAAAACTTGCGCTGAAGCTACTGCCACCTCACGTGTAAACTTAATCTCCAGGACACTTCGTTCTCATTGATTATCATGGCCACAGGTGACAGTTTCAGAATAGTGATGTTTTTCGCTTTATCTTTGACTTTAAGAACTTCTTCTTGCTTCAGACTCTGTGAATATTCCTATGGCTTACAGTGGCAGACACATTCCCGTTGAAATGCTGTGCTAGCCCCTGGTGAACAGTGTTGTTCTGGGGAAATCTCTCTCTGGTAATTTGGCTTAGCTTAACAAAACAAATAGTAAACGAGGAGATAGTACAACCTGTAGAACCACAATGCATATGTGTAAATATACACATGAAGTAGATATGCGTAATTAATACTATTCAATGAACAAAGTATTGGCTTACAATACTGGGATTTCACTAAAGCTTTCCCAAGAGAATTAAAGGCTAGGGTACATAAGAAGTGAGATATTAGAGAAATTATCCCACAGGATTGTAGAGGGAAAAAGGTTATATGATAAATCCTCTTCAATCATGCCTTTAAATCAATCAAGTGGAACCCAAAATTTACCAACATGGAAATTTTTTTAATAAAGGTATAAATTATTGAATGAAAAATATTCATGAACTGATGATAAATGAGCAAAAATCACAAATGGATTAATTGAAATATTTATCTTTTAATATAGAAGAATTGAATTAAACAGCAAGAATAGAAAAAAATCACTGGAATCTAAAAGTAAAAACAAAAATAAATCCCAATAAAAGAAACATTGCATTACATCAAACCAAAAAGCTTCTATACAGCCAAGGAATCAATCAGCTGAATAAAGTCATGATTTACAAAATGGTAGAAAATATTTGTAAATCACACAATTTAAAAAGAGGTTAATCCACAAAATACATAAACCTCAAAGAAGTAATAATAAAGCAACCACTGTTGAAAAAGGGTAAATTATCTGAATGGACAGTTTCAAAAGAATAGATGCAAGTCATCAAGCAAACATCTGGAAAGACACTCAATGCAACCACTCATTGGAGATGTGCAATTAAAGTCATAATGAGATATATTTTCACATTTTTTAGAAGAGTTACTGTTGTAGTTTAGACTTGAAATGTCTCATGTTTGAAAAGTAATTGAATCATGGTGGCATTATACTTCTTGGTGGATTCATTCATTAACGATTTCACGCACTGTTAGCAGGAGGGACCTGGTTTGAAAGAGGGGTCATTGGGTGAGTGACCAGGAAGCTTACTGGTTATCCTCCACTTTTGCTCTGCTTACCGGCCACGATGAGTTGCGCTGCTCTCCAGCAGGTGTTTCTGCCCTGTCTTTCCTGCATACGACTCAGCTAGCGGTACAGGGCCCATCACTTCTGAACTGCGAGCTAAATCACGTAAATCTCTTCTCCTTTAACTTTATGGCTGTTGGGTATTGTGTACAGTAATGAGAAAGTGATTAAGACAGCTACAATCACAGAAGTAAAAATTGCTGGGGAAGATGTGCAGAAAAAAAGCAAGTTTTCTCACCATCAATGAGAACATAAATTATTAGAAACATTATAAAATAATATGTAGACTCCCCAAGATTTAAATTACTCCATTACTTAATGATCCCACTACTAGTTGCATCTTCAAAATAAATGAAATGAGTATGTCAAAAATATCAGTATGAGGATATTTCTTAAAGTTTCCTCACTATAATCAAAATATATAATCTTTCAAGGTGTCTATTAATAAATCAATAACAGTGTTGTATGCATAGAATGGAATAATATTGCATGGTAAAACATATTTCCATTTGTGACAATACAGACAATCTGGAACATATTCTGCTAAATACAATAGGCCATGCTCAGAAGGACAAAAGCTTCTTGATTTCAGTTATGTGCAGAATCAAATAATGTCGAACTCACAGAACTGGAGGGCAGAGCGGTGGCAACCCTGGGCTGGCCCTGGGAAAAACCGAGCAGATTTCAGTCAAAGGGTACAAAGTTTCATTTACACAGGAAAATAAGTTTCAGAAAGCCATTGTATACCAAATTTGAGTTCAATTGATAACAACGTATCATATTGTGGATACTGAGAAAAAAATTAAAAAGCACTGAGAATAGATTTTAAACAGTTTCATCAAACAAAACATAAGTAAGGTAATGTATATGCAAATTAATTTCATTTTCCACTCTAAAGTGGGTACATAGTTTACCAGTAGAAGATCGATGATGTAACGAGAGTAGAATGATGGTGGCTAGGGGCGAGAGGAGGGAGAAACGGGAGGTCCAGGTTCAAAGTGTGTGGCTTCAGTCGTGCAGGACGCAAAGTCGGAGAGATCAGCTGTACTGCACGCAGGCTTCAAATAAAGTATTGAAGCATACACTTAAAAATTGTTACAAAATAGATTATTCATATCCTTTGTGATAATCTAAAAGAAATTGATGTAATGTGAGATTAAGCAGCCGAAGAGTATAAGAATGTCATGAGATCGAGACAATATAAAAATAAGCCTTAGTTCTTTAAAAATAAGTAAAAAGTGCATTGTTTCACATATTTTGGAAGTTTCGTATGCTCATAAAGATTTTTAGCTATAGATAAAATGTCCAGGTTCACGTTGAGACTTCCATTTTCAGAACTTCACAACTGGATTGAAGATGGAGCATAATTACACATACATGAAATGATTACTAAAGTTCCTAGTATGATCACAAGAAATAAAAATAATTCAAAGTTCTCAAAAATCCAGGGACAGTAAAAACAGGAAATATAGTTCTTGTGAGTTGGGTGGTATGTAGATAATGAAAATTTTTTGACTCGAAACTATGTTCTAGAGCCAAGACTAAAGCTTTGCACTTCAGTGGGAGAAAAGGCATATGTTAAATTTTACCCTCGTGATGAAATGAATGCCACCACGGTAGACAAAGCTGATTAATCCTGAAAGATAAATACTCAGAGTTGCAGAGAGCAGACATTACACTGACTTGTGATAGAATAATAACTGGGAAGTGTGTGAGAGACATAGAGTGTTTATTTTTGCCTTTGCAAATTGAGTGTGAAAGATGTTTTTCCTAAAGAGAAATCATCTGCCCCCTGACACACAAACACAAATACCAAATACAGATTTAAAAACTTGTTTTAATATTATGAATGCATTGTAGAAGACAAGTCATTAAAATAGTATAAAATTTGGTTCCAGACTAATAATACCATTTTTCTCATAAACTGGGAGATACAAAATTCTCGTGGGAAAAATTCCCCTTGTAACACAATGTTGTTTCAAGAAAGCTCATTATAGAATATATAAAAAGTGTAATGTAGTAAAGCAACAAGCTAGAGGACAACACACCCTAAGGAATTAAAATAATGGAACGATCTGAAAGATGTCATAACAATGACTTCAAAGTGATTAAATAGATCAACAAAAGTTAAGAAAAAACAATGTGGTGCTGTAAAATATGCAAGTAGAAAGTGAATTACATACAAAATTTTAGACATAAGCATATTAAAATTAAGAAACTCAAAAATTTCAGAAGCTAGGCTCAGGCTGGTATACTAGAATGTTACTATAATAGAATAAAGCTTTAAAATAAAAACAAAAATATTAAATCACATCTAAATATTAGGTATTTCAGTTTCACTATATGAAAAATAAGTCATTCTCAGTGGAATATATAAAAAATATAAAAATGTAAAATATAAAAATGTATTTGCCTAAATAGGGCTTTAGGGTGAAATCAAAATGTTTCCAACAAAAAACTGAGAGATTTAAAGCTTAGGATAATGTGTTAAGAAAAGCTACCACAACATGCTACACAAAAGGAAACTGGAATGGGAATTTAATAGGTAAATAAAGAAATTGCTCAGTAGTTTGTAACACATTAAATTATATTTTCTGTCAAAGTTAATGAAAAATATAACAACGTTCTTCAAGTAGTTTTGAAATAAATTGAATTAAAGCAGTAGAAAACATTACACCAATGTGAAATATAGGTTAGAGTCAAATTATCTAAAACTCTTGTGTGGCTAAAAAATAAGCAAAATTTGTTTTCAATTAGATTATACTAACTCAGCCATGTGGGTCTTAAAATTGATCATTTAATTGAGCCATTAAAAATAGAATGCATCTATATTAATAAATACATGAGAAAAAAGAAGCAGACAAAATCAATATAATAACATATAAAAAAGAAACAAGGATGCCTTCAAAGCAAAACAAAACAAAAGGAACATCTAATTTTAAGATGTGTTATGAAAATGCCAGTGATTATTTTAAATTTAGTTCAGTTGCACAAGTACTTAAGTACTTAAATTTACTGTGTACTTTTTATCAGTGACACACATAAAGTAATGACAGAATTTTGGGCAGTAGAGTGATAGAAAAACATTATCCAATTGTATCCAAAATATATACAAATGTATCAAAAGTTATTCAAAATGTGAAGGACAAGATGAGAATTTGGGGAATACACTTTTTATATAAATTGTCATCATCAGAAGCATAGAATTTTAAAACTAAATTTTTGACCAAAAGCAAAAGAGACAAGTTAGCAGAAGATGCAACTTTAAATGAAAAACTTCTACCAAAATAAATATTCTTTACTCATTTACTAAGAGAAAGAATTTTTTAACAAGTATATTGTCAAAGTAGTATATTCCCTGGAATATCAATAGTTTCACTAATTGAAGAAGTGCTGTGTATTACAACTCCTCACATTAGCTAAAGAAAGATCAGAAAACAGTGCTTAATTAAAATGTAAATATTACTTTTGAAATTATTACATTTCTTTGTATTAAATACTACCCATATTTCATGTAAGAAATAAAAATAATTTAAAATAGAGGCATTAAAGTTGTTCTTCCAGTGTAGTGAGGAAAGCTTATAAAAATCTCTGTAAATAAAAGATAAACTTAGTTTTAGAAATGCAAACTAAATAAAACAATACTTTAAAAAATAGCTACCTAAAAACGACATCAAGCTATTTAAAGAAAGTCGAATTGTAAGAGAGAAGTCACAGGGAAGTTCAGATTTGAGGAGAAGAGGGTAATCCTATTTTCCTTGCTCAATTACTGGACTACAAGACCCGGAGTCACATGTTCTAGAATGGCTGATACTGGAAATAGAAAATTCTCCACTTTCAGAGGCCTACTTACTTCAGCTGGACCGCGGCTACAGTTTGAGTCTACCTAAATCAGTTTTTCATTAAAAGAAACACAGAACTATTATTTAAAGGGTTAAAGGCAATATTAAACCTCCCAAATTCAATACTTAAAATGTCTAAAATAAAAAGTTTAAAATTGACTCTCAAATAGAAAACCAGGAATTCGTAACTTTTTTTCAACATTAAGGGCAAACACTGACATGACACATATGTTGGTAGTAATAAGGTTGTTCTAAAAGAATTCAATGAAAAAAAAGACAAAAAGTCACTCAAAAAATGAAAAGACAGAGAATATTACTGGAGAAGTAGACAATGTTTGTCTAAGTGGAAAATTTATAAAACTAATGCAATATATATGAAATCTTATATGACTGGATGAGATTAAAAATAGGAAACAGAGGAAAACAGAGCATGAATATTAAGGTAGATGAAAAGAACCCTTTTGATAAATGATAAAAAATGAAATAAGATTAAAAACTAAACACATACAGACTATCAGGAACCTGCCAGGAAACATTAAAATGTCTAATATGTACATATACAATTTCATAATGAAAAGTTACATACAATTAATCAGCTGTAGAAAAGATAATGAAAAGTCCTAAATTCAGAAGAGTCATGTATGTTAACTTCAGTGTAATCAACATGATATATATATATATATATATATATATATATATATATATATATGAAATCCATGAAAAAGAAAATATATATATGAAGGATAGAAGGAAGAAAAACTTCTGCTGGTCTGAAGGGAGACCTGGAAATATGGGTTTCCTCAAGGAAATAAATATAAATAAGCCATCATTTCTTGGTCTTCCATAATCAAACTATCAAAAACTGAAATAAATAAAAACAAACAAACAAATAAATAAATAAATGGAAAAAGTCTCGAAAGTAACCAAA
The DNA here is from genome assembly GCA_004027205.1 of Ctenodactylus gundi. Classification (NCBI taxonomy): domain Eukaryota; kingdom Metazoa; phylum Chordata; class Mammalia; order Rodentia; family Ctenodactylidae; genus Ctenodactylus; species Ctenodactylus gundi. Next base: position 1,605,842 of record PVKB01000019.1, read on the forward strand.
GAACAATACTTAAGAAAGTATAGGAATGCAAAAGCAACTAAAAAGTGTAAAAATATTTAATGTTACGAAAGATATAAATATATGAAGAATATTTATAAAGACTACCATCTCATAATTTGATATCAAGTAAAATATTTATAAAACAGTTTCATAAACTCACACGAGATGGCTAAAAGAGTTACCCCTTCAAATTGAGTAGACTACTTGTTTTCCAGGGGCCCGCGATGAGCAGGAGCAAGCAAATAACTGCTGCTTACAGGCAGGAAGATGCAGTTACCCAGGATGAAGAAGTGATACAGATTTGCTCTTCAGTATTGTGCCTAGAGAGAGCAATACTATGTTACGCAGTTTAAAAATAATCACTAGAAGGCTAAATCACAAGTTGCATCTTTTTGCTTTTTCCAAAACAAAGAATTAAACATTATCGTTGCTTAGGTGAGACAAATGGAATTACTAGATTGATACTGAAGCATATTTTTTGCAGTGATGTAAAAAAATTGCTTTAAAATCAATTGTGGTAAATGATACATAATGCTGAGTATATAGAATGCCATTATATTCATACGTTATATTTTTATTTTTTCATTTCACTTATTTATTGATTTATTTATTTATTTTGAGATAGGGTATTACTTTGTAGGCCAGCCTGGTTCTATACGGACTGCATAATGCAGCTGTCTTTAAACTGACAGCACGTTCCCAAGTCTCTCAATTACTGTGATTACAAGCATGAATCACCAAGCAGTTTATGCGGTGCTGGGCAATCGAACACAGGGCCTTGTGCTTAATTGGCAAGCATTCTAACCACTGAGCTACATCCTTACCCCTAACTTTGTATTTTAAAAGAGTAAATTATATTTTATGTAAATTACAATTCAATACTTTAAATTAATAGAGCAAATAAACACATTATTGTCATTTTTAGGTAAAGGAAAACCAAAAGAATATTTCACACACACACACACACACACACACACACACACACGCACAAACACAGAAATTGGAATCTCTAAAAACTTAAAATTATAGGACAGAGCAAATATCAAAGTAGCTATCAAAAGATCATCTATTTTCTCTTATATTATTTAAGTGTATGAATTATTAATACAAAGCATAATACATGTTGATATAATACAGATGATAAACATGGCATAAAACACTTGAGAATGTAATAGATTTGTTTATAGCTGAAAACTTTTTATCTTAAAAAATAAATGTAAGTCTGGAATTTAAGTATATACATCTAGGTTCTAGAGATAATCATTAAACATAATCTAAATAGGTATTGTAACAAAAGCAACAAAAAATTAAGTAATCCAGTACTTAGATAGGAAGAAGCAAATGAATACATTATCACAGATTTGCACAGATGCAGTGGGAAAACAGAAAATAAGATCAAACACATAAGTAAATGTGATAATAATATACTGAACACTTGATTAAAAATTATATGCCAGAATGTAATTAAAAATAAAACTCCTATAAACTGTGTGCAGGATGCACTTTATGCTAAATATTTATTGAAAATAAATTAATGCAAAAGTAGGAATAGAAAGCTAAGCTGGTAATTTTATTATTTGGTGAAATATTCTTCAAGAGAAACTATTATGAAAGATTGGGGATTATTATATTTTGAGAATGACATAATTCTAATATAAGAGTACATGTAGTTAATATAAAAATTCAGTATGTTTCACAATAATTAGCTTAAAGAAATAATTAAAAATTATTGTAGACTAGTAAGATATTCTCTATAAAAGCAAAAGTAATATAAAGCAATAAAAACAATTTTGTATCAACTGTCTTAAACTATATATCATTTATAAAAGAAAAGCAACACTGAAGAAATGCAGAATATGTATCTTTTTAGAAGCAGATGTAATAGCAAGATAAAAACTTTCTAAGTCATAAAATGAGATACTATATATTTTTTAATGAGTGAAGATGACTCTAAGCACCTTAAATGGTAGTTAAAATAGTATCACTTGAATTGCTAAAATTAAGGCATTGACAAATGTAAGAGAACAAATTTAATTAGATATTGAGAAAAGAAGAAATAAAAGAAAAACTTGAAAGTATTTCAAGCTGTCTATTCAAATAAAACAAAGATTTATGAGATGCATTATATTTTATCTTTAAACAATATAATGAAGATATTAAATTTAGTGAATCTAGAAAATTAATAAAAGTAACAAAATAAAATTAATGTATTTAGCCAACCTCTATGGAAAGTGATTAATAATAACAGCAAAGAAAAAGGAGAGACAGAAGAAACTGCAAAGAGAACCAAAACAGAGTCATCATTACAGAGCCTATGGACATAAATATAAAATCAAGAAAGTTATAAATAATTCTTTGCCAAAAGATTCAATAACATATTCATTTAAAATAAAACTGGGTACAGATGATGTTATGGTTAGTATCTAGAGTCTGCTCCAAAGCCTTGTGAGCAAGCTTGATGAGAGGTTCTCTAATTTTGGAGTCATACCTGATTGTAGCATTTGTTTTCCCAGTCTTGTCTTCAAGGTCTGAAGTTCTGTCCTCATGTTGTTTGAATCAATTTCCCCTGCTTTCAAATATAATTTTTGTATCCTAAATTTCAGCTAGATGTCTTTTCAAAGTTTCCACTTCTCTATCAAAATGTTCCTTCGAATCTTGCATTTTTTTATTTACCTAACTTTTTATTTGTGGCTTCTATATGTTCAGTAAGCTTTGCATCCATGAACATGAGGACCACTATTTCTTTAGTAAGTCCCACTTTAAGCCCAGTGATCATTGCTTGCATTTCTGAGGATATCTTCTTTGAACTGGATGTTTGACTCATTTACTTGCTTTTTGACTTTCTTTCTTTTTCACTATTTTAGGGCCCATAACAGTAGCTTCTGGGGGTTTCAGGCATGTCTGTGTGTGTCCTGTTGTCTTCTTTTCTCCCCAGGTTTCTGTTTTAGAGAGACTTCATGTAAATGCCCTAGCTGAGAAGTTTCTTTGAACAGGTATGAGAATGTTTTGTGAGCTAAAATTCCTCTCGGTTCTGTTTTGGAAGTAGGCAGTGAGTGAGGACGCAGCAGCCTGACAACCTCTAGGTCTCATAATCACTCCAGGCCCCCTCAGCAAAGCTCTGCCACTTGTCCCGGCTTCCCTTCCCTGAGAGCAGAGCTCTCCACCCTCAGAAATGCTTCCATTGCCATCCTAGCCATTCCAGGGGTCAGCAGCCTTTCTCTTCACTCCACAGCTGTGTCTTTGATCATTTTCTTCCTAGGCACTATTTAAGCATAGCCCCCCAAAACCCTGATGTGCTCTTCTGAGCCTGATTTTACTCTACACAGTCTCAGGCTCTTAAAATAATGGCACTTGGTTATATCACTGCCTATTATTGCTGCCAAGTGCTGCTTCTTATCCAGGCACTGGGTGGCCTTTTCTAGGAAGAGCTTGCATTGGGCTTGCAGCTTGCAGTACCTACAGGCTTGTTTTTGGAGTCTGGGACTACTAGCCTCGGCCAATTCCCACTTCTCCTGAGCCCATGTTTGCCTCCGTCAAAGGTTCCCTGCTTCAGGCAGGCTCTCCTTTATGAGGATGCCAGCGGCTCAGGCCTTCTCTCCGTTGGACTGGTGTGGCTTCCTGGGCTGCTGTTTTCCTCCACCTCTGATGTATCTTCAGGATTTCTAGTTTTACCATGGCCTCCTTTCAATTCTTGTGGTTCTCCTTCTTTTCCTAGCTAATTTAAACAGGCAGTTGTTAGTTATAATCTTGACTTTTTAAATGAGTCCAGGAGGAGACATTACATAACTCTGTTACTCAGATGTCGTCTTGGCTGGATGTCTTTCAGTTCTTAAAATTAATGTGTAAGTATTAAAATACAAAAATGTGTGAAAATAAAAATCTTGTATGTCGAAATTTGTAGAATGTAGCTATTGAAATGTTTAAAGAACATTTAAACATTAATCTTGAAAAATAAGTTAGAAAAAATATGTATTATACTCGTTCAAAACATATAGGTAAAAAGAGTAATAAATTCATAACTAGAAAATAAAATTTGAATAGGAACACGAATGGAAAACAGAAAGTCCAAGGGCACTATGTTTATAAGGGACATATATGATATATACATGCAAAGTTGAATGTATTCCATGAACTACTGCATTCAATTCCCACACATAATTATTAGCTTGTTTACATGAGAATCTTCATAAATCAGTTATCTCAGTAGCATTTTTAGAAATATGAAAAGAAAAAAGAATACTCTGTCTAATGTAAGAAGAATGAAAAAATTAAATATACTTTATTCTTTGTAGGAAACACATTACCAGTATTAAGATGGATTACTCTTAGATAACTAAGACTCTTAGGGAAGGTGACAGGACAGGCATATAAGATTAGGGAACTGGGTTTCCCAAAGGCTATAAGATGACAACGTTAGCTCCTTTGGTCCATTGTATTGTTCCCTTCACTCCCTCATTTTTTAAATTTTAAATATATATATATATATATATATATATATATATATATATATATATATATATTAAAGACAGGGTCTTACTCTAATCCAGGATGATCCAGAATTCTCAGTGTATCTCAGGCTGACCTCAAACTCATGGCAATCCTACTGACTCAGACTCCTGTGTGGTTGGATAATAGGAGTGCACCACCATGTAAATTTTTGGTGGACAAATTTTGTAGCAAAGGAATAGGATCACACATCACTGTCTCTTACAACCACCTGGCCATCTGGCATCCTAATTTCCAGCATAATCACTGACCTTGGTTGACCTGCACTCATCTGATGGTAAGAAAAAGTCAAAAATCCATAAAAAAGAGGGTCCACGCATAAAGAAATTGAGTTTCTTCTAGGTTTCCTTCAATAATGGAAAGCTTTTAATGAACTGTCCTGTAACTTATTCCTTCTATTGAACTTTGATCTTATAAATCACTATTCAATATTGATTGAGAGTCAGGACCTGGAACAACACGTTAGATAAACGTAATAAATCACTATTCAATATTGATTGAGAATCAGGACCTGGAACAACACGTTAGATACACGTAAGCCAAGGATACAAGAAGCTTGAATGGAAAAAGTCATGCACATGCAGATAGATTAATTTTATGCAAAAGTAAAAAAATGAGAAACTAACAATATATTATTTGGGAATATCTATTTCTCTCTCTCTCTCTCTCTCTCTCTCTCTCTCTCTCTCTCTCTCTCTCTATATATATATATATATATATATATATATATATATATATATATATAATTTTGTTTTGTTTTGTTGTGCTTTTCTGAGAAAGAGTCTCATCCTATAATCAGGCCCTGGACTTGCTGTGCAGCCCAGGCTGGCCTTGAACTCACTGCAGTCGTCCTACCTCTGCCTCTTGAGTGCTGGAATTCCTAGTATGTGCCCTTATATCCAGCTATGATTTGATGCTAGCAGATGAAACACAAGACCTCTGCTTATGCCCCTAACCCCAGATAATATATTTTATATAATATACAATAAAGAAAAATTATTGTGAAAAATGAAAGCACATTAAATTTAGGAAAAAGAGAATCACTTTTTATAGGATATAGAACACATCAACCATAATATTATTTCTCTTCAGTTTTCCTTTAAGTATTACATATAAAAGATTCCAGGTAAGCCAATAAAACTCTGGCATGGGGATATTGAATTGTAGTGGAATATCTTCTTTTTTTCAAAATAAAGGGAGAGCTTATTCATGTAGTTTCTATTTGCCTAAGAATTATACTCAGGTTGTGAAATAATAGGGGCTATGCGAAAAGCATAAATCGTACAGTAAATGTCAACTGAAATCTCAATGCCTAGAAAAAATATCTGTAAGTATTTTGAGAAATGTATTAAATACACCTGTTTCCTTTAAAATAACACAAGCCTTTTAATTCCACTGTGCCTAGTGGCCACTCTCCAGTGCCAGGCCCTCTCAAATGCGGTCTCCATTTCTCCTATCTCTTTCACTTTTCTAGTACCTGAAAAAGTCCCTGGCTTCTAACATCTGTAAACATTGAATAAATACTTATTTAATGTATATCTTTTTTGAAATACTTGGAAATCCTCTGTATAGAAGAAAAACAAAAGATTTACATATTGTCCTGAAGGTTTAAACATGGATTCTCTGAAAGCACAAGCAGCAGGGAATTCTAACCTTGGGGAAGTTCCATTGAAAAGGCCCTGCCCCTGGGTAAAGAATTGAAATTCATGAGCTATCAACAGGAGCTTATCTCCATTGCCCTGTGGGAGGATAATGAAGTGGAAGTCCTGAAAGGCTAATGTGCAAAGCAGAGCTTCAGATGTGTTAGAGAGAGAGAGAGAGAGAGAGAGAGAGAGAGAGAGAGAGAGAGAGAGAGAGAGCTTCACACCTCTACTTAAGTAAGCAGTGTCTGGTTGAAACTGACTAATCCAAATTCTTGTCCTTTGAGAGAGAAATAGCCAAAAGTTTAAAAACCTATAATAATCATAGAAATAAGAGTAATTCTATTTACATTTTAAATTAAGGAATTTATTCTGTGTCCTTTAATCCATACCTGAACGCTGTAGGTTAGAAAACCAGTAAGAGGGCTCTTCCAAGTTCTAAGTTGCTGTCTCCTCATTATGCATTCTGGACCTGGGGAAATGATTACAGGATTAATTTAGGGACCTACAGGACCCACTGTGAGCCAGAACTTGGCTATTACTCCATGGACCTCAAAGGCCCCTACCCTTCTAGAGGTCCCTGATGATGTTTTGCATGTCCTAGAACTTGCGCTGGTTCAGAACTAGCGTCCAGTACTTCCTGAAATGTGTAATCATTTCCTTTTCCCCAATGTACATTTATTCTGAAGAGGGCCATTTGGGGAATAGTGGTAGAAACAGCGACAGTGTAGCTCTCTGGCGGTGCACTTGTTCTTCTTCAAGGAAATCCAGCCTCCCCTTCACTCAAGGGATGCTAGGTCTACAAACTGGTTCAAGTATGGGAATTGACTGAGCGATTGTGATTCTATGTTGCTGCTATTTGAACTAGACTTTTGTTCTGTAGTCCTAGCATTTTTTTTTCTATCTACATCCAAGGAAAATTTAGTAGATTTTGCATCCATTTCAGTACTGGAATCACCATGATAAATTAGCCAGTGCCATACGTCTGGGTATGTCAGTCTATTCCAGTCAGTGCTTTGCCTTGGCTGTACACTACCGTAAGTGTGCTCACCTTGCCATTGGAAGTTAATTGCTGCCCTTTGATCCATGACCTCTGAGATCCGATAACTCTTATTAGACTCATAGCATTTCATTACCTAAGTAGGATGACCTGGCATGCAGAGAAGAGCAATGAGAGGACACCGGAAAGATGCTAGTGCTCTCTTCATCAATCTATTTCTTACGGTAATGGTAAGGCTACCTATTCTGGACTCTGCTAGTAGGTAGGAGGAGGTTTCATCTGGCAAGCCCATTTCAGCATTCTCATTTCCCTGAGCTTGTTGAATACTTTCTTCAACATTGAACCGAAGGATATCAGGAAATCTCCAGCTCGCTCACCATGAGTCGTGTTTGGCCAATATTTCTGCCAAACAACTAAATAAACCATTAACTTATTTTTTAACTTTGTGAGTTGAATAATTAAAGCCAGAATCTTTGCTCGATGGGCCCACGTTAAGAAACCCAGCCAGGTCCAGGTTGATTTCTTTCACAATGTCCCACACTTCTAAAATCTATTCCTATACTTGTGCTCAAGAACTCTAAAAGTAAGAATTTAAAAATTCAAGAAGTAATTGGGGAATGTATCTCCTCAGTCATACTCTGGGCCCCACCCTTGGGGGTCTTCTAAGATTTGAGGCTGGTTATAAACATGGTGGTAAATATGGGTGATAAAGATGGATAATAACACTCTCTTGCCTGGCAACTGCATCAGGATTGTCATTACTGTTTTCATAGGCAAACAGTTTTTAATATATTGATATAATAAATTACATTGACTCATTTTGAACACTGAAAAACCTTTACATACCTTGGCTTCTGCTTGGTCATGGTATACAATTCTTAAATATAAGGAATCAATTGGTTGGTGTTTATTGACATTCACTTTGTTGCTGTTTGTTACTATTTTGTTTCTTTGTAAGACTGGAGTTTTCTTTCCTTTGGTTTGCTACCTGGGTAAGAGCATATTCATAGAGTTAGAAACTATTAGCTACATTCAGAAAGAGAATCTATAGAATTGATGCTAATTCAGATGTGTTTGGTAGAATTTACAGAAAATTTGTATTTTGATTTCTATTACAAAAAATTTTAATATAAAGTTTTAATGTAGCTTCTTAGTATTTGTGGGACTATTCTTTTGATTATCGTGTCCTTTTTTGGTTTGTATTTTCAAGAATTTTATTCATATTATAACTAAGCTACTACATGAACATAAAAGTAATCATAATTTTGTATCTTTTTTCTTCTGGCTTGGAATACAGAGAAGTGTCTCGGGCCTTCTCACAGATCTACATTTCTAGCCCTTTCTTATTTTTAATTTTGAGATGGGATCCTACTAAGTTGTAAATTTGTTCCAGCTGATCTCAAATTTGAAATTCTCCTGCGTCATCTTCTATCGTACCTGTACTTATATTCTTTTTCATTTCCAACAATTATAATTTGTTTTACTCTTTTTGCATATATATGTCAGTATAGCTAAAATATTTTATTAAATTATTGTTTATATAGTTTGCATTTTAATTGATTTGATATATTTTTTCAATTTTATTGATTTATTGCTGGTATTTCTGTTACTGTCTTATTTATGGGTTTACTTGTGTTTTAATAGTTTCATTAGGTAGAAATGTAAACATGTATTTGAGAACTTTCATTTTTCAAGACGAATATAAAGCTTGTTGTTCAATTTTCATGTGTCTGTAGATTTCTCTGTTGCTTTAGGGACTATATCTGGTTCCTAGCCCCTTATTCTCTGGCCCTCTGATTTTCATATTCGATTCCATTTTTATTGATTTCACATTTTATCTTACATTAGGTATTTTACATCTATCAAGGTTTGTTTTGCTGCAAGGATGTAGTCTATATTTTATATGCTTCATGATGCTTGAAAATCGCGTGAGTCTATGCAGTCAGGTATAGTATTTCATTAATTTGCTAGGTTGATTTGATTGTATTGTTCACAGTATTAACACTTTATCTTTAGATTTTTTTGTTAAAACCTTCCAGAGATGTCTGACATCTCATCTACTATCTGGATTGATACAGTTCTCCTTTCGGATCTAGTAAAGTTAATTCAACTATTTGAGGCTCAGCTGTTTTCTCCGTACATTTAAGAATCATTACGTCTCTGGGTACACTGCTTCTTTTATGTTTCGGCAAAGATGCTTTTTGTCTCTAGAAACTATATTTGTTTGTAAGTATTAATCTAGGCACTCTTTTTTCTTTGATTAATGTTAGGTTTTAGTATTCCATCCTTTCATTTTTAATCTACTTCAATGTAATTGAAGTGATTTTCTGGTAAGCTGATTACTGCTGAATTACACTTACTTATTCACTCTGCCAATCTCTTTCTAAATTGGTTTATTCAGACCATTTAAGTATAACATATTTATTATCTTGATGTTTGTTTGATATTTTATTATTTGTTTTCTGGCTCTCTTTTTTGTACTGTTTTCTTCTAGCTTTTAATTTCTTGTAATTGAATATTTGGGGGATTTCGACTTCTTTTTATATGTAGTGTTTGTATCGCTCAGCTCTTCTGTCACTAGAACAAATAGCTGACATGGAAAATCGAAGAAGGAGATTTTTACTTTGACTCATGGTGTCAGAGGTAGTAGTCTGAGCTCAGCTGGTTCATAGATAGAAACATTATAATGAAAAGGTTCATACAGAAGAGTTGTCCATATCATATATTTCTAGAGCACAAGGGAAGGGCCGGAGAGCAATCAGCCAGGAAACAGATATAGTCCCTAAGGCAGTAACTCCATGATCCACTTTCTCCAACTTGGTTCCACCTTCTGCTCGCCCATTCAGCTAGGAACTCAATGTGTTAAGTTGTTGCTGTGGTCAGTACCTCTGACTATTTATTGTGATTGTCAATTTGAAGATTAAGAGACCCAGAAAGCACATTTCTGGGTGTGTGTTTGGGGATTTTTTCACAGCTGATTACCACAGAGACCAGCAAACTCTCAGAGGAGGGAGGATACCCCCTAATGTGAGAGGCTGCATCCAGTAGGCTTCCAGTGGAGGTTAAATGGGGGCGGGGATGGTGGGGGGAAGAACAGGCCTTTCGGCATTTGGAAAGGACCATTCTGCTTGAGGAGGTTCATCGCTTGCTGCTGCCACTGACAGTGAGTGCCAGTATTCGGGTATGGATTCATGCTAACAACTCCACAGGGACCTTCTGGGCCTTTAGTCTGTTCTTGCCATCATTAACCCTGTTTTTCTGTGATTTCCAGCATCTTGAATTGAGAAATCAGTGGATTTACTGGTGCTCTGGTGTGCCAATGGCCCCTTTGGATCAATGTACCTCCAATCTTGTCCTAACAAAACACATGTGAGTGCACACACACACACACACACACACACACACACACACGCACACACACACACACACACACACACACACACACAAAAGCACACTCAAAGTGAATATTTAAAGTTTAAAAACTACAGTGGAAGACAGATTTCCATTTTCATTAATCCACTTCAAAATATTCCCAACCAATTCAAACACATTTATTCCATTATCATTTTTATTTTCCAAGGAAATTCTGGAAGTCCCCTATGTGAATCCCCCTGCCCCATATTCATTAGTATATATGTGAGATATACAATGGTTGCTTTGAGCTTGAGGAATCTGCACACATTCATATATCATGGCTACGTTACAATCTCTTCCCCTCATTGTTGTCCCTCCCCGTCCCTCCCTCAAGTTCCCCAACACCCCTTCCTCATCACATTCATTTGGCTCTATAAAATGTTTGTATTGCAAGTTTCTCATATTAGGGAAACCATGCAACATTTTTTCTTCTGCGTTTAACTCATTTCACTAAGCATGATGATCTCAACTCATATTCATTTACCTACAAAAGCCTCAAATTTATCTGTCTTTATAGAAGAGTAATACTTTCTTGTTTACATGTCACACAATTTTTGTATTCATTAACCTGTTGATAAATATTTCAGCATCTTCTACAGCTTAGTTATTATTGTGCTGCTGTAAACATAGATATACGTATATCTCTATTACACATTGCTTTTAAACCTTTTGGAAAGATACTCAAAAGAAATATCATTGGATTGAATGGAATATTTATTTTCAGCTTTTGAGGAATCTCCACATTGCTTTCCGTAGTGGTTGTATCAGTTTTAAAACCAACCATCATTGTAAAAATATTCCTTTTTTTGCCACAGCCTAGCAAGCATCAGTCGCTGTTTGACTTCTTTAAATGTGCCTTTGTCACTGGGGTAAGATGATATCTTGATGTTGCTTTGATGTGCATTTCTCTAATGGCTAAGGATGTTGAACGCATTTCCATGTTTTTAGTGGCCACTTGAACTTCTTCATCTGAGAACTGCCTATTCATTTCACTTAATTGGATCTGTGAGTTTCTTTAGTTGTGCTGTCATGATTGCCTTCATTTTTAAAAACTTGCCATTCATTATTATTTGGACATTGGGGAAGAGTTAGATGCTCCATGGTGCTGGATGCAAGTGAGTTAGTGGAAAAGGACACACTGTCATGATTTTAAGGCTTGCCTTTCTGTCACAAATGTTGCAGTATGCATTTTAAAATAAAAATGATGCATAGCATTTTTAGTCCTAACTCATAACAATGTAGAAGAGAAAGGTCTGAGTGTATTTGAACTGAATGAGAGTACTGGGAGAGAGATTAGTGGCTATGTGTGTTGTCTTGTATTAATGCATTTTAATGTTTACCATGTATCTTGATCACATGTTCCAAATATATATATATATATATATATATATATATATATATATATATATATATATATCAATATGTATGTGTGTGCATGTATATGCACAAAGGCCCTCACACACATGCATATATGTATAATATTAACTCTTCTTTAAAACCCTAGCCAGTGTTCTCACAGTGAAATCACCTTTTTTGAAGTCTAACAAATCTGACAATCAAGTTGAATCACCACAAGTGTTCTTTAATATATTGTTATATATTGTTTCTTGATTTTCTTTAGGTTTTAAAATGCACACTTGGAGACTACTATAATTTGCTATTATCCAAGTTTTATCCTTCAAGTGAAATGTGAAAACTTCTTTTGTTTAAGATATTTTACCTTAATTTCAGATATTAAATTTTTAAGGTCTATAGTTTTCACCTTCTATTTTTGCTGATACTCTTCTTTCAAAATTTGTTTCAAGAGCATTTGTAATTGCTTTCAGAACTATGTTCTGATGGAAGCTTTAAAATTGTTTTTGCATAGTTTCAAGAACTGATTTAATTTGCTGTTAGTATCTATTGCCTCATTATCTCAAGATTTTTCCTGGCTCTTGATATGAGACTGTTTTCAATTGTATTTTTATATTTATTATTATATGACTATTCTCAATCCAGTTTAGCCATGTTTTTAGTGAGGTGTTTCCATTGCTTGAGATTAGTGTTTATGGTTGGGTGGGCTGAGATCAGATATTCACTTTCCCATCAGGCCCTACTAATGCCAAGGACAGGGGAAGTACAAGGCTGCCTTACACTAGTGGGTTAGTGTGTGTTGGAGGCAGAGCATCTCCTCAGTAGGGCTGCTAGAGTTTGAAGAATGTACAGGAAGAAGCAGACTACATCCTAAGAAAATTGGGCTGGAAGAATAGCTCAGCAGTTCAAGTGCTTGCCTGGGAAGCACAAGGCCCTGAGTTGGTTTCCCAGCACTAAATATACAGGGCTTAGCGGAGCAAGCCAATAATTTGAACACTGGGGAGACTGAGGCAGGAAGCTTGCCATGTGTTCAAAGCCAGCCTGGGTTGCTTAGTGAGTTCACGACCACATGGGGCCACAGGATGAGACCCTGCCAAAGACAAAAAACGAAGACTATCTTCTGTTTTGCCTCTGCTGAGCGAGGATAGTTAGTCACCTACCTGCACAATCTGCCTGTGTGCCCTGTCTTAGCAGAGAAAGTGGAAAGCATTTTCTTGCCAGGATCTACATGAAAATGTAATAATATTGAATGCCTTTTTCATTTTTCTTGCATGCTCATTGTTTTTCTAAAGTCAGGCAATATGCATTTTAAAATAAAAATAAAACATAGTAAGAAACTTTGTGGTTGTAATAGAATGTTAAATATAGACCAATTAGGTTTGCCTGGTCATTTTTCTTTGATTTAAGCATCCAACAGACAGCTTTATGAACAATGAAAAGCATCTCATTGGTTCTGCTTTAATGCCTAACCTTACCACTAACCCATATATTGCAAAGTTCATTGTGCTTTCTAAAGAAACATATACATTTTTTATTTCACTGAAATCTGCTTTGCCTAATTGTGCCCAAGCCAATGGCTATTGAATATTTAATTACATAAATTTTATTCTTATATACTTATTTCATTTCTAAATGAATTGTCCTCTGGCCTAAGATATATAAAAGAATCAGTGACATATACTGTTTATGGAACATAAAAGAACTCCTGACAAATATTTTCATGTCATGTTAACAATTTAAGTTTGAATGCAGTATAAATTAACAGAGACCAGAATATTCATATAGAATGAGACTGTGCGCATTAACAAAGTATTCTCTACGTAGTAAAATGTTTCCACAAATTAATCTTTTATTAGCATTCTTAACGTGTAATTACTTAGCTGAACAGAATGAGAAGATCTGGGGGAAACAGCTATGAACACCTGACTTTCTTAGCAGTGCCAGTTACCTATATGAAGATCACTAACCATCGGAGCTAATCAAGTTCGGCTTGTCTCAGGAACATCAGCCCATAAGTTTTAACTGTATAAAGGACGTAAGTGTTTACAGAACACCTTGAATGTTGAAGTCCTAAAAAAAAGAAAAATAACTTCTCTGAGCTCTGCTTTTAATAGTATGTAGTCTATGACACCAATAAAAGATATGATCAAAATGGAAGAAAAAATTATAAAAATGTATTTGCATAATTTGGAAATTTCCTTTATACACAGCAAATTTCAATCATTCCCCTGAAAACATTAGAACACTTGGAGTTAACCTTTTGTTGTGAAATCGTTATTCTCTTTAAAAAAACCTGCTTCATCTTTGCAAATTCTATTCCTTTCTTACTAGTTCTAGAAAGATAAATATAAAGAAATATCATATAAGTGCAAATAAAACCAGATGCTAAATTTTTAAGAGAGCCTCTCAGAAATATTTTATTACTCTATGATGTTTAACACCAATCTTGTACAACCAAAGTAACTTTCAATGGAATGTAATCCAGGCAGCTATATTGATAATTCAAACAATGTAAGGGAAACTCTGATATTTTCAAGGCATTATTTATCCTCTTCCATTTCCAATTCTTTCCACTTTTGAAATGAAATGACCACTCAATTCATAAAATATAGTCTCATTAAGGTAATTCTAGTATATATAATGTTTTAGCAAAAAACCTTATTAAAAATTAAAATGACAGATACTTAAATTCCTTATTTACCAAGAGAATTCTGTACGACTAAAAGTTTTGAATACAATATAGAAAGCATCTAGTAAACTATATTTTTATGCAAAAAATATATTTGTTTTTGCTTTGGACAAAGGATTTGTTTGTTTAAGCTTGAAAAAAATGGAAGAATTGAAAATTGTTTTATAATTCTTAAAGAGCTGGAATATAAATTCAAAACTGTTTAAATTTGTATAAGAGGAAGTAGTTTTCTCAATTCTATGAAAAAGCAAACTTACTCATTTTATAATCTCAACAAGAGATGATATTTTCTAGCTAAAAATAGTAGAGATACAATATTACTTTTAATAACAGCATTTTGTATGTAAAATTTTTGCTATTGCAGAGGATTCATCTGACATCATCTATAGGTGGTTGATGTTGTCCCATCAACTGGAAGTGATGCTTGTACCTGAGCTTTCAAGGAATTAGGAATAGGTATAAGACAAATAGAAGCAAGTATATTTACTACTAACAGTTTTGTTATTGTAAAAATAATTCTTGTTTCTGTTCTGGTGGCTTTATTGATACTGGGGAATCAGCCCAGTTACCCACGGCAATGGCTCATTCCAGGTCTCCCATCCCACCCCCATGGGAAGAGAGCACAGAACTAAAAACAGTTGATGGTACATTCTGCACTTGGAAAATAATTTTACAGAAAAAGAGGTTGGAGAGAGAACCATGATAAAGGGTACTTTTTTTCCTCATTTCAATCAAATGAAAAAATTGGGTAATACCTTTCTATATCAAAATAATAGAGTGAGCTAAGAGAAGTGAAGATTGTTGTACTGATAGTGTAATTTACATGAAAAATATCAGAAGTTGAGTAACTTTATTCCATAATACCATCCTGTATTAATATTTTGCAGTTAAATACTAATGTATTTTAAACTATTTAAAATATAATTGTTAATTACAAGCTTCATTTCTCCATGTGACACAGAATATTCACTTAAAATGAAGCAGTATAAGCCATTCTCACTGGGTAAGATAATATTTTAATGGTGTTTTGATTTGCATTTGTGTAATGGCTAAGAATGCTGAACGTTTCTTTTCACATTTTTGTTGACCATTTGAACTTCTTCATCTAAGAACTGCATTTTCATTTTTGTTGCCCATTTTTAATTGCGTCTTTGATTTGGGGGGGGCCTGTTTTACTTTAGTTCCTTGTTTATTCTGGTTATTAGCCTCCTATCTAAGGTAGAACTGGTAATTTTTTTCCATTCTGTAGGTTCTTTTTTCACTCTGTTGATAGCATTTTTTGCCACGCGGAAGATTAATATGTTAAACACTGTATGGTTTCTCTGACTGGGAAAACTCAGAACACAGACATTCTTTGGAACCCTATGAAGTGATAGCCGGAGCCGGGGGAAGGGATAGGGAGGGGGTGAGAGGGTAGAAGATGGGAAGGGATTGTAAAGTCGATATGATACATAGATGTACGAAACACCTAAATTCATTGTAAATACTATGTATTACATTTGTATATTGATAAAAATAGTGGGGAAAAAGAATTAATTTAGGGAAAATACAGAGAAAATAAATTCTTACATTTATTTATTGAAAAACAATACCTACAGATTCTCTGGCACTTTCTATTTGACAAGATCCAGGGTGATATTTTAGAAACTGATTCTATTTAATAATCTATTTCAAATCAACCATTATGCCAACTCTATTCATATGTAGGCAAAAAGGACTGGAGGAATGACACAGAAGTTAAAGCACTTGCTTTGCAAGCACAAGGTCCTGAGTTCAATCCCCCAACACCACATAAAGCTGGGTGTGGTGGCACATATCTGTAACCCAACATTCAGGAGGCTGAGGCAGAAGTATTGTCCTGAGTCCAAGGCCAGGCTTGGCTACACAGTGAATTCAGGAGCAGCCTGGGCTACAGAGAGAGGCCCTATCTCAAAAAAAGTGGGGAGTGGGTGGGAATAGCAGAAGAATTTTATTTCTTGGTCATTTTTGGAGGTCTGCCTTTGGTTTCATGAGAAATATATGAATATTTAGATATGTACATAGTATTTGTACTACATATAATCTATAAGCAATTATTTTATAGTATACTTATATTATTATGATTTTAATAGGCTTATCTAAGATATATGAATGAATATGCTGTTGACAGAAAAACTCATTATTGAAATAAATTTTAACTACTAGCTACTTTCTGTTTAAAATATTCATTGATTGATTCTCCAGATAGTAGAATTCAATTTATATTTTACGAGCTTCTTTTGCATATTACTTATTTACTCTTTCTTCATCAATTGATATATGAAAATGTAAAAATTCATATATATGTAAGATGTGATACTTCAATACATATATGCATTATGTAATATTTAAATTGGGATAAGCAAATGTTTGACATTTCTTAGTGTTAAAAAGGTTTTGAATATTTTCTTCTAGATTCATAAAATATGCAGGATATAGTGCTTTTTTTTAAAAATTCACCCTATTGAGGAAGAGCCCGCTAGTGCTGCTCACGTCTGTTTAACCGTCCCATATTTCGCCCGCCATGTATAATCTTTAAATCTCATAATCATCATTCTATTTTCAAATTCTAATACACCAAGAGTTTTAGATTAGATGTGTGTGTAAGATCACGCAGCAATTGCCTTTCTGTTCCTGGATTACCTCAATTACTTTGTAACTGGTGAAGTAGGACTCAGTTCTATTTTTCTGCATATTGATATCCAATTTTGACAGCACAATTCATTGAGAATATTATTTTCCCTTGTACGTCTTGTTGAAATCTCTGTCAAAAATCACACATCTGTAGATGTGTGGATTTATTTATTGGCTCTATTTTCTTTCTTTCTAGTCTGTTTTATTGTTAATATGTTTTTTGATGACTAGAGCTTTCTTAGTATATTTTGATATCAGATAATGTAATTCCCCCATTTCATTCTTTTTAATTTTTCTCAATATATTTTGAATTGGTTATTAATTATTTTCTTATTTTTTTTGAGTTTTACAAATAATCAAGTTTTTGATTATTCAACTTCTGTGAAGAATGTCATTGGTATTTAGATAGAGATTATACTAAATATGTACATTGCTTTGGGTAACATGGTTGCTGTAACAATATTAAAGTCAGCCTTGGAAGGCTCTAACCCAAAATTCTGTTTCTCCTCCTCAGAACCTTTTGTTACTTTTTAAAATATAAGTGATAACATTTTGCTATTTACTTGAGTTGTATTTAAAATGTTTCTCATTCACAAGTTTATTGGCCAGCAACCTTGAGATACATAGTATGCTAGTGGTTGAATAAAAACAAAGTGAATTTAATGTGATAAAAAGCTAGCACAGATTTGTATTTGATATTCAACAATCTTTTAAAAAATTCATTTGGTCCTGTCTATGGATGTCTTAATTTTTTCCGGGCAAATTATTATGTTTGAGCTAATTAAATAAAAGAGGAAGTAAGTGTGCAGATGAGGTAATGGGCTAGTTTCCCAGAAAAGTCAAAATCGAAAGGAAACATGTGGAGTGAAATAATAAAGCAACTGAAAATGTGAAGTGAGGAGAACGGAGGACTGAAAAGCTTCAAACCACTGGACAGTGTGATGCTATAGACCTGTGCACAGCATGATGTTGGGAGAAATGAAAACAGGGGAACTCTTTGGTTAGACAAGCAGATTGAAGCAGTTATGAAAATCCTTACATGTCACTTGTCACATTCTGATTTGTTAATTAAATATATCTCCATAGCAAGTGTCTTTTTAATATTTTCTCTTTCACTCAGATTTTTAAAGTTAAGTTTAATTTTTTCAAAAAGGACTACAGTGTTCATAGGAGCTAATAAAGAAGAAACACAGTAGGAGAAAAGATGGCCAGTTTAGCAAGGAATAGATGCAGGATTTTATGCAAAATTATTAACAGTGACTCCGATTTCTGTCTCCTCCTTTGTAATAATTTCTTTCTACAGTTTAAAAAGAATTTATTATTATTTTTTTTTTGGTTTAGGCACTTATCTTTTTCTGAAGTCAAACTTAAAATCTCAAGTATCTGTGAAGTTAGATAAGAAATACATAAAGTGAATTAGTTTCTTTAGATTGGATGGGGAGCATATTTGTCACTAGGACAAAGCATAGAAAGAAGCTTTAAAAAGTAAATAAAGTATATTCAGAATAAGAGACAATTTTATGTACATCAATTTTCTCTGAAAGCTTGGATAAGAGAATGAATAAAGCAGAATCCAGACAAGCATTAATATTTCATGAGTTTATAACAATCATTTTCTGAGGAGTTGGAAATAAAGTTTTTAGGCAAGAGCAAGAAAATGAAAAGCTAGTATATTCAGAAAAAAAGATGGTTTTCCTAAGCCCTTCAAACTTCAAGAGTAATAATATTTCATTAAAATGAACTGTTATAATAGATTTCAACTCATTTCTACTTTTTTCTTACATAGAGGATTACTGTATACACACAGACAAACATATATGCACACACTCAAATAGATGCATGTGTCACTTTAACAAAATGTCTAAAATAATCAACTTAATAAGGGAAAGGTTTATCTTGTCCAGTGGTTTCAGAAATTTCCCCCCAGGTTGGCTGAACCAGGTTACTGCGGGCCTGAGGCGGCACGATGTGCTGTGATAGGATCCCATGGCAGGAGAAGCTTCTTCACATTGGCCACAAATCAAAGAGAAAAAGAAGAAGGGTCTCAGTGTCTCCTTCAAGGGCATATTCCCAATGACCTAAGTTCCTCTAAATATTCCCCACCCACATTTTACTTCCAATAGTATCACAGGCTAGGGATATAGCCTTTGCAACATAGCATGCATATATATATATGTATGTATGTATATATATATGTGTACATACACACATATATGCACATATATATGTGTGTATACATATGTATTATATATACATATATGTATGTTTGCATATATAAACAATTTATTCACACAAATATATAATTTATTCATGCAAATATATGTTATTTATTCACACAAATATATGTATATATATTTATATATATGTACACATGAACACCCACATACGTACTTAAAAAGAGATGATTACATGTATATATATATATATATACATGCATGCATGTGTGTATACATATACATACAGTTTAGAGTCTTTTTACTTATGATTTTATATTTTGTTCTATTGAATCAATAGTATTTAAATATGCAGTAGATAAGTGTACGACTGGGGCTGACGGTTTAGCTCAACAGTGAAAACACTCGTCCCGCATAGTGCAAGGCCTTGGGATCGATTCCCCAACACCACGTAAAGATTTGGTAGGTATGGTGGTGCATGCCTGTAATCTCAGTATTGGGGAAGGGCTGAGACTAGAAGATTGCTATGAGTAGCCTGAGGCCAGCCTGGGCTATACAGAGAGTCCATGACCAGCCTGGACTACAGAACCAATTTCTGAAAAAAAATTAAGTGAAATTGAAAAAAATTAACAATTCACTGCTTATTTCTTCCTTTTCTTCTTCTCATAAGACCCATTTATGTTTAGGTATGCCCCTCAGGATAGTTAATAATAATCCAAAATCAAAGCCAGTCATAGAATTCTTCCTTTTTTATCTTGGTCAGAGTTGTTTTGGAGATATTTGGTTGGAATTTTTTTGGAGTTGTATGCAATACTAGGTAACATACTTCAATAAGGCCTTAAAAGTGAATCTCTAACTCCTAAAAAGTCATTACAAGAAAATACTGATGTTATCTAGATGTAGACGTACTTACATAATGGCTCAGAAAACCAAGGCTCTTAAAATGCTATTCTTAAAAAATTCCTGCTGATAGAGTTGTCCTTTGGCTGGATTCTGTTGCTGAGCTCTGAGCCCTTGCATCACTTCAATGCAGGAGAAAAATTTTATATGTCAGTCTTTGTGCCATTCTGTACCAGTTTGACCAAAAGATTAAACTAAGGATGGTTGAGGGTTAGGAGTCTCCATACCTGCACCAGACACACTGGCACTGCATGGGTCAAATGACTGACCTTTTCCAGTACAATTTCTGAACCCAGAGCCCCAATGAGCTTGTCTCATTGCTTCCAGCCTCCAGTGGCACATTCTTACTGCACACATATTTGTGCGGCTCTACTGAAAGGGAACACCCAAGCGCTCATGTCAGCCACACTTCTCTTGTGTCTTTTCCTCCTGCTGATTTTAACCTTCACCTTTCACACGAAATAGACTGTGCGTTAGGCCTGCAGCACTCCTAGGGAATGACTGAGCATGACGGTGGGACTTAGGACTCCGACCCAGAATAAGCTGTCCCACGCCAGGCTCCCTGAGGCCGATAAGTAAGTCAGCCTTAGGAAAAAAACAAATGCAACAAGAGACAGTTTTACAAACTGTACCTTCAAAATAAAACCTTTTCTAACACGAAACCAAATAGAATCAGGAAATAAGCATATTTTATTATGATGGATGTAATATCAAAAAGATAATCTATGTGCTTTGAGACAAAAAAAAATTCTTTTTGTGCTTTACTAGAGACTATCTTTAAGAAAAAAGACTGGCTTAAAATATAACATGTTTAAATATGCATATTCATGTGTACTAGCTGTTAACACAGTTATGTGATGTTGTTTTGATGAGCAGTATACCATAAATTATCCGCAGGTAAATATTGGCATACAGAACTATTTTAGCAATTGTGTTTTTATATATCTAAGTGGATGAAACACTATTAAAAATTAAAATTCTAAGAATTGTGTTCAAATAGCCTAGCTTAAAAAGAAAAATATTTTAAATTTAGGTTCATCTGAGTAATAAACTCAGGATATTGTTTTACATGATAAAATTTGTATTCATTGGCACTCAGTTTCTATTCCAAGATTTTCTTTTCCCTTCTCTTACTCATCCAATCCTTTGGCATTCATATATTCATTAATACAGTATATGTGTCTACTAGTTCTTAGGTAGTGAGCTGAAGACCTAATAATGCAAGAAGAGAAAGAGCCCTGTACTACTGGAATATCAAACAAATTATTACTCTTTACAAATATATAAACTTAAAACAGGATATGTATTTTTAATTAGAGGGAAATACTCTAAAGTATCGAATAAAGTAGGCAATTATAAGGAAAATTATGTGTTAGATTGAATGACAAAAGTCAGTAAAGAAAGGATATAGAACTGTGCTATCTCATGGTTGTTAATAGTCATGGATAGCAATGGAAAGTTAGAAATCCTAGCTAAAACTGGGGATGTGGTAAATGGAGTATATGCTGTTATTTTAATGACTGTATAGACCTGGAAGAGTGTAGACTACACAGCTGAGGAGACAGGCATGTTCACCCCTCTGATGCTGGCAGCCATATCCAACAACAGTCATCTGTTCCTTCACTCAAAGAACAAGATCTTTTAAAATATATTTTCCTGAGGTTACATGTCAACATTTTACCTGATAGACACGATT
Source organism: Ctenodactylus gundi (assembly GCA_004027205.1). Lineage (NCBI taxonomy): Eukaryota > Metazoa > Chordata > Mammalia > Rodentia > Ctenodactylidae > Ctenodactylus > Ctenodactylus gundi. The sequence goes on from PVKB01000019.1 coordinate 1,627,866, forward strand.
AAGAGCTATGGACTAAAAAAAAAAAAAAAATTACTTAGAAAGGAGAAGATTTAATTGTTCAATTATTGATAATTTAAATAATGTTTATACTAACAGTGAAAAATGTCAATAAAAAGGAAAAGTATAAGCAATGCATAATTATTTTCAGTAGTTTGAATGTGAGTAGAAAGGTAGACACTTAAAACAGAGAAGGGCCTAAAAATCTTTTGAGGTGTTATATTTGTTTGTTTTTTAAATACATAATACTATTATATTCAATAGAGGAGAAAAATTGCATATAAATAGAACAAATCATTTTAAAAGTATAACAGAAAATATAAAGACGGTTGCATGTGGGCAGAATTTTTTCATTTTCTGAAGAAAACATGGCCAGTGGCCAGTGACTTAGTGTTCCATTAAACTCCACTTAAATTCATCGTGCCGCGTCTTTAAAAAATATGTTGTCTTCTGTTTAAAGTCCTAAATAACACTTTCTACCCTGTAGAAGCTATGCATTTTCACATATGTTACCCCTCCTCAGGCGTTCAATTATGCAGGACTGTTCCTCCAAAATAATTCTCAAATGGACGATCTTTGTGAGCAGCACTTGAGTGGCATCTCACAAACCTTCATGACTTCCAGCACATGACTGATTCTAAATTTAATGCTATGTAGACTTGAACATGGATACAAGTGTTTTATACCTGCTTTGTCCTACTTTGTTAGGCAGTCCTGTTGAATCAGAGCCAGCCACATGGAGCTCACCTACCTACTTCACATTACAATTTTCTACCAGTGCACTTGATTGCAGTATTCTTCCTACTGTATTCTATGATCATTTAATCATTAACCCAATACTATAACAAACACCTGCACAAAGCTCAGAGGTTTTTTGCATAATTAATGCCTGGAAGGATTAATTTCCTCACTATTACTATTCAGTATTAATTGTGGAAGTCATGACAAATTTCTCCAAAATATATGATATTTGATAATATAAAAGAAAGGGATATACCTGTTTAATAACAAGATAAAATCTCAAGCCCAAGGTGAAATTTGACTGTAATATCTAAAGATAGCTATTTTTAGAGGAAAAACAGGTCATATATGTTTAAAGCATATAATTACTTGGTTTCTGCTCTTTAATGTCCCACTTAAGATGGATTCTTGTAACAGTTCAATAAATATATTTAATTTCTTCAAAGGCAATTTTTCTTTATATTATCATTCCCAAGAATAATTCCCAAGAATTTTTCCAAAAAAATCTAAGCATAAGGGTTGTTTTACATTGTTCGTCAAATTGAATATATTCATTAATGAACTAATTACTTTTCATTTTGACTCTCGTCTCCATTGAGAATTAGAGAACTTTCATTCAAAGTACACAAGAAAAAGAATGATACTTGAAGGCTGATAATTTATGTCGCCTTTCTTATGAGACTAAAGTTGTGCATGATACACCAATTTTGAAATCACGGTTCTGTCTGTACTAAGTTCTCTTCTGAGTCAGTGTGAATTTAGAAGCTCATTAAAAAAATGAAAGGTTTTCGTGACACCTGTTTTCAGATATCCCATCAATAGCAACCATCAAAAACTGGCATCTCATGAGCCAATCTAAGTGTTGCTTTTAAGAAAAAAGAAGAAAGTTTATATAAAATTCTGAATTTTCCCTTGGAAGTATTGAAAAAATCTGTCAACATGTCCCATTTACACAACAGATCAAATCTAAGTAACAGAATTCACTGTAGTTCTTGCTACTCATCAGCATTCTGTGAAACCAGATTCCGGTGTCAAATTCATTTGTGTTGACCCACGTGATAAATTTATTATAATTGATTGACTTTTCTAAGTATATTATTGGTAATTCCCTGTCCAAGTCAAGAACCCCTAAGAATTCTACATGAAAGTCATGCAGCTAGCAGCTTGATAATCTGAACAAGGACTTGGCCTCCCTATAATAAAGATGAGTGTTAGTACCAGAGGTGCCATCCCCAGTGCCACGTGTGTGCCTATGCACTTTGTCACTACTTTCTTCTTACTCATAATTATTGTATTTATTTCTATATAACTGTGACATATAATAAATGCTTATTCTTGGAAATTGGATACCCAGACACAGGCGCGCACACACGCACACCCACACAATCATGTCTTAATCATCCTACATCCCTCCCTTTCTCACACTTCCACTTCCCCTGTTCTCATATCACCTCACCCTCTCAAATATGTTTTCTATCATCTACCTTTTATTTTGATCTCTAAATGAAAACTAGTTGTGAAATCGCTATGGAAGACCTCTTTAATCTAGTCTGACAAATAAGCCATATTCATTCTATGAATAAGTGATATCATTAAAAATATACCACATACTGATCATGTGCATATTATGTAAAAACACCAAGGTATTTACTGTTATACAACCATGTTTGCACAACATGGCTTTATCTTGACATTAGAGAAGACTATTCCTGTCACAAGTCCTTCGTCTTGCCATTGAAGCAGATAATGTCCATGTCACTCAGATATTTCTGCTATTATTCGTGGGTTGAACATTTTTAGGAAGAGTTTTCTTGAGTACAGGGCTCTTTTCAGTCACTGTACTTGTCTGTGGTGTTAGAGTTGATCGTCGTAGCAGTGACAATCATGGGTCTTGCCACATTAGCATTGCCTTACTAGAAAAAAAGAAATAATGGATTAATTTTTTGAGACAAGGTCTCAAAACCTGAAAGTTTTCTGAAGAAAACTTGAGCATACATTTCTTTTTGATTAGGATTTTTTTAATTTTTAAATTAGAGTAAGAAAGAGAAAGACAAGCTTGAGCTCTATATAGGCATTAGCCAAATTTATCTTAGAAACTCTGAAATTTCAAGACACTCAGAGAAAAACATAAATAGAAAACTGAATAACAACACTGGGTGTGGTGGTACACAGTTGTATTCCCAACACCCAGGAGACTGAGGCAGGAAGATGGTCATGAGTTCAAGACCAGCCAGGCCTACATTGTGAGTTCAGAAACAGCTTAGTGAGAACCTGTCTCAAAACAATAAAAAAGTAAAGAAAGCTGAATAACAATTCACGATGACACTGAGCATAATCTAATAACTCAAAGTGTCATGCCAACATCAGGAAGATTATCTGTTACTGCTCACCAGAAAAATAATGGCCATGTGTGCAAGATAAACACATCATATGGCAAAAGATCAAGCTGGTGGGAAAATGGCACTTAGGAAAAAACTGAAAAAATAAGCTATCAACATCTTAAAATACAAGCATATCGGGCAAAACAAACGAATCAAGTGCATTCTGCGTATGTTTAAGTATTCCCAGACAGAAGCACTTTGGGAAATAATCTTCCTTGCATCTCTCTTTCTACAATGTGTTTCTCAGAGGTACTTTTGGTTTGGACTAATTTTTCAAGAATTCTTCTATTCAAAAGACCTTGAGAAGTAGAGACAGCATCACCATGTTTCAAAAAAGGTTTTGCCACATTTTCTTAGGGCTCAGTATAAAATATTAGTGCTCATTTGACTTGTTTTTTTTTTCAATGGTGATGCAAACACAGGGTGTGAACAGCCTTCACCTACAACACTCGGTGTTGGTCCAGTAAATATATGAGCAAAGAAAACAGTGTGCATCAAATATGACAACAAAATTCTTTCTTTTGGATCAGGTATCTCTCACCACTGCCAATAAAGTTTGGTAGACAGAATTACTAATGGTCAATAGAGAAAAATTTCACATCCTCCACTGTCCTTGACAATGCTGCAAGTCCTTGGTTTTCATTTTTACATCAATAAGTGAATTTAGTTTGTCAACTTTTGCAACTTGTGGTTTAGGAATGGAAATTGATTTTTGTAGTCATAACAATATATGGGCCTAGAATTATTATTTCATTTTTCAATCTCTTTCTAGTCATAAATTTATAGCATGACCTAGTTTATTGCTTGAACATAATAAATGGAATGAATATTAATTCCACAACAAATAATTATAATAGACCTGTCCAAATATTCTGCTTGCAACCCCTACTTAAAGCATAACTTTAATAAAGTGAATAAGCACAACTAAAGCAAGAATATTGTCTGTATATCCTGACAAGTCAGCTGGTCTTAGATATAAGATAACAAATTTAATGCTGAGACTGAAACTCCTTTGATGCAAAATGGGAACCTCATATTTAACTTTAAACTTCAAAACACTTAAACTCTTAACTCTGAAGTGACCTGTCTATATCTGCTTGATAATACTGGGCATTGTAAAATACCTCCAAAATTTTGATATTATTCTGGGACTTTCCATGTAATGATTGATGAAACTGTAGTTTTCATTAGAAAAGTCATTGGTCTCATAATTTCAATTCTGCAGTTGTCTTTTAACTGAGAACAGCTGAAATTTTTTTTTTATTTCTACTCTATTATCTACAATTCTGCCAGAATAATTCTTCCAAAATAATCTAGTAAGATAACATCAATGCAAACAAGATTCTGAAAAAAAAAGTGACAATTAAAGTATCTGTGATTTTCCTTTTTCTATGAATGTAATTCTTTTAAATTTTATTTAATTTTTAATCTTCTACCATACCTTCCTAGAAAGCCATGCTGATACTGACAACGATCCGGGTTAGTTGGTTTCTTACCAGTCAATAGCAGTATAAAAGCTGCTGGCAGTTGTTGTATTTACCTGTTCCTGTGAGACGACCCAGAAAGTAGATTTGGTGCCATAAAGGTCTAAAGCTTATTTATGCATTTTCCTACAAAGGTTAAAAACAAAGAATAGTCAACTTCCTTCCAAGGTATGAGAAGTGGCTCATAGAATATGCTGTAGGGAAAAATTAAGTTTCTGAAATTATCTTCATGAAAATTTAGATATGAAAATGTGAATTTTTTGTCACAAACTTTATAGAAAGCAAGACTGGAATTTGAAATAAGATGCATTGATACCAAAATACAAAATTAAACTAAACTTTAAATGCCTTGATTACCTTTATTTTTAATTTCAGAAACAAGCAATAAAACCTTCACTCTATAAAATAGAATAACTATATGGTGGGTAGAAGAAAATATTGGTTTCATTAATGGAAATAGGTTGAATAATGAAGAAAGAAAAAATAAAAACAAAGTAGATTGGTCATTTTAAATTATGTTCATTGTAAGACAAAAGCAGAACTGAAAAAAATTCCTGACTTAGTAACATCAGATTTTTTCTGGTTGTTGTTTATAAAGGTTAAAGGATGTGTTATGAACCTCCTGGTCATGAGCATTGTGATCATTGTGCTTATTTGAAAAAACTGGCTCTTTCATTGTTATATTTTTCTACAAAGCCAGATGACAACACAAAGATTTTTGTTTCTTTCTAGAGATTTAATCTCCAGTGTGTGTAGCTCCATTTTAACTTTTAGTCTGGCTTGTAAAGGCCTGCTGTAGCTTAATCAAAACAATGTCCTCCTAGGATCTTTATTTAGACACACACACACATTTAATTAATTTTTCCCCAAACTAAGGTACTTATAAGGATTTTTTTTTCTCTGAGATAGAGTTCGGCTGAAATCCCAAATTTCCTAGTCTGAGCTCAATTTTATGTTCCTCCTGCCTCAGCCTTCCCAAATGCTGGAATTGCAGACCTGAGACACCAGGGTAGGAGGAGATCCCAAATGGTTTGCCCCTCCCCTCAACACCCATAATATAAGGGAGGAAAACTTTATTTTAGCTCCTGGTTGCAGAAGATCCCTTTCCATTCATGGGCAGCCATCAGTGGTGGAAGGGTATAGTGAAGGACTAGCTGGAGAAGAGCCATTTGTTCCGTTGAGGCCAGGAATTAGAGAGCAAAGGGAAGAGCTAGTGAAGTAGGTGTCTGTTTCAGGTGACTCCCCAGGAGTCTTCCCTTTCTCTTCGAACCAGTTCTTGCCTCTTAACAGCACAGAATTTAATAGATCAACCCCCATGCATGAATTACCTTCCAAATACTGAAGGCTTTTGGGAGACGTTCCAGACAAAATGCATTTAGTCCACTCTAACAGTTACCAAAATCTTAACATTTGTGCTAAAAAAAAAAAATCCAAGTTGAAGTCTCTTTTGAGACCCAAGGCAATCTCTTATCTGTGAGCTCCTATGAAAATCAAAGTTAAATACTTCTGACATACAACGGGGCAGGGTAAACATTTCCATTCCAAAAAGGAGAAATATGAGGACAGAAAGCAATCAGATCAAAACAAGTTATAAACTAAGAAAGGCAAGAGCTAAATCCTGCAGTTTCTTAAAGCCTACAACTCCATGTCCAGTACTGGGAACAAGCTGTGATGAGATATGAACACCGAAGTCCTTGAGTGGTCCCACTCCTGTGGCGTTGCCCTCAGCTGCAAATTCCTTGACTTCTCTTTAGGCTGGCTCTTCTTACATCCTGTAGCTTTCCACAGCAGATGATCCACATTCCTGGTATCTTTAAATTTTTGCGGTAGTCACCACACTTTTGCCCTGCTTGACCTCAAAAGCCTTCTTCTGACATCCGGGCAGAAGCCTTTCTGACCTGAGAACTCTTACATTCTGCCTGCCTATGAAACCAACATCATGTGAGTAATGCCAGGGTCGGCTACTGACTTGAGCTGTTGTCTGGACACCCTGGACCATGGCGGCCATGGGGGCCTGTGAATTCTTAGACTGCTGAACCCCTTGGGCCCACTTTCCTAGATTATCCTGCAGGAAGCCACGGGGCTCTCTTTTCAAAGAAAATTTTCTCACATTCGTACCTTTGAACAGGTAGAGTAGGTTGTTACTGATTCCTAAGACACTCTCAAGGGATCTTCCCAGTAGTCCTGATGCTGAGTACTTGGTCTCTTTGTATTGTTTATCTATTCAACAACCAGGCACTCTCTTGTTCCAACTTCTCGATCTCATTCTGGCAAGGCTGTAAACGGTTTACATGTTTTTCTTCTGACATCTTGTGATTCTCAGTGTAGATCTGGTTAAAAGTCACAAGCAGTAGCCATGTGACAGCCTGAGCACTGTGCTGTTTTGACATTTTCACTGCTCAGTCTGGAGGAATGGCACAACAGTTAAAGTGCTTGCCTTGCAAGCTCAGTGCCCTGAATTTCACTCCCCAGTACTACATAAAGCTATGCATGGCAATGCACAACTGTAATCCCAGCATTGTGGAGGCTGAGGCAGGAGGATTATCATGAACCCAAGGCCAGGCTGGGCTACATATTGAGTTCAGGACCAGCCTGGGCTATAGAACAAAAGCCTATCTCTAAACAAAACACAAAAAGAAAGAAAAGAAAAGATATTTCCACTGTCAGATTAATTATCCTTAATCTCAGATTCAGATTCAGGCAGTATCAATACATGGACCAAATCCCAATACTTTTTTAGTATTATTTTTTTGCCAGTGAGTACAGGTAGTTTCTAGACCAATTACTAATTAGAGTCTTACTTTCCGGCTGAAACCACTTGAGCTTGACCTTTACAATCTACAGTTTTGTCAGCATTCTGGTATTCTAAGCTTGGACCAGAATCTCTATTGAAGCTTAACCTATAGCATTCCAAGTTTCTCTATTCAGCATCTCTAAGCCTTTCCAAATTCCTTATAAAAGGATTATTTTAGCTCTCAGCTTTAGAAGATCTCACTCCACTCATGGGCAGTCTGTAGTGGTAGAAGGACATAGTGGAGGCCTAGCCAGAGAAAAGTTATTCATTCATTGGAAGCCAGGGAGCAGAGAGTGAAAGAGCTAGCATGCGAGTCATCCAGCTCAAAGCACAGTCACCTGCCCCTTCCAACCAGGCCTCACCTTTTAAGAGTACAAGAAGTCAATGGATTAACACTGAGATTGTATCACACCTTCAATACACTTGAGACAATTGGGGAGCATTTCAGTTACAAACCATAGCAGTCTTCATTTTTTTAAATTTTTACCTTTTTCATCAGATTCATTTAGATTCATTATTTTTTTCTCTCGCAGTTTTCTTACTTTAACTGGACCTACACTTTCCCATGAGATATGTGACTTTGATTCATAATCTAGCCCATTTTTACGTCTTCTATAAACTATATAACCAAAAAATCACACATTACATATTATTGGAACATACGTCAGGTTTGCTGTATAATTAACTGTTGATCTTGGGATAGAGAAAATGTTGGGGTGCTACATTAAAGAAAATGAAAATAACCGAAGGGGAAAAGTCTCTGACTCTTGCCACCTTCATGTTACAAACAACGCATTGACAGTCTACGCACACATTAAATTGGAGACATAATCTAGCACCTTAGCCCTCACCTACATCTTCAGTATATAATATTAAATTCATAGGACATTAGAACTATGTTTAGTTTTCTGCCTGTGAAAATGATATCTAACTTGATTAACTCACCATTTTAATAATGCAAGGAGAGACCATTTTGTTTTGTTCTGAATCTTCCAACTACTTGCTATTTTTAAGCATAAGTAAAATATGTGATTCCTATTTGACATGATGGTTTAACAGCAAGATGACATCTATGGATTAAAATTAAAACATATAACTGCAAGCCGATACTAGTTAATATATTATACTTTCTGATTTATTCTTCTATAAATAATTGAAATGTGTGTATCCCATTATGCTCATTATGTGGACAATATCATAATTTTATTTAAATAATCTGATCACACCAATATCAATTTATTAAATAAATATGGCAAAGCGGTTAAGAACATGGATGTTAGAGCCTGGCTGCCAGAATTTTAATCCTAGCTTTGCCTCTTAGGAAACAAAATAACCCAAGTTGATCTATTTAACTTTTACACATTATACATTTATTTTTATAATGCTAATACTACATATTTCATAAGCTCTTGTAAGACTGTTCTGTATCAAACCTTATAAAATGCTTAGATTAGCATGTGATGCACTAAAGATGTTTTTAAAAATTAAGCTATAATTTTATTTAATGTTTGGATATTGTTATATATTATTTATTACAACAAATTTACCTCAGTTTTCATTAAAGTTAAAATTTTGCAATATTTTATAAATAAAAATGTTTTGGACACCTCTGTAAAACACATTCTTATTTTTAAAATGAGTTTTTTAAAGGGAATCTATCATATTGAACTGTTTGACCAGTCACAAAATTTAAAGACATGTGACACATTTTGACAAATTCTCCTCCCCTCCACAGAAAGATAATACAGACTTGAAAAGGGAAGATTGTGATTTTATGAAAGTGATTTATCATCACTGAATAATATAAATATTTCCTGGGGTAACATTGTTAATTCTGTTTTTCATTACACACCAAAAGAATTTCTGTATTTACAATCTGTTGTATATTGAATTTAGTTTCCTTGAGGGTAAAGTCCTCTCCTCACACTTCAGAATTTGACCTTATTGGGAAATAGGGTCAATGCTGATATATTGAGTTAGTTAACATTAGTTGCAACTGGGGTAGCGGGGTTCTGTAATCTAATGTGACTCTATCCTTATAAAAGAGAAAATTTGGAGACACACACACACACGCACACCCACATACAATGCCATGCCAATAAGTACGCAGGAAATGAAAGCAACACTCTAGAAGATGAGAAATGCCAGTACTCATTGTCAAAACACCAAAAGCTGACAGATAGTCGTGGGACAGATATGTCTCCCAGTCTTTATATGAAAACAGATGTGCCCACAACTTAATCTCGGACTTCTGGAACTAAAACAGACAACCTATTTCTGCTGTTCTCATCTCTATGACTTGTGGCGCTTTGTTACGGCAGCATGAGAAAACAATAAGCTGCCTGTTCATACTTGTCCTTGAGCACACGGACATTGAGCTCTTTACTCATTAACAAATTAGAATTTTTCAACTTTTCTTTCCCACGGTATGGTCTTCTACCACATTTAATGTACAAACCGGTACCTAAAATTAGGTTGGTTTTTGATCTTTTCTTCCATTCAATACTCTAGAGTAGTTTAATTAAGTTGCTTAACAGACATTTTTTGAGACAGTGTCTTGCTATGTAGACCAGGCTGGTCCTGAACTCTCTCTGTGCATCATCTTAGTCTAGGACTCAGAGTGATCCTCCTTTCTCAGGGTGCTGAGTTCCAGGATAACAGGTGTGTGACACCATGCCCAGCTATTATGTGGTGCGGTGGAATTGAACCCAAGGAGGTCTTGTGCTTCCTAAGCAAGTGCTCTAATCACTGGCAGCTACGCTCCAGCCCTATTTAGCATACTTTTAAAAACGGTGTATTTTTAGGAGAAACAATTTTTCTTTGTTTCTCTCTCTGTGTAATTTTTGAATGACAGCTTGAACTATATTTGTAAGTTGCTTCTCAAAGTTTTTGTTTATTTTATTTTTCCAGTATCAGGAACTAAAGAATTCTGAGCTTCATCGTAGCTCTTTTCCTGTCTTTAGTTGGGGGCAGGTTTTGGCTTGTTGCCCAGGCTCATCTTGAAATTGTGATCCTCTTGCCTCAGTTTCCCTGGATAGAATTACAACCAAAGGCTCCACAGCTAGAAAGGCTTTTGCAATTTTGTCTCAAAACCATGTTTGTGTCTCAAAGTTAATTGTTTACACAAGGGAATTTATATGGCAAAAGAAAACAAGACATTGATTCAAGAGTACAGGATGTTATTTGTATCAGAGGTAAAGCTGAAATTATTTTATTAAAGTCAACTTGACACATAAGTGAAATTAAATTCGTGTGCATCTTTAAGCTAGACAGAAATGACAATTACATATGGATTTAAAGTGAAAGTATAATACACTTTGAGAGAAAATAAATAGCAGTGGTTAAAAAATAGAAAATCTATTTATGGTTTTGAAATACAGAGAAACTTAAATTGCTCTCAAATTATGTAATTTCCTCGTATCTTAGTGTAGTTACCCATTGCTTGTGAGTCAATCTCATGGTCTCTAGCTATCTGCCTGATAGGAAATTTAAGATGCACCTCTTTATAGATATTTAGTTTTCTGAAATTATCGGATGTTATTTCTTCTTAGCATTTATTGCTTGATTTCAATCTGAGGCAATGAATGACAGAATATGATTTGATTAATGGATGACATAGTCATTCATTTGTATATATTCCCTTTGCCTTGGGAAAGCAAACCTGATACTGACTGAACATTAAATATAAACGGTGTGATGCGGAGTATAGGCTTATTGTCATGGGTGGGTGTGCTATAAGCCGGAATATACTTCATGACTTCAAGTGACTAAACATGTAAATTTGGGATAAGAGTAAATCTTATCTGAGAAGTACACTTAACACTGTATTACAATCTTAAGACGATTAATCTAAAAATCAGTTTCGAATAACAAAACAACTTTACTCAAAAGTAATCATACAATCACTTGGTATGAAACATATAAATTGTTTTGCAAAAAAGCTTAAATCAAAGATCAATTTATAACTCACAAAAGTGAGAATCTTCCAAGACATTTCATACAGAGACATTTATTTGTTGAATGTGTGTCATGCTGAAGACACTGAAAGTCCACATTTCAGCGGAATATTTCTTTTCTCTGGCATGAGTCCTTAATTTCCTTCTGAATTCACAGTGTTTAACTTGATATGATCTAATGACACCTTGCTCTTTTTTAGTCTTCCCAATAAAAATCATATCCATCTATATATAGTGATATATTACGTTCAGTATAAGATCTGAAAGGACCAAATATACTCCATCAAAAAGTCAATGAGCCAAATTGGTTTATGCAGCTATTGCAAACCAGTTTTATTGGAAATCTTCAGACCATATTGCATGATGATTTTATTTTTTGTCATGTTTTCTATCTTTTGGTTTTATTACATTTTCCATTTGTCTTCTCTTTTTATATTCATTACAAAGATATTTAGATGGAATATCATGACTTTAATAATAGGGCTAAGAAACATCTTTTTTGCATTTTGAAAGAAGTTTTTGTGTCCTCATCCATTCTATATGTAAAACTTTGTAAAGCCTGCAGTCTTTTTCACAGAAATATGAATATGATATTCATATTACTCCAATACTCAACTCATATAAGGTTTTGTTTGTTTTGTTTTGTTTTTTGGGTTTTTTTTTTAAATGTCAATGTGGATTTTCCTAAGTACAGGGATAGCGAATATTAACTAGATTAGGTGAGCCCTGTTTCATTTATCCCAATACCAAGCATAAAGGATTATGGAAAACATGGTTGCAATTACTGGTGGCTTAGTGATCTGTTGGTTAAAGGGTCGTCCTGACGTTTGGAACAAACTACTGTAACCTAGGGAGGGTCTGTATCCTCTTATTCTGCTGGTGGGCTAATGGGACAAGTAAGAGCAGATATTATATACATTACATGATATAGATTAGGTGATTATCTTTTTAATTATAATGTGAGTAAGAAAGTATTGACTAGCACTGACAGAATTTTTTAGTAGTTTATCAGCAGGAAGTAGAAAATTGTTTATGAAAAAATTGATAATAAATTAATGCTATAATAGCAATCAGCATTTATCTTTTCTGTTAAAGAATAAGACCCTGGGGCTGATGGGATGGCTTAGCGGTTAAAGCACTTGCCTACCAAGTGCTACAACAGGAGCTAAGTACACAAGTTCGATTTCCAACACCACATAAACCGGGCATGGTGGCACACACCTGTAATCCCAGCACTCAGGAGGCTGAGACAAGAGACTTGTGGTGAGTCTGATGCCAGTCTGGGCTCCATAGTGAGTTCCGGACCAACCTGGGCTACAGAGCGAGAGCCTGTCTCAAAAATGAAAAAAAAAAAAGAATAAGACCAAATATTATCAATTATTTCTATTTTACATGTACATTACTTCTATGAAAGATGAGATTAAAAGAAAAAAAGTAAATTTCCCGTTCACATTTACATATTTGCACAAATACCATAGTTAAATTATAAAGTCTAGCAACCCTTCTTATGCACCTTCTATTTCTAAGCAAACAATTATTTCACAAAGTTAATAGTTCCAAAAACTAAAATCACATATATTAAATGTATGCACATATATTTATGGAGAAAAAGCTATAAATTATTGAATGAATGAAGAAAATAATTTATTTAAGAGAGCATTATCTCATGTAAATCATGTTCTTCTAATACTTAAATACCTCTACAATTTTTAAGAGTAATTTTACTAGTATTTACCATCTCAAGTTATATGAAATAGAAGTTTTTACACTCTATTCTATCAGGGAACAGCAAATACGTTCTATGAGATGCCTTTTGGCCATTGTTATTAGATTAGTCTTGGAACATATTTTATTAGCCACTGATGGTTTTTACATATCTATAACATCATATTCACAAATTTTGCTAAATGTGCTCCAAATTACTGATATCTCTTTTGAAAGTAATTTATTATATTATTGTTTTAATTTTTTGAATTGAGAAAAACATCCACCACAAGGTACTCACTAACAATGAATGATTTAAAGTAGGTTTTAAACTGGATAAATCAGGTCCCTTTCGATTTTATGTTCAAAAACTGTAATTTTCAAAGTATTTGCACTTATTCTCATTTCTGAACTCATCTCCTAAAGTTTCCCACTCATTTTTATAACAAGTAACGCTGAAAATTTGTGTTTTACCTGATATGCCACATGGTTCTAATTTTATATTTCTTTTCTCACAAATATCTCTCTAGTCAAGTTCTGAGTGACACCACCATCTCTACGCTTCCGTACAGAAGCCTTGTTCCTACCATAGAATCCTTCTGTGTTCTGTTAAGAAGCCATTCATTTTCCTATCATTACAGTCATTCTATTATTAAGCAGAAACAAAATCTGTGTCCTATGGATCTCACTATAATACTTAACAGTATTTAGGTTACATCAGTCTCTCAATAACTGTTAAGTTAAAGATCAGTATCTCTAACCACGAATCCACATATGCATACACATATTATAGTAGTTCTTTCTTTCAGGACATTTATACTTTAGAAAAACTTTGTCACTAAAGTTAGACAATGTGTTACTAACAAATTAATATGTTTGTACTTTATAACAGTCCAATTTTTTATAATTGGATTTTCGAAATTATAAATACAGGAAAGCGGAAAAATAACTTTCTTTGTAATATTGTTGTTCATGCCTCTGTGGGCAAAACAAGAAAAGTGAATGAGTCATGGTTTTCAATAATGTTTTCATTAGAAAAAAAACAATTTTACTGGTATTTATAATGACCTGTAGCAATGTGACTGAGATTTATTATAGTTCATTGTTATATTTCTCTAGCAACATTTGTGTTAATTTTGAAAGCAAGAATTTAATTTCAGTAGAAGAAAATACCAGTGTGACATATTAACCCCCCCCCCTTTAATTTACTTCAAATATTCTGTGATGTGGTGAAGACAACAGGCACACTAGACAACGTCTATCTAAACATATAAAACTAAAAGTATTAATATTTTTCCCAGGAGAGTGAGTGGTGACAAACATTGCTTCTGCTAAGATGCTGGTAATGAGAATCCAATTTATTCTATTAGAAAAAGAGGCTCAGTAATTGCCAAGGTCATCGTACACTAAGTAGGTCTGATTACTCTAATCAGTTTACTTCAATATCACATTGAGTTGCATTTCTATCCCAAACAATGTAACGTCCACCATAGAAAAGGCAAAGATGAGCAAGACCTATCTCTTTGTCCTTTTTAGCTTATATAGAAATAATATATTAACAGCTGATAATTTATTGAAACTTCAATACACTATGCATTTCATTTGCAAATAAATACCATGTATATTTTCCCTAATTTTATTAATTTTTATGTTGATACATATGTTCTCCTAGATTTTGCAAACTATAGATGAGACAGATGTTTTATTCTTGTAATTACCTAACTTGTTCTTGCAATCTTTATTTTCATGTGATGTGTGTTCAAGAAGTAAAACAACATTAGTAAAAGTTACTCATCTAATTTAGGACTTATTAAAAATTATAAATGATATTTTTCAAAAAAGTATCACACTTATATTCAGGACAGGCAGTCTATTTGAGCCTATTATTCATTTTGTTCCTTTTGTTGTCTTAGTCTGTGTATTATTATTATTATTGCTATTATTATTTTGTGATACAGAAATGTAATCTAAAGCTTTTACATAGAACAAAAATCTCAGCCCTTTTCTAATTTTTTATTTGAGTCAGAGTCTTACTATGGTGCCCAGGCTGGACTTGAATATGTGATCCTCCTGCCTCATGCTCCTGAGCCACTAGAATGACAGGTATGTGCTGTCAAACCCAGCTACTGAGTTACTTTTGACACAAACTATAAAATAGTAGTAAAGGTCACATGTTTTTGCCACAAATCTTAAAACTTATAAACCAATGACTATATTCGTTTTTAAAAATTTTTTTCCAATGGTAGAATAGAGGTAGCCTCTGACATATATAGTTTTAACTTTAGAATAAAAATTCAACAAATGAACTAACAAAAACATTGACCATTTTTTCTTCTGAACATTTTGAATCACTACTGATTGCATAACAGTGTGAAAACTAACCATTTAAGAAAGCACTCAAATCACCAGTAATAGGAAAAGTACTGTCTACTTGCAATTAGAAAAAAGAAAAAAGTAAAACTAGTGTTAAAGAAAAAACAATGAGTAGTACTTAACAAAGTGCATGTCCTGGTGACTCCTTCAGCAGAAGGGGTCAAAGCTTTGGATTTTAATGCCACCTAATATCAAAAAACGAAACTCTGAGTCTGTGTGAAAAAAGAAATACCAAATCAGTTCACTTAGTCTAATTTTGATTATATAATGTTCTCCAATCAGTCGAGCTACCCTAGAAATACCCTAGAAAAAAATTCTTAATTTATATTTCAAAGTATAGAGAATCAAATCTTACACCATCCTGTTGGCCTAAGAAACCCTAAACCAAGAAGACACCGTGAAGTCATTCTTGAACCATATGGATATGCTGAGGGACAAGCAGAGTCAGCTTGCATGAAGTCCACATGTCCGCCTTGGCACAGAACAACCAAATAGAAAAGTGTCATGGGAGGGGATTCACATATGTATACACATGTGCGTACACAAACCCCCCACAGAGAAAGAGAGAGGGAGAGAGAGAGAGAGAGAGAGAATGCATACACATGCAGAGGGAATGCATAATGAGTAAGAATCATTAGCTAAGGCATGTGAAATATTAGCACCACAAGAAACTGAGGTGATGAAATAGAAAAACTAAAGACAATGCTTTGTTTAAACAATGAAAAAGAAGAAAAAGAAAATTGAGAGAAATAGATAAATAATAGGATAATCCCCAAAATTTGAAGATTCTAGAAGTACAATACAATCAAAATGAATAATTTGAAGTACACAAAAATGAAATAAATAAATTTGAATAATGATTTATGGGATACTGGATAATACAGATCAGATTAAAAATGTTTGAAATCATTACATATTCACTAATACTGATGGACAATAGAATATTCAACAAAATTTCCAAGAAATTCTGGAAGCAGAGTATTACAAAAATTAAGATATATTTGCAAAAGAGATACAGACTGGAAATTTTTCTGAATTGACGAAACACATAAATTCTTAGTTTCAGAAACATTAAAAGCTTTTAACAGAGTAAGATTTTAGATAATTCAAATTAAAAGTATAAAACAAAAACCAAGGACCTTAAGTTGAATTAGAACATGAGGAATATATGAAAAATTAACACTTACATAGAGAAGAAACACAATCATTGTCAATGAAAAGCTACGGGAAAGACAGTAGTTTCACTAAAATTCAAGATGCAAATAATAGTTAATCTAAAATTCAAGGGTTGAGGGGACATTACAGCTCAGTGGTACAGTGCTTGCCAGCACACAATTAAATAGAGTTAAATTTTTCCTCAGAAGGGTTAAATGCAGGTGAACCAGACCTAGAATACTAAGTATCACATGGTTTCTCTAGTATTAGAGACCCAAAGTATAAATAAGTAGCAGAGCCCAACCAATGGGAAGGTAGAAATCAGACAGATGGATTTGAGGAGGAGAGTGGACTTGTGGAGTGTTGGGGGGCGGGGGGAAGGAGAGGGGACTTGATTGTGAAGTCGCTGCCAAACGCAGGTGCACGAAGTCCACAAGCTAAAGGTCAGCATTGTGTATGACAAATATGTGCTCACAAAAATAGTAACTCAGGGAAAATTGAGCATTAAATAAAAATGCATTTAAGTAAATATTAGATTTTTTTCAACTCAAACACCAACTAATACAGATAGAAAAATTTTAAGTACACAACGAAAGAAAAACTCAGACTGAGTCACTAAAGAATGAGAAAACCAGAGAACATAAGAGAATCAATAATTATAATAAAAACTAAGCAAGAATGGGCTATACAGAGTAACTATTAATGATAGTTACAAAAATAACTATTAATCTGGAGTGTACGAATAACATAGCATGAGGACAAACTGATAATCATTTGAAGGGACAGATATGTTTTCCTTCATTCCAGCATCACACAAACTGTACATGTATTGAATCAGCATGTGGGACCACAAAAAAAAGTGTTTTTTTTTTACATTCTCCATGTATCAGTAAAAATTTAATTAAATTTTAAAATAGTATCTTTTGCCCTAAAATTTCAATTTATGACCACCAAGCAGCTGCCAGTGTCAAAAAAGGAAAGATAAGAAGGCTGCCTGTACCGGCTGAGGGAAGTTCTGTAACTTACTGCTAACCAAGGTTAGAGCTCAATTTGATCTAACCTACGCATGGAACTACCAGTGTTCTGAAAGAAAGGAACACTAGGGCGTGTCCTGAAAGATATCCTAGGGGTGCAATCGGCAAAAATCTATCCTTAGAGAATTCTAAAGTACTAGCAACCTCGATCCTTCCACAAGTAAATTTCAAGGAAAAGAAGGTGGAAAGGAATTACACACTCACAAATCCTAAAACACAAATCAATCAGTTACAGTATTAGACTTTATTCAGATCTGGATTCATCAAATAGGGGGAAAAAATTCAAGTGACAATACTCACTGGATATTTCATGACATTAAAATTGGTATTAAAATGAAAGTAGAAGTAAAATTAAATATTAAAAAGTAACCTCCAAAATGCAGTGTACTACATGAAAATATTCAGACTTAAAACACTTTAATAAAAAAACTAACCTTAAAGGCATCTATTAAATGTGTGTGTGTGTGTGTGTGTGTGTGTGTGTGTGTGTGTGTGTGTGTGTAATGTTGGTGTATTATATGTGTATTTTAGATAATTTCTGGGGGAAAAGCAACAGGAAATACCTTAATCTCAGTAAACATAATAAAAATAAGTTTAAAAACTATAAAATGTAGCACAAAGAAAAAAGAAGAAAAATTGGTAATAAAAAATGTCTAATGATGATATAAACAAAGCTCAATATATAAGCAATCAGACATACTGACGGACTAAATTTAATTCATCAATTGTGTCAGCTTTTTGTTACTCTAACAAACATGTAAACTAATCAGTTTTTAAAAACAAACGTTCTATTTTAGTCTGTGGCAAGGGAGCACATGGTGATAGGGAGTGCTTGACAGAGAAGACGAACTCACTCATGACCAGGAAGGGGAAAAGATAGGACAGAGTCAAGACCCAGAATCTTCTTGAAGGACTCCCTCCCACCCAGAAGCATAGGACCTCTCAGGAGACTCCAAGACTTAAAATTTCTACCATCTTTCAATATAACCAAGTTGGAGACCAATGTCTTAACACATAAGACTTTTGGGGACCCAGGACATCCAAACTATAATGCCACTTAAGCTATGGAAAACTTAAGGAAAACAACTAGGTACAGGCACTTTTCAAAAGCTATACTGCTAGTAAGATAAAATTAAAATGTAGGACAGAAAGAGATAGAAAGGAAATGTGATGTTAGAAACTAATAAAATATATTGTAATCAGTTATATTAATAACATATTATACAGAATTCAAAATATTTTTCAGGATACAAAGTACTTAGGTAACAGTAGAAGAAAAATATATTAGATGTTCTTATAATTTATTAAGTAATAGACCAAGAATTTTATTCACTCAAAAACATCTAAAGCAAAAACTGACAGAATAAGTGAGATATAGTCAGATCCACCTTCACCAAAAGCCAATCTTTTATACAGTTCTCAGCGCCAGCTCAAGAAAACCAGAAGAACCGTAGAAATATAGAAATTATGAGCACGGATCTCCCTCTAATGGACACTGCACACTGCACCAAGTGTCTAAGGAGCGTATGTACCTTTTTCATTGGACACACGTAAAACATATACAAAAATTGCCAATGTACTAAGCCACGAGAGGAGACTCAAAAATACATTGATTCAATATCTTAGAGAAAACATTCTGTGATTCCAAAGCAACAGTTAGAAGATGACATGTCTCTTTCCTTTAGAAATATCAGAATATGCGCCTATGTAACTAATTAGTAACAGCAATCATAATTGAAGTGCAGTAAGTAAATGGAATTAATAGAAAATGCATTGTACTGCAATAAAGAGAAAATTAAGTTAAAACCAAATCTGACAGCCACAGTAGTAACAATATATTTGTCATTTTAAGAAATAAATAATATATAAAATGTGATGTAAACATTTAGCTTACACAATCAGAACAAGAGCACCCAACATTTTTTGAGTGGAGTGGGAATGTTATGGCTTGGCAATAGATGACCCCGGAATCGTCATATGTTTGCGTGTTATGGATTACCTATGAATTCTATGTGCTGTGAAAAGGTGGGCCTGTTGAGGAGGTGGATTATAGCTGTGTCGTGAAGACAAGATTGGTAGATTATTGATCACAGACACGAGGTGCATTAGGGACAAGCAGTACATTACATTTGAGTGGCATAATACTAGGCATGTGACTGGGAAGGGGTGGGTCATTAGAACTTAACCTGCAAGGTGGGGAACACTGAGGAAGTGATAGGTAACTAGGACGTGACCTGGAAGGGTAGGTGTTCCTCTGCCATGTTGTGCACAGGCTGAGCCTCTACCACGTGCTTCAACCATTACCAGCTGCCCATGAATGAGACCTTCTGAAACTCTGATATCTACATAATAAATATTTCCTTCCTTAAGTTTTGGATGTCTGATATTCTCTCCCTGCAACCAATAAGTAATTAAAACAATCACATATTACAAGCTGTATGCAGGTATCTTGAGTTATCTCAGAGAGAGAACACCAACTCTATGTCTTAAATAAAGAAATAGTAAGAGATTTTTAAAAACAACTGAATCAAATTTAAAGAGATTGAGCGAGTTTTTGTGATAATTGAACTGTTTGAGTGAGTTTTTGTGATAATTGAACTGTTAGTACAGGTGAAATAGAAAAACACACAAATATTATATCTGTGTGAAGTGTATGAATGCATACTGACATGACAAAGGACTTCATGGGTAATATGACCTGTTACTAAAGGTCATGATGATGGGCAGAAACATAACCAGGTCTTAAAGGCTCAGTATATTTCTATTCTCTCTCTCTCTCTCTCTCTCTCTCTCTCTCTCTCTCTCTCTCTCTCTCTCCCCTCCCTCCCTCCCTCCCTGCCTCCCTCCCTACTCTTCCCTCCCTCTATTAGTCTCTTAGTCTTTCTCCTTTTAACCTCTCTTTAACTCATCTTTGTCACCAGAAGTCCGTTGTTTTAAATTTGCCAACACTAGAGCTAGAGGAATGACACAGCAGTTAAGGTGCTTGCCTTCAGCATAAGTCCCTGAGTTCAATTCTCCAGCATCACATAATGCAGGCATAATGACACATGCACTCTGGAAGCTGAGGCATGCTGGCAGATTTTCCTGAGTCCGAGGCCAGGCTGGGCTGAACCAGTGAGTTCAGGACCAGCCTGGGCTACAGAGCAAGATCCTGTCTCAAAAAAAAAGAAAGAAAGAAAGAAAGAAAGAAAAAGAAAGAAAGAAAGAAAGAAAGAAGAAAAGAAAAAGGAAAAAAATGCTAACACTTAAACCAGACCCAATAGAACAGATGTTTGCATAAGCACATAAGCACTTATCTTTATTCTCTTAATCATTTTTGATTGATTAGATTATGTCCTTTATCTTTGTTTTTGTCGTGTTGCTTTTTGCTACTAATCTTCGATACAAAATAATTTGTCATTCAAAACTTCTCGTCAAAAATAAATTGAAAAACATCTTTATTGAATTTGGTATTTCTCAAATCTTCTGGTACTCCCCTCACTAGAACGGTAATGTAGAGATCTGCCAAAGTCATGTGACAAAATATTTTAGGCAGCCAAAATTCCCTGAAATAGAAAAGAATTTTAGAACTTGAGGAAGCAAAAAAAATTGTTTAATTTCTATGTTTTGTAATCTTTAAATAAAATTTTAAGAAGATCCCAAGAAACAATTCAGCTTCTTCTGTTTTTAAAAATTAATACACGACAGATTCGTACATATTTACATATATAAAATTTATTTGCTTTAAAATTTAAATTTATAAAAAAACATGCCCATAAATAATGTGCATGCAATCTCTCAATATACATGTGTCAAACTTGCATTTTTCAGGATGGAAACCCACACAAAATTTAGAATTCAAGATGTTTATTAGATATATATGTATATAATATAATGATATATATATATATATATATATATATATATATATATATATATATATATAATTTTTTGAGACAGGGTCTCTCTCTGTAGTCCAGGCTGGCCCTGAACTTATTATGGAGCCCAGGCTGGCCTTGGACTCACAGCAATCTTCTTGCCTCAGCCTCCCAAGTGCTGGCATTACAGGTGTGCACTACCACGCCCAGTTTAAGCAAAAAATATTTTTAATAGAAGACCAAGCAGAACTGATCACAGAAAAATAACTGAATGAGGATGCAGAAATGACACAACTCCCAGCAGCTGGAAGAGATCTCGAGAGCAGGCATGTCCCCCATGTGGCATGTCAATTTTGGGTTTTCAGGTTTGTTTGTTTTTTTTTTTTTTTTTTGAGTAAAGAGAAATTCTCTAGGACCACATACAAATATATTATATAATTAGTGTAAGTTAATATTTATCTTTCTTTTCAAATATTTATTACAATATTTAAAAGACAGACAAGAAAGCCATAGGCTTCATACGCACATCCTTGTTGAGAGGAAGTGGGGGATCTGTATCCCTCACTTTGCTACTGGAGGTGGGCCAGGACCTGAAACAAGAACCTTCTGCAGGTGGGATAGGTGGCAGAAACAGACAGAGCTTTTTATTAAGGAAATGGAATGAATAAAATTACTTCCTAAAGTTTATACTTCTGAAAAATGCTACTCAAAGAATTAGCGCTTATGGAAAAGACTTAATTTGTTCATTTAAGGATATCATAGCACACAAAAATTTTCAAATCCTTCCTTTGATTAATGGCTTCTCGATTTAAAAAACAACCCCACATCTGCCATGTGCTTCCTCGTTCGCCGGCAGACTATGGATTGACTGTGACTTGCTGAAACTGTGAGCTGAACTGAAACTTTTCTTTCCCTAAGTTGTGGATGTTGGGTATTGAGTCAGAGCAAGGAAATGGAAGTTTACGATGTGAGAACATGCTCGTACTCTGTACCATTACTCCTTGGAGAATGTCAATTGCTCAAAACTAAGCTGTCAGGACAGGAGGTAGGCTCCTCTCCAAAACAGTGATTTGGGCTTTTCTTGAAATTCCAAATGGAAACAATTGAAGAAGGGAAACAGAATTTCTAGCTTTCAAAGAAAAGGAACAGGCCCATGCCACACTTTTCTAAGCTTTGTTTCAGCTTCTGAAGCTGTGATCGTTAAATCCTTTGAGAGTTGAAAGCCCTGTGATTATGGTGCCTTAAATTATTCTGGCATTTAGCCAATATTGATTTGCAGTTCTAATCTATAGCCATGGGGTGGGGCTGAAAGATGGTTAATGCTTCCTCTCTTTAGATTCTTTATTAAATTACATGCAATTACTAAGAATATGTCTTTCTAACAGACACTTTAATAAATCGCTGTAATCTATAATTTCTCTGAACACTTCCATTTTTCTATGAATTCTATGTTGTATATGAAGGTTGCTAAGACTGTTGAGTCTAGGTACTTCTCTACTGCTTAGAACACCATAGTTCTGCTTGTCAGCCACCTACATATTCTAAATGAATTATAAAGGTTAAAGATGGCTTTGTCTTTTTTTTTTCTCCTTTAGGCCGCAAGAACTAGAAGTGAAGTAGGTTGAATTATGAGCCCTTTCAGTTCATTTCTTTTAGTTCTCTAACAGTGGCCTGTGACTAGCTTCCAGTGCCTCTGACAAACTCTAAAAGAAGGAAAATTATGTGCCAAAGCAGTACCTGCCAGAATCTCTGGGGCTGGAGTATATCCGGTAATAGAAGGTTTACAGTTGTTGGCTCTCAAAGGCATCCTCTTGGTCCTGTGCCCATCATGTGATCAAAGGCTATAGGTCCTATAAGAAAGCAGTATGTCTAGCTATTACAGACACAAACCAGTTTGATGTTCAGTAGTTGAATCTTAGCCCAAGTTCATGACTATTAATTTGACCAAGTAAAGTTTCATATTTTTAAGAAGTTATATAAGTAGAAAGATATTTTGAAGGTGGAATCTTTCAGGGTTGGTGTGTATGTGCAAGTTCAAGAGGCAGGTGAGGATAAAGGAAGCAACAGCCTGAGGAAGAAAGGTGGTACTTCCGAAGATTTGGGAAAGTGAGTGTAGAAACAGGTTCAGATTGCTAATGATTCTATGAGGTAGAAACTGGGAATGGCTTCCTCGCTGTATTTCAGATCAGAGTAAATAGTTTCTATGAATGACCTAATGAAACAGAGACTGCATGGACCACTGAAATAGACCCTGTGGCAATGACTACAGCTGTCCAGAAAACTATTACCACTTTAAGCATAGCTAGTAGGTAACACAGAAGTCAAATGAGGTGAATTATTGTTGGTGTGGGCTAGAAGCAAGCTTTATAGTTAGCTCTAGAGGAACTACTCAGAGAGTTTCAAGAATATGTCTAAGAAGGTGTATGCTACAAAAGTAGCTGCAGTGTGCCTATAAGAAACGCCGTTTTCCATTAGTGACCTCTCAACCTTTACAGTTCCTTCAGGTAATAAGCTGAAGAACTCTGCAATCCTTATGACAATTGATGCTTACTTACTCTGTTGAAAATTAACCACTTGAAATATGCTAAACAATGGCGGAAAAAATCAGCAACGCATTCAAAATAAATGGAGTAAGTATTTTCCAGCATTATCTTTTTATCTCCTCCGAATCATTGATATTTGATTACAGAAGCATGCCAGTTTGCTTTTATCCCTTCTAGAACATAAGTGGATGTATTTCTCTAAGAAATGCTGGACACAAGCAGGAGAAAACAAAACAAACAAACAAAAAAAAAAAACTATAGCATAGTAAAGGTCTGTAAAACCTTAGAATATGTAACTATAAAAGCAATTGTACAATTAAAATCTATTGTATCTAATTTTAATTTACATAATTGGAGATCAGAATTATCTTTAGCTAGTTGCAGAGTTTCTTCTTTCTTGGAGCACATATGAAAGGCAACTTAACGTGAGTTAAAAGCCGTAGACGTGTAGACAAAAAAGCATCTATCTGCTTTAGTTTATTGTCCTCTACTACTCAATTGACCTCAGAAAAGCATTTAAAATTTGTTGTTTTTTTCTCTCAATTGACTATGGTAATATTATTTCATTTAAGTAATGTAAAGATAATTCTAGTGACATAACTAGTAACATGTTTTATAGTATAAATTACTTGAAATAACAGGGCAATGGAAAATGATAATATCTCATAACTGACTTATATTAAATAAACAAACTAGGCACTTAAGAGAGATTTGATTCTTTCAATTTTATATGAATAAAAATATAAAAATTCCTATATGCTCATCTGTCAGACTGTAATCATCCGCAAAAAAAAAATTGTTGAATGCACATCGATCGGCTCCTGAAATCACCAGTAGTTTCTCTAACCTAGAAGATCGACTGCAAGAGACACTGGTGGGAAGATCACGGTAAACCTCTATAGTGCCCAACCAGCAAACTAACAACAGCAGCCACCTTTCCTGACCCAGCAACTTAAGTTTTCTGCAACTACAATATTAACAATAACAAAAACAAATAAAATATTATTTCCATGGTCCTTGGTTTATTCTCATTAGTTTGCAACCCACTTGTGGAGTTGATCTGTTGTACTGAAATAGCCTAAACTCCTGCATCTTAGCTGCCCACGTGTCCGGTGTATTCAGCATCTGCAACAGGCTCGGTCACCAATCCAGACTCTAGAAGCACCTCCAGCATATGTGATTGTGGGGTTCCATGACGATATGCAAAAATAAAAGGTGACACAAGTTTTATTAAAGATGCCTCCATATATGTTAGTGAGGCATTATAGCTCCCACCTGGTTGGTATTCCTCTTCATTTTTCATTTTGTTCACCCAACATGATTTTATGAATATTTTCATTGTAAAAATGTATGTAATATATTGTACAGCATTGCTAATCAATTCATGTATACAATAAGTAGTGACAAAATCAATGCAGAAAACATTTCCTTCTTTTTCAACTAGTATTTCTTTATGTTGAGAAAATATGAACTTCTCTTTCCTTTTTTAAAATAATATAGATGATAAATTCTTATAAATTGTAGTCATCATATAATGCTGTAGAACACTAATACTTCATCCTTTTATCTAACTGTATTTTGGTTAACTCCTATGACAACACTTCACCTCAGGCCTCTAATGACCAAAGTTCCACCCTCTATTTCTATGAAATCAGTTATTTTATTTCTCACATGCGTGACAATGTGCAGAACTTTTCTACGCAGTTCTTTTCTTAAAAGTCAATTCTCATCTTTATACTACCAATAAAATTTATGAAAATAATCTATAACAAAATATCATTTTGTTCAGATATCTAATTATTAGTTATACAATGTGTCAAGTCCATACAATTTCTTATACTTTTACATGAACGCTTTATCCTTTAACAACCATTCAGGTTAATTAACTTCAATTAACCTTACAAAATAATGGCTGTGTAATTTTCATTTCAACCTAACAATGACAGCATTTTGTAACCTTACTGATGATTTTTTGTTCATTGTATCTTTTGGGAGTTTTGGGGACTGTCAATACACATATTTCTAGGTCGATTTGAATATATTAGAAAGCTAATAACGTTTCTCATACAGTTATCTTGGCATATTCTTAGTAACTTCATAAACAATACTTTTGAGTGCTCTCTGTACTCCTGCAATTGAAGAGAAATCTGTACTTCTCTGTTGAGGTTAAATATTAAACTACCTTCTTCATTGAGGGATTAAAAACACACAGTCTTTTGGTTTCTGTGTAGTATCATAAAATTCCTCCCACTCTAAAATAAAATCGAGAAGTTTATAATTCGTGTGATCAATACAGTCCACATTCTTTAAAACATGACTTTAGTCAGAAGTCAGGTATCAAATTTTTGTGTCATATTGCATACAATTATAAATTTAGTGAAAGCAGATTTACCTAGCTTTGAAAGACATGCCAGTAACATTTCACTCTTACAGTTTCGGTACATGCCAAATAAATCTGAACATTCTTTCTCCTCACTCTTTGTATAAGTGTGGTGTCATGTTTAAGAGTAATCAGACTTGAAATAATAAAGAGTGAAATTTCAAAGATCTCACCGAATGGTTTGTTACTAAATCTTATATGTTTCTATATTCTAATAACTCTCCTTGTACTGTTTTTCAAATAAACTTATGAAACTATTAATAGGACAGAATGCCCAAAATTCAGGGATTATATTCCTTAATTCTCTCTAGTGAAGTTTTCCAGATACATCTTTTCTTAATTGTCTTCAAGAAATGTGTCACCTTATCCTTCCAAAAGGTTATTTCTAAAGGTTTTCCAGAGTTTAAACTGAGTTCTTATCTTTTACCTCTCTGTGTCTCTGGAGTCACTGAGAATACATTAGAAATACCACCAAGAAAGAATCCATCTGAAATATCTGATACTTTTAGTTTAGTGACCAGGCTTAACACAAATGTTAGTGAGGATGAAGAACTTTGGAGTTCTGCTTGTCAGATGATAAGATGGAGAAAATAGAATGCTGGTGCACATACCCAGGGGACGGAAATAATTGGTATTTAGAGTCTTTGTTTAAAATATGTTCATTTATTGACACCTTAATACTTCAATTAAGTGCACTCGTTGAGGTTTATTGCACCCTTATGCCATTCACACCTTTCATCTCCAAAAATAAAACAAGCAAAAAAATGAGAAAAGGAGTGCGCAAGAGTTGATAACCGTACCTTTTTTAGAATGTATAAAAATGACCTTATACTACCTCATTCCTCAAACATCTAAAAAAACATAATGTTTAACTGAATAGAATATTTTCATGTGCTTAACATTTCCAAGCCACTTCCAAAGCTGCTGGATTCTTCAAGCAAAAGCCAAAATCTTGCTACTTTAATCAGCTTTGTTTGTCCTGCAGCTCCCAACTTGCTGTAAGATAAATATTTTACACTTCGAAGCAATACTCTGTTTCCAACAGATGGACACTCTTTCCTTTGTTACCACAACAGAAAACATATCTTTGTCCACAGGACCAACGGAAAAGTAAACACTGTAAATAGAGAGCATTATAATTCTGGCAAGAAAACAGAATCCTTATGAGAGGAGAAAATAAACATTACGTAAAGGCAGAATTCAGATTCATGATCAAATCTGAATTTGATAGTGCTAAAAAGTTAAATATCCAGCTATTTTGGAGTGCATTAGATCTCATTCTGTTATTTCCTCTCCCAGTTCAGCCCAGATTCAGAGAGCACACAGTTGGAAAGCAAATAGAAATCCATGACTGTGGAGTTAATGTTCAACAGATGTGGAGGTTACACAGATGTGTCGCTGATCTTCCAGGCAGAAGAATTTGAAACAATTCTAGTGAAAGTACTCAGTCTGTTCAGCACCAATTGAAGAGGTTACGTTATATGCGTCACCGGCACAGTAAAAATTATTAAGCAGAGTAGTTCTTGCTCAACCAATTTCTCACTTTTGTTGTGTACTCTAATTTTCTGTTTGTTGTTGTGGTTCACTAGATTTCATTTTCTGTTAGTTTAGCTATCCTACACTACACTACACGTGTATCTGAATTACTACAATAGATATTCAAATAATCTTATTACCCTTTGTTTTTTATACTGACATTATTCAATATTGACATAGTGTTTACATACACAATGTTAACATAGTGTTTAACAAAATTATTGCTGAATAAAAGTTTACAAAATTTTATTTCTCTTTTACTTTAGTACTAAAAGCAAAGCACACAATATTTTTACCTTTAATAGTTTGGTATTCATTGTATAGCATTCTGTTTCTCAACAACACATTTTATACAGGTATATAAAGAAATACACATAGAAATATATTTGTGTGGGCATGCATAACTATACCTGTGATCTTATTAAAAATTTCAAAAATTAATCACTTTTTAAAATATTGTGCAGGTTAGAAAATACATAGAATGTAATTAAAAAATATTATTAGGTTACCATTATGTACTCCATGAAAATGTTGTCTTAATATATTTAATTTTAAATAATCTTTCCCAATTGATAAAACAGTTTAAGGAGAGTTTTAAGAAAAAAGTTCAGATGAATGATTAGAAGAAAGAAATAAAGAATGAAAGACAGAAAGACAGAAACAAGAAGTTGGAGAAAAAAATTATCCTTCCCAGTTGACAACAGAAAATAGAAAAAAAAGTACATAAATTATAGTAGCAAGAGCTACATCTGGTCTAAAGAAGCCATTGTTCTACTTAAAGTTCCTCTCTTCTAAAATACACCTTAGACTTGTATCAATCTATTTTTGTCAAAATTACTGTTTTCATTAGCGTATGTTTGTGATATATACTGGTTACATTCAGCTTGAGAAATCAGTGTATATACATGATCTGTCTTAGTCTACACCAACCCCTGTGCTATTCTAGCCATGACACATGAGGAGATGACACACTTTTGTTCCTGAGGGACTTTATTTCCAGTCACAATGCCTTTCTCAGGTCATGATGTACCTGTTAATCTCCTTCCAGGTTTGGGAAGAAGCATACCAGAAGATGCTTAGTGGATTACTTTGCATCCAAAGTATTCTGTTTTTCACTATGTACCAGCAATTGTATCCATTTCTGATTCCGTGGACCTCAATGTTAGCGCATTAGTACAACTTTAATTAATGATTGTACTCTACCGAATAGGTGGGGTGCAGTCAACTTAATTCCTTATGGCATTCTGAGTTCTAACCCACGATTTTAAAATTAAACCTTGTCTAATTTCATCTCCAGCTGCACACATCAAGAGCTGCTTTATGCTGTAAGACTGGTAGTTTCTATGTGACACACTTTGGGATAGGCCCAGTGGGATTCATGGTGCTATGTTTGTTGTTTCTCTTTGGTTTTAGAGTAAAATCCTTGCTCTGTCTTGGTACTTTAGGGGTCCAATGTGAGTGGTTCATATACCAACTCTGAATGTAGTGTTTTTTGATGTGTATTTGTAGTAGAAATATAATTGTATTCTAAATATGTGCTAACTTATTTTAAGGCTAACTAATGACTCATTCCAAATTGAAAGGTTCTCAGTGTGATGTACTTTTCATCAAACACTGATGGTTGGCATCCTCTGCCTACTTGAGACTCCTGCAGTCAACTTTAAGCCCAAGCCCAGATAAAACAAATTTCAGGAATCTACATACCAAACTATTTCTTGACAAGGGCCTAAAACTTTGCTTTGTCTTTCCCTACAACTTCTGTCATCACTGCTCTATATTATTTTGAAATTACAGTCATGGCTAAAGTTCATAATACTCCAGGGACATATACCTATTGTATTCCCTCATTCATGGTGCTCAAGTGGGCTGCACCACTAATATTCCATATTGTACCATCAGTAGTTAAAGTTGATACTAATGCCCTACCATTGAAGTCCAGGACACTAAAAAAGTCACTTAATCCCCTATGCTATTCTCAGATATAATCCATTATTTTTCAATAGAGCTGAAGTAATTTCCTAATCCCAATGAGACAGGGCCTCAAACTAATAGAGTAATCGTTACCTTAGCAAAAAGAAAAAGAAAAGAAAAGAAAAACACTAATACTTGGGCCCCTTAATTTAGGAATAAGTATTATTTAATAATACTCTGGGAGAAAGAAATATTCAACAAATGAAAAGGAGAAATCATGTTGTCCCCCAAAATCACCCTGAAGGTGATGAGATCATTAAACTGCTAATATCTGTGAAGACATAAAACTATGAATAAAATTTGTAGGCTGAACCTTGCAGGGAAAAATAGGTGATGAACTTCAAAAGATATGTATCCACAAATTGGTACAATATCAGCCAATAATTTGTTACCTTAATCTGCCTATTTTTGTGAAAATAAAAGTAATTGACCAAAAGCCTGAAGTCTCTGAGTCTTATGAATTCAGGCTCATGACCCTGGCTACACTAATGAGGCACTGCATATAACCAAAGGAGGAAATTAAGAAATAAAAATAACTGAGAGATGTTTAATCAATAATTCAATTGTGCACCAATATGAACAAACTTTGGGAAAGCCAATGCTAAAATGAAGCTTTTAATTTGCTATTTAGAGTCTCCTCCGTTGTAGTACATGTTGCAGAAAAGGTGTGCCCCTCTCATTCATAGTCATCACGAGCCATAGCTTTTGCTGCAATATAGACAGGCTTCATTCACATGCAAAAAAGTGAGAATACATAGACATACCAGTTAAACAGGAAGTACTCTCTTCATGGGTACTAGCTAGGACATTAGTTTAAGTTTTCTTGAAATATTGAGAACAAAGGCTATTTTAGATTAGGTATATGATGATGTTCATTTTCATTAATTTTGTGCTCTTCATGTGTCGACTGATGATTTATAAAATAGTTTCCAATTAGTACCTATGGAGGCTTTCCCTCCTGTAACAAGAGGAAGATGATTGGGATTAAGGTGGCAGATTTACCTATCTATCTCTTTTAAATGGGACTGTGTGGAAATATATCTGCATAATTAAAAAAACACAAATATACAAGGAATAGAAAAGAATCTCAGGATAATTAAAGTGGAGAGAAATCCTCATGCAGTTAATTTAAAGTGACTTGGAAATGAGGAAAATAGAAGTTATTAAATCCTTAATGGAGAGCTGGCCAAGATGGTCTATTTTCTCCATGAACTGCAAATAGTTAAAGAGCCATTGTGCTAATTGATCAATTATTAAATATGTAGTTATTTCTCTTGCTAATCTGCCTCAGGCTAGCATAGTATATAAATTCAATTCACTTTCTAAATACATTTGATAATTAATTTACACATTGTTTTATTATAAACAATTCAATTACTCATATATAACTATTATTAAAGTTATTCAGAAACAATCTGATTAGTTTCTGAAATTTAAATTTCACCACTACTAAAAGTAAAAAATAGCATTAAACTATTCAAAGATTAGTACCAATGTGCCCTGAATATTTGGTAAATGGAAACTTTATTTTTCCCCAACTTTATTACTATTTATATGCAATATATAATGGTTATGATAAACTTAAGGACTTTTTATTCATAATTATCATGTCAACTTTACATTTTCTTCACCTCCTACTTTTTTACCCTCCCTCCGCCTCCTTTCTTCACCCTGTTATAGTTACATATTTGTTGCTTCTGGGACAAAATACCTAACAACCTCAATTGAAGGGGATGGGGGAGATTTATTTAGCTCACAGTATCAGAAGGTCTCACACAGGCTGCTCTGGGCCAGCCAGCATTGATGGAAGCACATGGCAGAGGCTGGGGAGCCGCTCACTGAATTTAGACAGAACACAAGTGAGGTAGGAGCAAAGGGACTCAGGAGGCTGCAGCCAGGTGCGGCAGGAGCACCCAGGCCTTTCGGAATGCACACCTTGCCACAGCTGACCTCAACTGCCGGACAGGGAGCTGTAGGATGTAGCCCTTGCCTTCCTGAGCTTAGAACTTGTTTTGGTCTAATTGCTTTCTATCTCCTTATGTTTCACTGTTGGAATGGGAATATTTGTACTGTTCATTATGTGTTGAAAGTGTGTGACTTTTCTTTCATTTTCACAGAAGCTCGCTATTAAGAGATTGCCTTGAATCTCCCATAAGACTTTGGACTTGAACTTTTTAGCAGTTTTAGACTTATTTTTATATATTTATATATTTATTTGTTTATTTTTTTTTTGAGGTGGGATATCACTGTATAGTCTAGGCTGGATCTGAGCTCACTGTGTAGCTCAAGTTGCCCTCAAACTTCTGGTAATCATCCTGCCTCAGCTTCCCAAATGTTGGGATTACAGTTAAGCACCAACACACCCAGTTTATTTGGTTGTGGGGAATCAAACCCAAGTCCTTGTGCGAGGAAAGTGCTTTAATCATTGTGCTATTCCTCCTGTCCCCAGTTTTAGAATTCTTAAGGCTTTAGCAACTTAGAGAAAACACAAAATGCTTTTGCAAAAGATGGACATGAGTTTTAGGGAAAACAGGGATGAAATGCTATGGTTTGGTTCTAGAGTGTTCCCCAGAAGGCTCATGTGTTTGGATGCAGTGGGATAATTATGTGACGGTGAGTTGTTGGAAGATAGGCCCTGGCCAGATAAGGCAGATTCTTAGGGTTTGACCTGGAGGAACTGCATCAATTTGTTGAGAATCTGGGGGATGTGTCCAGAGCAAAGCTTACAGGTGTGTGTCCTTGACTTGTGGGCCAGGAAATGAAGGCAGGGCAACCATCCTAATTGCCGGGGGGGCAGGGGAGAGTGGGTGGACAAATGGGCAGCTTGAACTGCATAAAGGAAGAAAGAAAAAATATCAGAGGTTTTTGTTTGTTTGTTTGTTTGTTTGTTCGTTTGTTTGTTTGTTTGGGGGGGGGGGTTGTTGTTGTTTGTTTGTTTGTTTGTTTGAGACAGGGCCTCACTCTCTGTAGCCCAGGCTGCTCCTGAACTCATTATGGAGCCCAGGCTAACCTTGGATTCATAACAATCCTCCTGTCTCAGACTCCCAAGTGTTGGGATTACAGGTGAGAAAATAATATTGTTCAGCTTCTTTGGAGGAAGCTGTGCCCTTGTCTGAGTCTCCACAGAGAGCGTAGCTCCTCACTCATTTGACTTTAGCTTCACTTAGCATCTGTCCACAATTAGATGAGCAGGTATTCAGCCCCCGCGTGTGTCACAAGTGGACTGTGTGAGGCCTTCTGAAACTGACCTAAACAAATCCTTCTTCACTTAAGTTGTGGATGTCAAGTACTCTGTCACAGCAAGGAGAAAGTAACTAAGACACACCGACTCCTGTCATGTCATCTATTTGACTCTATTATTTATTTAGATTTTGGATTTCTCATACTATTTTAAAATATAAGTTGAAAAGAAATTTTGTCATAGAGCCACACAGTAAATACTTTGGACTTTTTAGCTATATGGAAGTTCCTCCTATTTTAATTACTTTTTGCTATTATAACCTTTTACAGTGTGAAAAATAGCTCTGATACCTACGGTCCTACTCAAACATATAAACATGAGTCACTTTTGGCTGGTAGACCATAACTTATAAAACACTGACTTAATTCAATACCTATACATTTTTTGACTAATAATATGATAAGTACTATTTTTCCTTTCAATTATTTTACATTAGGAAGGTTATGAAGGATAGAAATATGAATTTTTTAATTCTAAAAACTTTTTCTGGATGTCAAAGAGAGTGGGTAGGGATAGGTTTACATCAATAATTCTATGCTCATCCTCAGGAATGATTGAACTCAGTCTTGCTCCTAGTCAAGATAGGAAGGTGGTACTGGCTAGTGATGTTTAAGATTTTATTTAAAAATCAAGTCTCCCCCTGGAATTAACCTCCACTTGTCAACATTCCTTCACACAATGAGCATACTAATAGCTTACACTTGAAAGAATTTCACAGTGTAGATTTAGCTACATAATAATTGAATCATAAATGATTTCTGTGAGCATGTATTTTGATGTTCATTAGACCAAAATATATACAATATGTATTAATATTTCAGAATCTAAATGCAAAGAACAGGCTGCAGATCTGAGGAGTTTTACAAGTTGCTGCAGTGGAAAGCCTCCAGCTTTCTTTTGCTTGCTTACATTTCCTTTTCCTGTTATCCTGTACCTTTTGCACTTATTTTATGTGAATATGTATTACGTGTTTCTCTTAATCTTTCTGATTTTTTGAATACTGTGTAGTTTTTGCAATGATGAATGAATCCCAAGGCTTATCCAATGTATAATTCTTATCTTTTCTTAACAAGTCCACTCCCGCCTGAAGATTCAGTGATCTAATCTTACATACTGATCTACCGGTTACAAGAACAGAGAATACACCCTAAAATGGAGATGGGATTCCAGGTTAGAAACATCTGCAACATCGTTTAGCAAAAGGAACAATTTTAGTTTTACGGAAAAAGTGGGTTCATGTCTACAGGCACATCGGAGGCAGTAAGAGACGATTCAGTGTGTTTACATTTGCTTATTCGCACCCTTCCAATGATACAGGGCATCCTATCTTCCTAACTAAGGCCTTGATCTCTGCATAAAAGCCTCAGGAAATATTGGAAATTAAACATTTCTGTTTTAAACAACTCCCAGGGTTAATACTCTATTTTTTATTCTGTAATTTGGCTTTTGATATTAGCCCTCTTTTGTATGTTAGTAAGGGATGGCAGACTGTTTTCCATGGGTTTCTCACATTTCTTGATAGCGAAGCAATGACCACATTTCACTCAAGAATATGTGATACTTGCATAGCTAGTAGGCTTATAATACCATCATAAACATCATTATAAATATCATTAATGATCATTATAAAATGTGTGCTTTGTAAACAGAAATTCCTTTTTCTCTAATATATGCTTTGCATCTACTGTTATCATTTGGTCATCTTTGTATCACCTTGTGAGATCTGAGCTTAAAAAAAGAGAGAGAAAGCTGATTTCCCAGCTACCTCTGGGGCAGGAGTGATAAACTTTCCTTTATGTTTGACTTGTGGGGGGCTATGGCTACTATTTGCTCCCAGGAAACCTGTGATAAGCCAACATATTACAGGTATTGTGAAGTCTTAGAGTCTTCCTGTTTCTTGACACTATGAACACCTTGTTGTACTCACACAAAGCCTTCAATTATTCAGTAATTACAATGAACCCTGTATTATATTTTCTTAATAAATACACCGTTCCTAGAAGTAGCCACATTGTCGTTGTTTTGTTTTGTGGTCATGTCTCTATTCTCAGGACATAAAAGGATTTATAGAGTATGGTATTTGTCCAAAATCATTAAATTTGAGGCTTTTGAAGGCAAAAAGATGCAACTTGAAGCCGTCATTCTTAGCGAAATGAGTCAAACTCAGAAGTTTCCCTAATATGGGAAACCCAGAATCGCAGCATTCCATAGAACCAAATGAACGTGATAGTCGGAATCAGGGGGAATGAGGAAGAAAGTGGGAGGGCAAAAAGGGGGAAGGGAAGAATTAAAATGTTGATGTGATATATATGCACACAAAATACCCAAACCTAATGTGACCATTGTGTATCATATAAATAAAAACTAATAAAAATGGGGGGAAATGGTTTCCTAAATATACAAATGAGATTATCCCATAAATAACTCAGGAATTAAAAATATTTTACACATACAAAGAAAACTGGTAAAAGTATAAACATTACTCCTTCCTTTTCCACACATATCCTAGGAAAAAGGAGTAAATCAGAAAATTGAAATAGAAAGGATTTTGCAGTATTCTGACGGGGCCTCATATCATGTCTTCAAATGTGAATCACGATAAGAATGAAGCAAAATTTCTTGACTGCTCTGTCACTCAGACTCTTCAGATAAACAAAACCAACAGATATATATATATATATATATATATATATATATATATATATATATATACAAAGAATTTTGCAGTTTATACCTGCAACATAAAGCAGCAATCTAGAAACCCAGGAGAATCAATGGTATAATTCGAGGATGTGTTTGAAGGCCTGAGAACTAGAAGAACTGAAATATTCCCAATCCAAAAATAGCTAGATAGCTATGTTTCACATTCAGGAAGAGCTGTTGTTTCAGATTAAGCTCTAAATAATAAGGTTCTAAGGCAGAAAGAAAGAAGGAATTTTTTATGTTAAAATCAGAAAAGAATGTGAAGTAGATACACAAGAAAAGTCAGCTTTTTTTTTTAGACACACAGCTGATTGGATAAGTCCTGCAATATAAGGAGATAAATATGCATAACTAAGTCCACTGACTCAAACAATAATCACGTCCAAATACATACTCATAGGAATACACAAAATAAACAACTTAAACAAATTGACTTATAAAACTAACCATTAAAAATATATAGCTACTTGATTACGTCTAGTGACTGAGGAGAGCAGATTAATGTCATAAATAAAGAAAACATATACTTTATACATTTATAGTTTTGATTATTTTTGATTTTGATTTATAGTTTTGATTTGCTTAAATTTTGTCCAAACAAAGCTAAAAACAAAGGGCTCTGCTCTAGGGAATGTGCCATAAGTATGGCTGACAAACATTTTCTCCTCTTGTTTGCTCTTTAGATAAACCTTGTCCTTTATTAAAGTATTTCACAGATTCTTGAGCTTTATCTTAGTATCTTAATGAGTAACCATTGAAGAGATATCAACTTGAGGCAATCAAGAACCATGCCTGGATTAGGGTTTAGAAACCAAACCTAGATCAGGCAATTGGAAAACAGCCTGGATCAGAATGTGACTGATTTGTGGCTCAGCGAAGGAGGGAAGAACACCCACGCAGACGTGGGAGGCCCAACTGGGATGTCCAACTGCATAAAGGAAAGGAAGATAAAAATTGTTACGGCTTTGTCCTCTGGGAAAGCTCTCGCCTTCATAATTGTCTATGGACACCGACTTTCTACACACTGTAGATCTTCCTCATAGACTTACTCCAGGCTCGACTTGCACCTCCACTGTTTTCCAACAACCAAGATCTGCGGCCGACTCTCACCAGCTGTCCTGCAGTCCCAGGTGGGTGTTCTACCTCAGAGCGGAGCAGCCATTGGACTCTCCAGCTATCGCACATGCAGACTGTCACCTTGCACTATCTCTGTCCACAGACTTGTAAGCCTTCCAAATAGATTCTTTTTGTTATAATTTCTGTGAATTCTTCCTTTTGTAAGAACCCAAATTAATACAATATGCTTATTTAAAATCTTTTCGTTTTTTCCTTTTTGTGTTCTGATTTGTACTATAATATCCTATACTTCATAATCCATCAATACACACTAGTTGAATACAAAAAAAAAATCACAATTACAACTCAACACTCTTGTACAGAAAAGAGAAAAACCAGTAAAATGCACAGCAAGATGTTTCTTCCTCTCACAGCAGGAAAGGCAAAACTCCCAAGACAAGTCAAAAATTAATGGTAAAAAGATCAACTAGAAAAGTTATAAATCCTTTCAAACCAGCTTTCTCTTTCCTTTTGGAATTGATCTGTAACACCACATAGCACTGGGAGTATTGCAACAAAACTTTCTTTTTAAATCTACCCTTGGTGAGTAAGTATGTATTCTGTTTCTAAAACATAACTCTTTGAAAATACATCATTCACAATATTGACCAAAAAAACCTAACCCGGCTGGAAAAATGTAAGAGTTCTTGTTTCAGAAGCTTTCAAAAGAACTCTCAGACTAAAGTGCATCGTCCAGTTCATGCTACTCAAAGATGTAGGTCATGAAGAGGTGGCTTTTGTACAGTGATTTTGTGTGAGTGGTACGAGTGTTAGAGCCATGAGTGTATAAACTAGGATGTTGATAAAAAGAAAACCAAATAAAAATAGCCTGCATTAAAAACATCTATTTAAGACAAAATTACATTTGCTAAGCTTTCAGCAAAACTGAGCACAAGCAAAAAAACAGAAAACTCTTACAAACACATTTAAAAAAATCACTTCTCAGACAAATGTTTAAGGTTGTGTTCTCATCCAAAGTACTATTTTGTGTTCATTTTTCTTTCTTTTCCTAACAGCTGACAAAGAAGTATGGCTTATTATTGCTTAAACAAGAAATATCTCAATAAAGGGATTGGTTGGATTCAGAGGAGCGGCATCAAGATCTAACTACTGTGAATCCATTAGAGGAATAGGAAGCTGAGTTAGAGTGGTGACTTAAGTGAAATGACTAAGGTGTGGAAGATTAATATGTTAAACACCGTATGGCTTCTCTGACTTGGAAAACCCAGAACACAGACATTCTTTGGAACCATTTGAAGTGATAGCTGGAGCCGGGGGAAGGGGGAGGGAGCGGGTGGGAGGGTACAAAATGGGAAGGGATTGTAAGGTCGATATGATACATAGGTGTACAAAGCACCAGAATTCTTTGTAAATACTATGTATCACATTTGTATATTAACAAAAACAATGGGGAAAAATGAATATTTGAAAACCATCTATTGACCAAACAAAATAATAACCAAATGATAATCCCATAAGGTATAGATAAAATACACTTGATTAGCTTTGACCTTAAAAATTCTACAAAATAAGTTACATCTTCATCCATTTTGTACTGCCAAAATAAAACACAAGAGAGTAATAAAATGTTTTGGCTCACAGTTCTTGAGATAAGATAGTTCAGTATTGATGTGCCAGCAGCTTCAGTTTTGGTGAGCAACCAATCTCTACTTCTAAGATAGCACCTGGCAGGCCACATTTCACATGACTAGCATACAGACAAGCAGAGAAAAAACTCACTCCAGAAATTCTTTTTACTCATGACATTTTTATAGGATAATGACAAATTTTTCATGACCTAATCACATCTCAA
This sequence comes from Ctenodactylus gundi, assembly GCA_004027205.1. Classification (NCBI taxonomy): domain Eukaryota; kingdom Metazoa; phylum Chordata; class Mammalia; order Rodentia; family Ctenodactylidae; genus Ctenodactylus; species Ctenodactylus gundi. Next base: position 1,666,645 of record PVKB01000019.1, read on the forward strand.
GTGTCCTACCTCTTAATACAAATTTCAACATAAATTCTGAGGGAATTAAGAGTCAAATTACAATAGGTTACTTGGTATATTTTAATAATTTCTCAATAAGTGCAATTCATTTTGTCAGTGGACACAATACTCAACACACGTGACTTAGACTTAGCTCAAAGTTTTAGAGGTCTCATGCACGGCCAACTACTTCAAAGACACAGTTGGTAACAGTGGAAGTACCTGGCATAGAGGAAACCTTCTCACATGACAGTGACAAAAAATTACAAAGGGAGTGTCCAGGGAGGGATACAGAGCTCTCCAGGCCACACCCTCAGGGGTGGACCTCTCCCAGAAAGCTCTGCTTCAGAGCAGCACACGAAGTAATCAGAGGACCAACCCACCAGTTGGCACAGTGCCCCATGGCCTAATCACCTTCCAATTGAAAATATTTTTCGTTTGCAGATTTTGAAAGAACATTTAGACATTAGCCAATACCAGATAATAGACTCTAAACACATATATAACTTTAGTAATTTATTTCCTTATAAATGCTCACTTTTTAAACTTGTTGGTAATTTTTGATTTTTAAATTTGGATTTATCTGCTTTGTACAAATATACATTTAATATCTTAGTTGCAATAATGAAATATATGAATATTACTCTGTTAAAACATGTATTATACATTCAGGGCATATTATTTAATATATAATTAAATTGTATGCTAATATGTAAACTATACATTAAATATATGCATATTATTAATAAATAATTTATAAATTAAGTTAGTAAAATATTGGTTAGGTCCAGCCAAATAATAAATAAACAGACAATTCTTAGTGTACTTGGCCAGTAATTCTCAACATATTTGGTGTAATTCGATCAAAAGTTGTAGGCTTCACTTTCTAAATGAAAACTCAATGAGTCAGTAAAGTTTTTAAAATTCTATACTTTTCAATCAACAGCTAGTATCGCTGGCTAGGATGTTTTAATATATTATACTATAGTTCCAAAAAGTGATGGGAAGTTCTTCAATTGTTTAAAAATAATCATTTCACATGTTTAAGCAAATTTATTTTCTTTCTGTTTTTGTTTCTGCCAAATAAAATGAAATGTAGGGAGATAGAAATGAAAAGAAAAAAATTACAGGAGGTAGGAAAAATGACAAATCTCTGTCTTAGGCATGTCCTTTTTCTTTACACTCTTGTGTTAAGAGGTTTAGAGCTGTTACAAATGCTGCTTCTTTCTTCCTCATTCATATAAAGTCAATTTAGCTTTAGCTAAAATTTCTAATGCTTTTTTTCTATAACATTATTCTAGAAATCCAAGGTATAATTAATTAGCACCAAGAACATAAATTTTAAAAGCAATACAAAAATAAGAACTGTGAAAATATGGGTAGAAGATACTTCAGAAACATCCAAAATCGCCAGTGCACACTGAGCACCTGTGACTGTTTTGAACATGGTAGTTTAAGACTGAAACCTCCAAGTATGTTTTAGATGTTCAATTGAGATTAATTTGGGTCAGTAATTGTTCTTCTTCCACAGGAGAAGCTGCCCCTGCCTTATCGCTTGCCAGACAAGGAATAATCGCTCATGTTTGTGGAACAGCTTGCCTACAGCTCCGGGAGCTGGTGGGGCTGGGAAGAAACAGGGGACAGTTTAGGAACCACTGGCCTGTGTTATTCAGCCTTCCATCACCGTGACAAAGCAGTGAATCAAATTAAAGGGGCGAGCATTCATTCTGGCTCCTGCTCATGGAAGCTTCCGTGCACAGTTGTTTAGGCCCATGGTGAGGCTGAATGTCCCGGCAGAAAAGGCACTGCCGAGAGAGCTGCTGGTGTCACGGCAGCAGGTAGCTGAGCAGGCAAGGGAGCAAGGTTGACGCCAGGAACCCAGTGGACCTTTCCCATGCGAGTTCTTAGTCACCATCTAGGTCCTTCCTCCCGAAGTTGCCTTCGCTGTCCAACAGCGCTGCCAGCTAGAGTCTAAGCCTTTGACAAGTGAGCTTCCGGGGACATTCCAGACCCAAACTGTAACGCTGGTGCTGATCGCAGACTGTAGACTGTAGCTTCTAATCGCAGAAGTGTGGGCAGAGGTCACAGCCATTGTGGTACTTCTTTTTGTCAAAGGGTCTTGTCTTCTGGACTAAAGAAACCTCCAGGAGAGTGAAAAGGAAAGTGCCAGCACATTCTTTAATTTTTTACTACTTCCTCTTTTGTAAGGTAGATATTGAAGACATCCTAAACCAGTTTACGTATAAGAGAAATTAGAAAACCAACATGCACTCTCTCAGAGGCAGAGGCAGGTTCAGAGAAGACCTGAAAAGATGTTAACTTTATATGTAAAATGATCTCTGGAGCAAAATAACACAAAGAGAAACAAAGCAAAAAGAAAAAAGAAAAAGAAAGAAAGAAAGAAAAAGAACTCCACTAAATAAGGAGAATTACATACAAAGTTATCAAATTTCCAAATTCTGTGAAAACATACTATGCATATAAGAAAAGAATAGCCAACACAAATAAAAATGCATGAATCAACAGAATATACCTATGGAAAAAAAATCAGTGGTGGTTATATAAATATTTTTAACAACTATCTTGGAGATGATCAGTGAATGAATGGCAGGTGGGGGGCCACTCAAGGGAGCTATGAATAAGTAAAATCTATAAAAATACGGGAAATAATAAAAAAACACTTCAGATAAGAAAAAAGAGCTGAAGGGAAGCAATGACCAAAGAGATTCAATCAGAGATTTGAAAAAGAAGAAAATGCCAACAAACTTGAAGAAAAGATATTGAACGTCATGTGGTCTAGAAAGCAGAAAGAAAACTGAAGAAAAGTGAGAAGAGTCTAAGGGATTTTATAGCATTAATAACCACACCAATATTGTTGTTGAACAAGAAAAAGGAGAATGTGGAACAGGAGTATTTGATGAAATATTAACCCAAGTTTGATGAAATATATGAGTATAAACACTCAAGAAGCTTGATTGATTTTTAGATAGGATGAATTCTGAAACTCATGCTAAGACAATATTATAATCAAACTGTTAAAAAGGAAGAAAGTCTAAAATAAAGCCTTGAAAATACCAAAGAAACATTAGTGATTCATTATACACTCATAACCACATGCATACGCACATGCACACACACACATGCATACAAATTGTGCATGAGCACATACACACACAAACACACACACATAACACTGAAGAAGGTGATTAATAGATTTCTCATCAAAATCTTGAGAGGTAAGTAACCAGTAGCCTCATGTATCCAAAGTGCTAAAAAAAAATAGGCAATTTTCCAAAATTTCTCTATCTGGCAAAACTAACTTTTAAAAATGAAGGAGACATTAAGAAATTCTCAAAAAAATAAATAAGTACTGAGTTTATTATAACTACAAATCTTCTACAAGAATATTTGAATGAGAAGTGACATGATATAATAACTTGAAGCCATATAAAGAAATAAAGAGCTATTAAAGACAAATACAGATGCAATTACAAAAGCCAGATGATGCTACATGAAGTTGGCACTACTACTTTCCCAACAGTTACTAGTCTAAAAGCCACTATTAATGTATCAATACATTAAAATGATTAATTAGTGGTTTTGGAAACATAATAAAAAATGATGTAACACAGAAACATCAATAACAAAAAGAGATGGAAATAAGTCTGTTAAGTGAGTATGGTCCTCATTCACTACTGTATACAATCAGATATAAATTCAAAATACTGTCCTAATTTTAAGATGTTTCATAATAACTACGAGATGTTCAAGATAAAAGATGTTCAAAATAACTACAAAATATAAATAAAATACATACAAAAGAAAATTAGAAAAAGCTGAAAATTGTCATGATGAGCAAAAACATCCACTAAGCACAAAATGAAAATACAATGCAGAAAAATAAGACAAAAGTGCTATGAGATGTATAGAAAACAAATGTAAATGACATTAATAAGTCTGCTTATGAGTAATGATTTCAAATGTGAGTGGGGTAAACTCGTACAAAAGATACATATTACTATACTAAATTTTTAAAAAGCATGATTATCTGTACAAGTAGACCTTAAGAGCTTCTGTTTGAGATCCAAAGGTCCAAATGGATAATTTTTAAAACATATTACATCTGAAAGTAAAGAGAGTAGGAGAGATTGTACTATATTATGTTAGAAAAAATAAGCATCATATTTTTAAGTTTGAGATGAAGTATATTGTTAAAGTTTAATATATATTTATATATACTATGATATAAAAATCATTAGTATTCATGTTAATAACAGATCACAAAAAACAATTAAAAACTGATAGAGTCAAAGGAAAAAAGAGACAAATTTTCTATAATTATTGGAAATGCCAATATTCCACTTTGAATAATGGGAAAGAACAACTGGATGGAACAATTGTAGAGAAATGGAACATGAGACCACAAAAAAACAGAAGCACACAGAAGATTATGCTCGCCATTAAGAGCACACGTAAGCTTCATTGCATGTGAGACATTTGCCAGGATAAATCGTATTCTGGGTCACAAAATAAGTGTTAATAGATTTTGAAAAAAAAATAGATTTTTAAGTGATCAAAAGGAAAACTGGAATGTGCATTAATTTGTGGTAAGTAAAAACACATTTTTAAAAAGGAATCAAATCACAAGTAAAATTGAAAAATTCAGATGAATGAAAAGAAAAAATAAAGGTAGAAATTTATAAGACCCAATGAAGTTAGTTCTAATAAAAATGTATAACTACAAAAGGTTACATTAAATAATTACTATTTCAAATTAACAACCTAATTTTGTAATTCAAGAGCAAAACAGAAACAAAAACAAAGCATAAAATTAGTAAAAGGAAGGAAATAGTAATTAAGCACAGACAAAGAGAGACTAGACTAGTAAGTGCTCACTCTTTTGAGGGCACAGTCCCCAAGGTCCGAGACCAATCCACAGCTTCCAGGTCCACAGTATCTCCCAAATCCACCACTCACTGGACTAAGGTAACAAACTACAGAGTGAGACTCCATCTTTACATAATAATAAAAATAATTATTTCATTTTCAATTATCTGGCATATTGGCTAAATTATCTGAAATTTAGGCTTGAAATTTTGTAAGTGGCTGTATTACTTGGTAACTCTAGATAAACTATTTTATAGAAAACAATGGAATGAAAAATTTTGTAACATAATTTCTACTAGAAAAAAATTATGTAGCAATTTGCAGGACTCTCATTCTTCAAAATCAAAAACAAATACTATTAGCATTACCCATTTCAAAAAATTCAAGAAATGAAATATTAAGCTTTGTTCAGAGAAACTGTCAACACAGGGTCTGAGTAGTAAAATATCAGAAGAGGTATTTGGAAAATAAATGTTATTTAAAGTATCAAAAAAATGCAGTAAAACACTTAGAAATTAATCAACACAAGAGATGAAAGACTCTCAATGAATTGTATAAACCATGACTTTATTTTTCCAGAAATAGAAAAACCCATTCTAAAATTCATATAGACTCTCCCACTGCTTTGAATAGCAAAGTAATCCTGAAAAAAAAAATCTCATTTTCTGTTTTCCAAACTTACTCTAAAGCAACAATAATCAGAACAATGTGTTATTAGTATAAAGACAAATATGTCACGGTGGAATAGAGTAGAAACACCAGGAAAACTCTGCCCTATAGGATGAGGTGACTTTTGGAAAGGTTGCAAAGATCATTCAACAGGGAAGTACCTCAGCCACTTTCTCATCACTCTGCACAACAGCTGAAATGTACAATTTAGAGGAGGAAGGGTTTATCTTAGTTCACACTTTTAGAGGTCTCAGACCCTATGAGTTCAACCAGCAGAGGAAAATCACCGCTTGGAGGTCAAGAAGAGGAAAATGAAGGAAAGGGCGGAGACAAAGTATGGCCTTTCAGGTCATGACCCTGTGGCGACCTCACCAACCCAGACTCCACCTCCAAAACGTGTATGCAGTCATGGGTTAACCCACTGACAAGCACAGCACCCTCAGGATCCATTCACCTTGCACATACTTGAGACTTTGAGGGAACTTTTAAATCAAAGGATAACAACAATAGGTTATATTTTCCATACAAAGTCAGAAAAAAAAATCTACATGGAAAGGAATGAAGTTGGATTTTTATATAGCACAATGTAAAAAGTATTTTAAAAAGAAATTTATAAAAAAAAATAAAACTGAAGAAAAAAGTAGAGCAGATCATCACAACATTGAATTTGGCAAGAACTCCTTGAATATGACAAACAGGAAAGACAAACAGGAAAAAAATTATAGGAATCGCACTTCAGAGTTCAGTTATTTTAATCTTGAATTAAGTATATTACTAATAGATTAAACAAGACAGACCAGAAAATGGGAAATATGCATAAGTAACATAATTATAAGAGATTTGTATCTAGAATACATGAAAAATTGAAACTCAACAATAGAGTGATATGATTCAAAATGGATAAAAGACTTAAGGGGATATTCATCAAACAGATAGTAAGCATATAAGAAGATGTTAAACACCAGCAATCACTAGGAAAATGCAAATTAAATGGGTAATAAGATAGCATCTTATACTTCTCAGATGGCTGCATGATTCCACTTAAGCGAGGCACTTAGAGTAGTCAAAATTCATAGAAAATGGATAGGATAGTTACCACCAGGGGCTGTGAAGGGGATTAGCAGTGAATTATTGTTTAGTGTATACAAAATTTCATTTTTGTAAGACAAAAAGTTATGGAACTAGGTGACGACAGCCATTACACAATGATATTAAAGTACTTAATACTACTGGATTATAAATTTCCAAGTAAAATTATAAATTTCATATTCTATATATTTTGCTCTAGTTAAAAAATTTGAAGGAGATAATATCTACATGTGGTATGAAATGAAAACTTGACAATTAAAGCAATGAAATAATTAAAATCTAGTTGTTCCTTGGTATTCTAGGGTGATTGTGTCTAGACCTCCAATGGATACAAAATCCATGGATACTCAAGTCCCTCATACACGTGGCATTTGGTTTGGACTTATTGGTACTTATCCTTTTCTGTTTGTTCAACCATTTTGGGGTTATCTATAACTAATACAATGTAAATGTCATGTAAATACTTGTCATTTTCTATTTTTAAAAAATAGTGAAAAGACAAAAGATGACTGATCATGTTTATTACATATTCAACTACTGTAGTTCTAAGGTACCTATTGTTTAGAGAACAAAATGAAAAGTAGTGAAAGAAAGTTTCTACACAGTCAGTGCTGATGCAACCATCACAAACTTAACTGGATGCACACCATCCATGGGGTCCTTGGATGTGGGATGCACAGATACTGATGGTCTAATCTGTAGTCAAATCTTACACAATAATTCTATGTATATGTAAGCAACCCAAGGTAGAGACCTTAGTGTGTGTGTGTGTGTGTGTGTGTGAGAGAGAGAGAGAGAGAGAGAGAGAGACAGAGAGACAGAGAGAGACACACAGAGAGAGACAGAGAAACAGACAGAGACAGAGTCAAAGAGTATTGACTATAGCTGGACACAATTCTTGACAATCAAAGCTGGAAGCAGTTATTTTGCCTAACCACTCAGGGCATTCAACCTTGGCAAGTTTCAAGGCAGAAACCTCTCTGCCAAATGCTTGCTGGAGCAAAATGGCTCAGTGTCTTAGTTACTTGTTTTGTTGCTGTACTCAATACCTGACATGCACAAATTTAGGAAAAGGAAAGGTTTATTTTAGATCACAGTTTCAGACGGTCACAGTCCATTCAGGGGTGGCTGGCAGCAATTGAAGTGCATGGCAGAGGCAGAGGTGGAGGCAGCTTCTCAGGACATCACAAACAGACAGGCAAGTGAGGCTCATCGAGACTAGTCCAAGTCCCAGTCTTAGTCTTTCCTGCATCCGGGTATCAACAGTGTGGCCACTACACACCTTTAGTCTTAACCCACATGTCTTTAATTTTAACTCACATGCCTTTAGTCTTAACTTACACACCCCTAATCCCAACAACTGCAATCCACCCCTCCAGGCCAGACCCCAGTCCACCAACATTACATGGCTCCGTAGATAACCCATAACATTACAATACATGAGACTTTTGGGGGACACTCCAGATCCTAACCACAACACTCAGTTCATGGTAAATGGGAAACAGACCAAGAGGCAATGTCATAGAGGAACAGCTACAACTTCTGCAGTCCTCAAGAAAACCACCTCTATGACCCACCAGGTACACCCCAGAGCACTCTTGAACAATAGCACTGCTTCACCAATGACTCAAGTTGTGTTAAGCACATTTACATTTGCTAAATTACATGCTAATTGATTTTCATACCGAAGGTATGTGAGGAAGGTCATTTCACTATGCCCTCACTGCTTATCACCAATTCTTTGGCCTCATTGAAATATGAATGGCTAAAAGTATTATCTCCCGTGTCTTTGAGTCTGAACATATTTCCATTTCTTTGTAATTCAGTTATATGTCATTTTTACTAACTTTCTTCTAATATTTTGCATAAAGTTTGGTTGTTGAAGGTTTTCTCATTTTTTTTTCAAGGAGTAGTACAGGTAGAACAAGTCTTTATTGAGAAACATCAAAGGACAGAGAGGTAAAAGGTTCCAGTTCCTGAGTGGAGGTTCTGAGTGGATTATTGTTTTTCTTCTTCAAGTTTTAAGCAGACTTTAAAAATTAAGTGGACTTGTAAAAAAGAGAATTTTGATTGTCCAAGCATTAATACCAATCCAATGCATATGTGTATATATTATAGGCATACGTTGGTGCACACATACCCAAACACACACACACACACCCACACACACACAGGCAGATAGATAGATGGAAGATAAATAGGCAGATGATAGATAGATGATAGATATGTAGAACAGATAATTTACATATGATGATAGATAGATTCTAGCCAAAATACCCCTATACATCTGTTCTTAGTTTTCTAAAATGACACAAAGGTTGAAATCAATTCTGTCTTCAATAGGAGTGTTTAATAAAAGTTATTTATATTTATATGCTGAATCATTCACACTATATTTTTATCCACAGCTTTTCCACGTGAAGATTCAGAATTAATAAGCTTAAATTCCTTTGTGACAGGACGTGATACGGTGGTGTGTTCACACATACACTACTGGAATGTGATAATGTGACATTAGCTGTACATTTGTGACGACACATGGAGCAGAACTCACAACTAAAAACCCAAGAAGTCATTTTTATTTCGCTCTTGAGCTTGTTTACTTTTCCTGTGTGCTCAGAAGATTTCTGCTGGCAATGGGCTCACCAATTTCAAGCAGTGTTTTCACGGCTTTTTAAATGGTTTTATACTAACTTTAGAGTATTTATTGAGCCTCGCGGTAATCACAAGCCCTAAAGTAGTTTTACTGTAGGTTTCTCTTCGTGTTCTCTCTTCCCGACCACCATTATTTCTCTGGCTTAAACCTGCCCGTGTTCTCTCGTGTATGGTGCACAGCTCTAGAAGGTACCACAACACAGAAAACACCACAATTTTTGCGTTTGGTGTTATATTCTGATGGCATAGCATTTAACTGGTTAGTTGAGAGCTGTTTCCTTTGCGTCACTATTATGCAATGGGGAGGTCTTTATCTAGGAATTTATAATTGTATTTTCTATTTGATATTACATTTCTCCCCTAACCTTTGAATTTTCTATGATGCCCTGGTTTTAAAATATCACAGTATATAAACAATGGAATATGCATTTTAATTGTATGATAATTATCTGGTAATATTTTCAGTGTTTTTTTTCAATCTGTGTTTCCTTCCAGCATGTGACTATTGTAGAAGTTGCCTAATAAAATTCAAATTAGAAAATTCAAATTAGGTAACATGGTCCAAATTGCCTCATGAATGTCCTTGTTCCTCTTTTGCAAATTCTTCATGTTTATAGCTCTCTCCGTTGCTAAAATTTCCACGATGCTGAGTTTTCATATCGAATTACTGTACAAACACAAGTGTGGGAGTTCTTAAATGAGAGATGTGCACAATCTCATCATGCTGCCTTTGAAATGGAACCTCGACTGGTGAGCACATTAACTAGAGCATGAGAAGTTAATTAGGAATACCTCTAAATCCCGAGGAGGAACACAGTCCCGTCAGTTTTCAAAGTTCTTAGTATCATACAAGAGAAGTTTTTGACGGAGGCAATGTGGTAATCTCACTCCTGAGGCACGTAGATGTAGCCTGACTAAGTGGCTTATGAAAATGTGATTTCTCAGGGCTTTGGGCAAATTCGATTTAAGAAAGGAAGCCAAGGAATTTTTGATAGAGTGCTGAAATGACAGGTTTATATTACTGGGAAAATAGAGTGAAAATGTACATTTTCTCCATTTCCGTATTTCGATTTTTTCAATAGGATTGGCACTGTAATTATCGCTGAATTAGTCACAGTCCTATATACTCATTAAAAGTGAATATAAACCATATTGTAACTTGACAGAAAATTTATTTTAAAAGGTATGATGAGACAAGGGCAAGAAGTTCAAGTCCAGTAAGAAGTTAGGCATTTTAAAACTTAACTGCTCAAAGTTAATATTATTTCTGAAAAGATGTGGTGATAAAGACAGCTAGAGCGAGTCTCGGCTTTGTTGGGATGTGGTAAATACAGAGCCAGTCCGGCTGTGACAGTGAAGAAAGATCCTGTCAAGCCACTAGTCAATGGGCAATTCCCAGTCCCCTCCTTTGCTGGGACTCAGCTGACCTTCAACAGTCCCGGGCTTGATGATTACTCTGAAACAGAAGAATAAAGACGGGAGAGCGCCCACTAAGTGCAACAATGTGGGCAGGTTTGTCTCCACTGTTCTACTTACTGATCTACAGACTTACGGATTCATTTTATAATCATCCACTGAGTGCATTGGGTCGCTCTTAGGAAGGAGAGAAGCATTTGCTGTTTTGTTTTGACTGAACATTTTTCTTTAACAGGAAAAATCTGCTTAAAGATTTTCATTGAAAAACTAAGCCAAACCGAAACAAAATGAGGCCCAGCAAACAGATCTATCACATAACCAAGGAAGAGTTTTGGATAAAACCAAGTTAGGTAATTTTACCAATGAATTCGTTTTTGTGTTAGTGGTTCGATATAAAAGATTAAAACGATTGATTCATTTTAAATATGTAGTCATTGTAAAGGCAAAGTATAATGCATATCTAAACTAAATAAATAACAATAACAGTATGAAGCTAAATAATAAATTGAAAATCATTATTTCTTGAAGAATTTACAATGCGAAGCAGCCAAAAATAAGTAAATAAGGAAGATAGGGGCATCAAAGCATTAGAGTACACAAAAAGCAATATTTTTTTAGAATTAATGTAAAAGAATGATTTTTTTTCACAAGAAGTGTACAAAGAATAATTTCCAGGAGAGGCTGCAACAATGTTTTGAGTAACAGATTCTGGCTCACCACTAGAAGATACATGGAATAAATAAATAGAATACTACAAGGCTTACAGACATGCAAATATATTCACAATATATCATCATATTAAAAACAGGGCCTAAAACATATATTATTTTTTCTTTCTATGGCATGTAAAAAATAAAAAGCGCTTTGTAACAGTTTCATTTAGAACAACATATGGCAAGGTAAAAAATAATCATAATTCTGTACTTGACTTATGTTGCGAAAGATTTTTTTGTTCATATACCAGCAGGTACCAAGATAATTAATTTAACCAAGTTGTTAAATATTTATTTGTGAATTTTGCTAAGTGTTAATGATGATAAAGTATAACCAAAAAAATTTGTACCAAAGGCAGAGAATGCAAGTAATTATAACACAGGTAAAAGAGTAATCATGAAAGTTGGCACAAGATTCAAAGGTGCTGTAGAGGAAGCCATGGTCCACGAAATGTTGTGAAGGGAATGACAGAGCATGCGTTCTAAAATGTGTGAGTTCTGAATTGAGTAGGAAAGGTGAATATTTTAGATAAGGGAAGCAAATCTTTAGCACAAAGGTATGGTACAGACTGAGACACAGAAAAAATGACATTACATTTGTGCCAGTGATTATTTCTTTACCATAATATAGAGATACAGGACTGGAGGAATGGCTCAGCGATTAAAACACTTACCTAGCAAATGCTGGGTCAAGTGCTAAGTACCCAAGTTCAATTCCCCAGCACCACATAAGCTGTATGTGGTGACACATGCTTGTAATGTCACACTTGGGAGGCTGAGGCTGGAAGGTTGCCATAAGTCGAAGGCCAGCCTGGTCTCCATAGTGAGTTCAGGACCAGCCTGGGCTACAAAGTGAGAGAATGAGACCCTGTCTTTAAAAAAATTATGGAGAGAGAGAGAGATGGGGGAGGGAGAGAGAAAGAAGGAAAGAGAGAAGAGAGATAAGGCAGGGCTATGGCTGACAGATCCAAAAGTGCACCATGTTTAGTGCTGTTGAAGACACTCAGAAAAATTCTAAGATTCTGTGGAAAGTCTCTTTCTCTTTCTTCATCTTGAAAAGTAAATGATTTTTTAAAAGAAACGTCTGTGTTTCTTAAGGAGGTTACAAAAACATCTGTGCCACATTTCGAAATGATGGATTTGACCCAGGAGGTAAAATGTGTACAATCCATAGAGTCTCCCTCTCCATCCAATGTCTTCTCGTTTGGAAATTAAGCCAGAATACTGTACTCATATATCTTGTTATAAGACACAATAGCACACACACACACACTAACTTGACACACTAAATGGTTTGTTTTGTTTTAGATGTATTTTATTGCAAATTTCATTTCTTGCCTTTCTGATACAAAGTTGCATTTCTGTAATTAATACAGTGTTCTTGAATCCTTTTCAACTTTGATTTCCAGTAGCCAAGATGTCACATGACAACCTTGTCGCTGTACATATCTCATATCGTACTTTATTTTGTCATCTAAATGGGCTCAGAGATTCTGTTCCACAAAATAGTTCCTTATTTGGGATCTTTGTCTTGCAACATTTAGAAGTATAATTTTGAAGAAAAACTAAAATCTGTCTCAGTACAATAGAATTAGTAGGTTCCTTTTAGGGTAAAGTAGAGGAAGTTAAGTGAGTTCTATGGACTGTTTTGTTTTGGGACTGGAGTATTCCCCAAAAGCCTTCTGTACTGATGGATACTGTGTACTATTGGGAAAGGGTGCATGTTTGGGGCTTGACCTGAAAGGGCATGTGGAGGTTCTGTCCTTCCTCCCTGACTTGGCTCTGTTCTGCCATTCCATGAGGAGCTCGGTGTCTGGCTTTAACGCACCATGTGGCCATGTAAATTATGACCTCCTGGAACTGAGAGATAAAATATATTTTTTCTCCCTAAAGTTGTGATTATTGGATATTCTATTCCAGGAATGAGAATGTAAGTAAGTCCGAAATTGTTACAGAGTTATTGCTATGGCATTATCTGACAGTGACCGGAAAGCCTTTGGAAGTGGCTTGTGGGAGGAGTTTGGAAAGGCTTAAGGATGCTGGTTGGAGAAGACATGAAGTGCTCTGAGTAGAACTTGATGAAAGATTTTGGTCAGAGCTCAGAAGACCAGAGTACTATAAATGTTTGAATTGGAAAGGCCAGGGTCAAAAAGTTTCGGAAGGGAAGGAGCACATGTTTAAAAACTACAGGTGCTATGCTTTACCAAAAAAAGCGGAATGGCATTTGCACTTGTCCAAAGACTGTCTGAAACTAAGATAAGGGCCAGCAAGTACTTAATTAGGTGGAAAAAACCTCACAGTAGTTTGAGGTTCAGGCAACTTTTAGCCAACGCTCTCATGAAAGGCAGAAAAAAATGACAACTACGGGCTATAAGTGGATCTGAACCAAAGAAGAAAAAATGGAGGTTGCAGTTAATGGTGATGCTGTAGAAGCAGGGCCCCCGAGTCCTTTAGAGTTGACATTTTGTCACAATTTACCCCAGGTATGAGACACGGAGCTAGGCTTGCCCTGATTTAACCCTTTCCCTGATGGGTTCAGTACTTGCTTTGGTCCCATTACTTTCAATTCTTCTATTTCTCCCTTTTGAAATGGGAATATTTACCCTATGTCATTGTATGTTGAAAGTTCTTAGTTCCTTGGGTCTCACAGGAGACTTTGATCTTAGAGTTTTTAACAGTGCTAAAACCATTAAGATTTTGGCAACTCTTAGAGATGTACTGAATGTGTTTTGCATACAGAGATGAACATGAGTCCAACCATGAAATGATTATGACCTTCTGAAACTGTAAGATAAAAGAAATCTTTTCTCCCTAAAGTTGTGGATCTCAGGAATTTTGGCCCAGAAACAAGAAAGTAACTAAGACAGTTGTTTTCAAGAATTTTGACTTGAATAAGAATCTTAATGGAGAGTTATATAAGCCAGCATCTTTTTCTAGTTTCTCCATGACTTGGTGTCAAAATAACCAGACAGAAGAGTTATTCAGTGAAGTGGATGAAAGAAAGTGTAGTAAGGTATGATTCCAGAGACCACCACTCAAGACACCTGAAAGCCAAGAGGAAAGTTTTTATTAGTCAACTGGCAGATGCACAAGGGAACAAGCCCAAAGTGTGCAGTCCCCAGTCTCAGACTGCAGTCTTTTAAGCCTGAATATCGCATCCTGGTAGAAACAGTTTGGTGGGATTTTGGCATCAATAAGCAGGTTACAGAAGGAGAAAACAAAACAAGGTAGTATACATCACCCAGTCCCCTAGCAACTAGAACTTATCCCAGGAATTTTCATCTTGTCAGATGTGTAAGCTATATGCAGAGTTACATTACAATACAGTGTTGGTCGGGTCAATCAGCATGTCACATGGAAGGCATTGAATTTCAACACTGAGCAGTCAGAATTTGGAGACAACCAGAAATTCCAGTTATCTGAACATACAAAAAAAAAAAAAAAGGACAGAATTGGCTCCAAGCCCAAGCAGTGGAGGCAGCACAATCACACAGAAAGATGGGAGGTGAGACACTGTAGGGAAGAGAGACAGAACCAATTACACTAGCGTGGAGACAGACCCACAACATGAAGGTAGTCGCCACTTAGCTCATCCAGGGAAACGGCAGGCTGGTGCTTCAGAAATTTTCAGCATTTTTCAATTTATAACCATTGCGATAGAGTAGGGAACCTTTGTAGCTCAGTGTGATCCTGATGGAACACCACTAAAGTAGGCTCATTGTAGAGACATGTGGATGCTCGCCTATGCCAATCTCTGTTTCTTTCCATTTTTCATTCTGTGGGGGTGGGAGCAGGTTGGGGCTGCACACCACATGAGCAAGGCAAGGCTGCTGTTTTAGTTCCTTTCTCCTCTGAGCTACTCAGCTACTCACCCAGTGCTGATTGCACTGGTTCCCATTTTTCCTTTTTCACCAGTACAAGATAACATAGCTGGAAATTTGACTGGCTGGATTTACTCCAGAAAGAGTGGTTTGATGAGCTGCCAAAGTTGGACTGATGCCATGGGCTCTATTACACACATGGTGGTTCTCTGGTGGCCTTTGAGAAGCTGATTCTGAGGCTGGGGCAACAGCCGCCCTGGAGAAAAGGGAAAGTACCAGGCCCCACTCAATCCACTGCCTGTAACTACAGGTTTAGGTCCAGTCTCCGTGTTCAGTTACAGATGTCTGCTTGGTCTTCAGACCATCTTCAGGTGATCACCCACCTGGCTAGTATCACAGGAGAGGGAGCTTCTCCCCCTTTCACTTGAGTCTCACATCTGTCCACCTCAGCAGAGATGAATCTTTCATTTACATTTAAAGTATATTTTTAATTTGCTAAATAGTTCACATATACATATTTTTCTCTACTTTTTAATTTGTATTTTAGTTTTGTTCACACTTTCTTTGCTTCCTGTTATGTTAGCTAATTTTTTTAATTTTTAATTTTGTTATTATTTTATCTCCATTTCTGTATGAGTGTGTGTGTGTGTGTGTGTGTGTGTGTGTGTGTGTGTGTGTGTGCATGTGTGTGTATGCATTTGCCTTGTTGGAAATTGAACACAGGGGAACTCTATTGTAGTCAAAGCTATTTGGTTTCTGTTTTGTTTTGTTTCAGAAGAGTATTTCTGGGCTCTTCCTGATGACTTTGAACTTGCATTTTCCTTTTTCTTCCAAGTGACTGAGAAAGCAGGTGTATATAACCCATCCTGGCATTTTCTTTCCTTTTTTTTTTCTTTTTCTTTTTTATTTTTATTTTTTGCTGCCAATTTCTACTTTTATTTTGATTTATTCTTTCACTTTTTTCAATGCTATAATTTCTCTCACTCTTTTCATTTTGTTTTTTCTTAATTAATTGTATTTCTACTCTGTTTTGACAATTTTGCTCATAATACAATGACCTTGTCTGTTTCTCCTCTAGTTGTTTTCATTTGGATAATGTTTGCCATAGTTCTCTCTTAGTTTTTGCTTTATTGTTGAATCTGGTTCAATACTATTTGATTTTATTACTTACTTCACTTCTTTGAACATATCAAGACACTTCAAATAATTTGGGTAGATATTCTGCCATCAACCAAATTCCCAGCTCAGTGAAGGCCTAGTACATGTTCCTTTATGCATAAGCCAGTTGTACTCAAGCATCAGCAAATACTTTAATTTAAAGAATAATTGAAATAAAAATTCCATTCAATAGCTAAACTCCAAATTAGCATGGCAGGGTTTTTAAAGATGTCTGCAGCTAGAGCAAAGAAAAGCACAAAGATCATGTTCACTGCGTTTAAGAGGAGTCTCAGCAAAGTACTTCTGTACTTCTTGTGCATATAAATTGTTTAGAAGATTAGAACAATAACCACAGTGGGTGAACATGACATACTATATGGTCTAGAACACAATGCCTGTATCTTAGTTACTTACTGGTTTCTGTGACTCATTACCTGACATTCACAACTTAAGTGAGGAAAGATTTGTCTAGTTTGAAGTTTCAGAAGGTCTCACACAGTCCATTCGTGGTCAATTGGGAACGATCAAAGTACATGGCAGAGGCTGAAGAGCTGCTCCTGAAATTGTAGACAGCCAAGTGAGTGAGGAGCAAGTGAACGTCTGGAGATTCGGGTAACACCAGGCCCTTCCTAGGAGGCAGCTGTAACAATGTTTCTTCTTTCTCTTAATTAATTGAAACTGCCAGTTGAGCTTCCCATATCTTTGCTAGTGTTCCTTCTTCATTTTCTGTCCCATAAGTCAATACATACCTGAAACCCTGTTCTATCCGAATATCCCTTAATCTTAGCAAGTTCACACATACCTATGAATCAAATCCTAAGCATCTGCCCTTCCCAGGTAGCACTTCCCAATAGCACATAATTCCACAGTTATCCCACTACATCCAAATAAATGAGACTTTTTGGGAACACTCCAGATCCAAATCATAGCAACCTGTTCCTGTAGAATGCTGCCACATTACTGACCTACGGTGAAAATGGGAACCTTAGGCTCTGAGACATTAGCAATATGTCAAAATATACTAACTATCACTGAAGAAGTAAAAAGGGAACTATCTTACAAAATTGACTTGGAAATATATTCAACTTTTCACACTTACCTGATTTCCCAGGACACAAAATCAAGAGGAAATTCTTTCCTAATTGGGCTCTAACTTTAATGTGAAAAAGACTGTCTACTGAACAAGTATTCAAATCTTAACATAGAAATGAAAAAAGTAAAAATTTAAACTAAAATGATTTATCTGAAAGTTTATCATTCTGTAACAACTGGCTCCAAAGTTATGAACCAAATGAAGTGATAGGTGAAGAATTTAAAAAATATTTTTAGAAGAACAATGAATTCTAAGAGATACAAAATAGAAAAGAAAATCTTAAGACATAGCAGGAATTAAAAAAACATAGAAAATTAAGGCAAGAAGTTTAATAAAGAAGTAAAGATTTTGTAAAATAAGCAAATGGAAACCATGGTCACACAAAGTTTAAATGCATACCAATACAAAGAATGATCCAGAAGGAAAAAAAGTCAGCAGAAGGTCTTATCAATGTACTGTGTCAAGCAAAGGGACAAATTTCAGAGCATAAATATGCAATAGAAATTAAAAGAATGACAGTTAAAAAAGAAAAATAAGAATTATGACCTACATATGCACGATCTCTAGGAAATATATTAAAAGACTATACCTGTATTTTTTGGAATAAATGATGAGACTGAGAGCTATACTGATGGGTTATAAAATCTATTTCATGACATCTCCCAGAAGATTTCCAAAACATTGAGCATCTGTAGGCATACAATTACACGAATCATCTAAAGTTCAAAACAAGAAAAAAATATTAAAATATGCAAAAAAGAAATGACATATTATACATACAAGCAAACCCAAAAGAAAAGCACTAGATTTCTCAGCAATACTTTAAGGGCTAGACTCTATGGAATGATGTATTTCAAACCCTGAAAGAAAATAATTGGCAAATTACATTACTATATGTAATAAAACTATCTACTGGATCAAAAGACAAGGGATATATGAGCACTAAGTCAACATGGGAGAAGTGGAGAACATGCTTAAAAGAATTCTACTCTGGCAAGTAAAAATTTGATAATGTAATGAAAATTAGGGGTGAAAATATTAGAAAAATGAAAAGAATTACTAGATACTTTTCAATAATAACGTTGAATGTGATTGGTCTTAATACTCCCATTTTGGGGCTGGCAGAATGGCACAGAGGTTAAAGTATTTGCCCCTGAAGGACAAGGCCCTGAGTATGATTTTTCAGAAAATTCTATTCCAAAATTATACAGCTTATAGAACTTTCTCTAAAATGTACCAAATGTTAGGCAATAAAACAATCTTACTATAGTGGGAGGCTGAGACAGGAGAATTGCCCTGAGTCCAAGGCCAGGCTGGGCTACATAGTGAGTTCAGAACCAGCCTGGGATGCAGAGTGAAACCTTATCTCACAAAAAAGCAAAAAAATCTCAAATAAATAGCCCAATTGTGTTTCATAATGTTTTAGGAAAAAAGAATAAACCTAATGCAGAATTAGTGGGCACAAAAAATAACATTCAGACTTAAAACTAATAAAGATTATAACAACCATATAAAGAATTTGTTCTTCAGAAAGACAAGATTTTGAAAAATCACTCAACCAATGCAATTCAAAGAATGACAGAGAAAATCCAACTTTATAAAGTTTCAGGCAAAACCAGGATTTAAAAAGAAATGAAATGTAGAAGATACTTAGGGAATATTTTGAAAAGACATATTTCAATCAACTGGAAAATCTAAAAAAGATGAATAGATTTCAGCACACATTCAACCAATGAAAATTGAACTAAAAATACTAAAGAAGCCTTTAAAAAATATGTGGTGAGATGGAAAGAGTAGTTAAAAGTTTACCAACAACAACAACAAATCTCAGCAACAAATATGCTGCTGATTTTCAACAAATCTCTAAAAACAAATACTAATGAACAACATATTATTTCATGAAATTAAAAAGAAAGGATGGTCATGCAGTCATTCTACAAAGCTACCATTTTCTTAATACCAAAACTAAATGACACTTTCAGAAAAGAATGTTATCCACAAGTATCTTTGATAAGCACACAAGAAAAAAATTGCATTGAAATACTTGCAAACCAAATTCAACAACCTAGCAGTAATATTATGCATTATGATCATGCTTGCTTTATTCATAGATACAAGGGTGCTTTATCATGTGCAAATCAGTAAATGTAATGTGCTATAGAAATCAAGTTAAGGATAAAACCACATGACACTTTGAATAGATGCAGATAAAGTCTAAAAAATTCAAAGTATTTCATAATACAGTTCCTGAAAAAAAATAGGCTGAGAAGAGTTTTATTTTATTATAAACAGGCACATGTTAAAAAAAGAAAACACCTTTGTAGTCAATATCATACTGAGTGGAACAAAAATGCAAATCAGTCCTCCTAAACTTAGGAATAGGACAAGGATGTCATCACTCACATTTGGCATAATACTTCAGATTTTATTCAAAATAGAGAAATAAAAGTCTTAAAAATTGAAAAAGAGAAGTTAGGTTTTCCTTTTTTCAGATAGCAATATACTATAAGAACCAAAAAACTCTATCAGATGACTTTTAGGTATACCAAATTAATTCAGCAAAGTGATAGACTACAAGTCAACCTGAAAAAGTTCATATCTTATCTCTATGCTAATAATAAATATGATAAGAAAAAAACAATTCGATTTAAATTTTTTAAAGAACTAAATAAAAGTGAAAATCTCTAAAATTAAATTTTCAGAGCATAAAATACATAAATTAAAAAAGATAAACATGATAGAAGCACTTTCCATGTCCATGGGTCAGCTGAATGAAAGTTGTTAAAATGTCCATATGGCTAAAAAAATTTTATTAATTAATCCACATCGAAGTAGAAAAACAACTCTACATTTACTATAAAAGCTCACAAGAGGGTTTGGAGGAATGGCACAGTGGTTTGAGCACTAGCCTAGTAAGTACACACCCTGAGTTCAATTTCTCAGCACCACGTAAGCTAGGTGTGCTGGTGGCAAACACCTGTAATCCCAGCACTCTGGTGGCTGAGGCAGAAAGATTGGAGGCAGGAGCTTTGATTTGATAGTGAGTTTAGAACCATCCTGGACTACAAGTGAGAAATCTATCTCAAAAAAATAAAGAAAAAAGGAAAGAAAAGTGCAAGAGACCCGGAATATTTAAAGAAAATATGAGCACAAAGAACCATGTTGCTCAGTTCCAAAATGCACTATAAATACACAGGATAAAAGAAAAAGAAAGAAAAAAAGACAAACAGCATCCTACTAGAACAAAGTCAGATACATGAACAGACACAATGGAATAAAATGGAGTGTAGAGAAGTAAACCCGCCCAGATTTGGTTATTTTTTCATAAAGATTCCAAAACATACATTAGAAAAAGGGTATTGCCTTAGACAGACCGTGCTGGCAAAACTGGATGCCCACACGTAGAGGTGTGAAACTAGATCTGTATTTCTCACCCTGTACAAAAAGTTAACTCAAAGTGGACCAAAGACCTAAGTGTAAGACCAGGAGCTTTGGAACTGCTAGATGGAAACAAGTGGGAAACAATTCGATCTATAGGCACAGGCAATGACTCTCTAAATATGAATGCAATTTGTGTGGATAAAGGGTGAGCTCCTGCCGATTCTCAAGAAGCCCTCTAGACATCTTTTCTATAATCTTGAACACAAGTACTTAGCCTCTTTTTAATGCTGATCACCTTAACAACCATGTATTTATTTTTGTTCAACTTTAGAGTCGCCTTCTGGTAAAATTGCATTCTTTTTACATCTTTCTCCTATGATGTTTTGTTTTGTTTTGTTGTTTTTCTCTGATTTTCAGTGTAGAGCTAGCTCCGAGAACCAACAGAGCCCACGTGACAGCCTGGACATTGCGCTACCATGTAATTCCCTCTAGTAGATTAACTAGACCACTACCTTCGATCTCAGTTTCACACAAAGTCTCAAGATAGTGGCAAAATGTTGACATACTTTTTGCCAGAGCACATGGTTTCTAGACTAATTGCCTATAATCTTCTTTCCTATCTGAAACCTCTTGAGCCTGGACTTTGCAATACATAATTCCATCAGCAATTTAGTGTTCATAGCTATAACTAGAATCTCTGATTAAAATCAGCTCACAGTATTCTAAGGCTTCTTCAGGTAGCATCTTCGGACCTTTCCAAATTTTTCCCACGAATCAGTTCTGGAGGCTTCTAACTGACTTTACTTGGTAAAACTACAACACTAACCCCACTTCTGGAGTATGAATTTCTGTCTAAGTGGCTGTTTTCTTCCTGGGACAGAATACCCTACGTCTACAACTCAAAGGAGAAATCGTTTATTTTAGTTCATGTTTCAAAAGGTCTCAGTCAAATACTTAAGGCTTTGGAGTATTCCAGATCTAAACTATGAGCAACAAAAATAAAATACATGATTATGAAAATATTTTAGCATGCAAATGATAGCTAATATACTTAAAAAGAAGACAGACTAGAAAAATAATACTCTGATATAATATTTTCTAAATAAATATATTATGAGCTTTATAATTGATAACAATGTATTTAAAAGAGATTCATAATTCATATAAGAAAAAACTTATTAATATTTCCAGAACCAGAAGCCTTAAAAATCATGTAGAAACATTTAAAACTGAATACTTCTCAAAAAACTATTTTAAAAGATATGTTTAAGAATAGGAGAAGTGGAAATGATTTATCATGTTAGTAAGAGGTGTTACTGAAAAAAATGAATGAAGAAACAAATTATATAAAGTAGTTATAGATATAAAAGACTATATTAAGATAAATAAAATTAATAAAAATTAATTACAGATCACTGGGTCAACCAAGAAAGACAGAATTATTACTAATTTTTTCTATCAAATTTTGAATCTTGAGGATAAAGCAAAAAAGCTTGAAATAATTACAAGTGCAAAGAACCAGATTAATACTAAATTGAGGGGTAGGGCAGGGAGGGAGGGCGGGGTGGGTAGGGGGAGGGACAAAAGGAGAATGGGAAAGTCCTTGTCACCTTGACAAGATACCTATGTGCACAAAATCCTCAACTTCAATGTAAACCTTAGGTTTTACACTAATACATATCAGTACAATGGGGGAAAAAAATCAAAAGAAGGCATTAACTTCACCTTGTGTATCTGATGTTTTCATAAAATAATTTTGCTATTACATTTTTCACAATCCCTTTAAGCAGAAGGACGTCCTGATTTAATTTTTTAAAACTAAGCTAGTGTAAGTTATTTACTTTTGAACCACCTAAAATTACAGAGAACTTTATTTTCTTTTAGATAAACTTCTTACCTTTGACTTGTCTTTGCCAAATATGTTGGTATGTGTGTCATTAAGTTTTTCTAGTGTTTTCTTGATATAAAATACCAATGTGGTCTATTGATCATTCACGATAATGTTGTTATCAGTTTGTCCTGATATTTTTCCCAAGGTATTTTTTTGCATATCTTATTACGTCTCTGTCAGACAGAGTTCATTTTAGGTTTAACTGGGCTGTTCTTGTCTACTAAAAAATACTTATTTTGTCAAATTTGATGTTTTTAACCATAAAGTCTGCATTTTTATATTAGTATTTTGATTCAACATTTTATTTTACACTTATATCTTTAAACAGCATTTAAATGTCTTAAATAATTTATTGTAGGTTAATATCTTATAATTTTTGTAAATTAAAAGATTTCCAAACATCATAATAGAAAACTTCACTTATTATTGTCTTTTATCTCCTGTATAGCATTAACTTACTTGAAAACCTGGTTAACTCATATAGCCTAAGTTGCTACTCTATTAAATAAGGAGCTTGCTAGAAGTTAGCCTATGATATTTTAGCTTCTGTGGACTTCTAAAGACCACTTTTGTATCTTCAAATGAGATTTCATTTCTAACACAATCTTACCAGACATCAACTTCATTTTTTTTTTTTTTTTTTGGAAAAGGGATGGCCTACCTCTTTTGTAGAGTATCATATCTCCTAGACTGGATCAGATACTGTCTACCTATAAATATAATTTAAACTTAATTAAAATCACTACATGGTACACTTATTTTCCACTGAAAAACATTAGGAAGATTGAATTTCTTTCTTGAACAGAAGCCATAATGCAACAGGAGCAGTAGGCTTAACTATATAGATTATGTATATAAATTTTGATATACCATTTACAATGTACTTCTAAATTCTGCAATACTGGGGACTCTGATTATAAATGTTGATAGCTAAGAATTTATCCATGCCAGTAAAAGTTTCTGATAACAGTTATTAAAATTTTGTTGTGATTTAGATCCGAAGCATTCCCTAAAACCTCATGCACTTATGGATACTGGGTACTTTGGGAAACAGGGCCTGGATGGAAGAGGAGGTCGCTTAGGTCTTCACTGGAGGCATGTGTGCTAGTTCCTCTCTTCTTCGCTGACTTGGCTCTGTTCTACAATGCCATGAGAAACTCCCTCTCTCAGCTCTGGTTCCACTCTATCCCTTCCAGCTACCTGCCTGTGAATGGACTGTGATCTCCTGAAACTCTGAGCTAAAATGAAATTTTCCTCCATAAAATTATGAATGTTGGATATTCTGTCCAAAGAACAAGAAAGTAATTAAGACAATTTTTCATACATTTTTCACTTGTGAGACAATATATCAATAAAATTATTAATAAAATATACTTCCAGTTGTTGAAAATTGCATCTGAGTGCCTACAGAAATCTTGTAGTAATATTCTCAGATGACTGAAATTTAACCTAATTTTTTTCCAAAAAATCAAAAGTTTTTATTGCACATATATCATTTAGTTAACATTCATAAAAACAGAAACTATAAAAATAACTTTGAATAGTTGGATATCTCCCGCTGTAATTGAAAGCTTTCCTACTCCTTAGAAAGGCTAGGGAAATGAAAGTAAGAGAAGTCCTGGTAGACATCTCAAAACCGAGTAGAATAAGTATACACAGAATTATCACTGATGTTATCACCTACCGACTGCATTAGAATGGATAATTCTCTAAAGACACAGAAGTTGCTGACAAAATCCCTGGATGACATCTGCCAGAGTCACTTGACTGCTGACATCTATCAGCTGAAAAATAATTGTTTCTGCTTTTCTTATATTTCCCAAATATTTTGGAACAAATTTAAGTATACTTAGTGACAGGAGATACTTCAAAAAAAAACATCCAAGAAAGGCTTGTTTTATCTGGTATGCTGGTTATTTCCATTCATAAGTCCTTTGAGAGGTATTTGCCAGCTCAACTCTTAATTACATTTGAGTTTTTCCTTCTAATATTTTTGTTGGTTTTGTCTATTGGTAGAATATAAACCTCTTCTAAAAGTATAAAATCAGAGTCTTACTTTATCATGTGCATGTCTTTTTATTCTTAAATAATAACTAGCTTTACTGTTCTCTGGAAAGAAAGTTACAAGATGCATGGAGAGATTTGAAGCAGCATGTGTGAAAAACATCTGAAAAAATAAAAGATTCTGGACAGATGTTATAAGAGTATTGTAGAAAAAGCTATCAGCATTACAATCCCAATTCTAATTTACTTTACATCAGGCATTTAAATTTATTATCTTTAGGCCATATGTTGCAAATGAAGCTTGCTTCTATATTCATGAATCAGTTGACAATGAATAGTTAAGTTCTGCTAATTCAGAAAGGTGATGTTGAGTGAGCTTCTTTAAATGGCAGAATATTTGTAACTACAAATTCTGCACACCATCAGAAAACTTCCAAAAAAGGCCTGCCATATGTTTTAAGCCATGATAAAATGTTTTTTTGTTAAAGCCTGCAACTTCTATGAAGCTTTAGTTGAGAATATCTTAGCATTTCCATTAAAATTCTATTTTGAGAGTTCTAAATTTGGCCATAAAATTCATTACAGACTGAAATTTCATATTTGAAATCTAAAGAAATATTAACTAATAAAATGTGTTGGAATAACCAAATGATATTTAGTGTTTTGTGAGTATTTAATAGTTTAGCAGTAGAACTCAATTTCAAAATTACACTCAACCCTAACACACTATGGAGTCAGTCAAAACACATTTTTTCCCCATTTTATTGATATGTACAAGTGCAGAATTTAAGGTTTACAATGGAGTTGAGCATTTTGTGCACATACTTTCCTTGTCAAAGTGACAAGGGCTTTCCCGCTCTCCCTTTGTCGCTGCCCCTACCCTCCCTTCCCTCCCTTCATCACCACCCCCCTCCCCCTCTTTCCCTTTGTCTTTCCTTTAAAGTTCCATGAGATGGTTGTGGTCTGGGTCTCTCATATCAGAGAGACCATCTGATGTTTCACCTTCTGCTTCTGACTCACTTCACTAAGCATGATATTCTCAAGTTTCAAAACACATTTTTTTTTCAAAAGGATTATGTTTATACCTCAGGAAGAAATAATTGGATTCAATCCTTAATACCATGAAAAAAATAAAAAGATTTTGTTATTCAAAAGTTATGCTCAACGGAATCTTGAAGGTGGCATCCTTAGATATAATAATGAGCTGCCCTGGATTCGTAGAACATTATCCATGAACTTTCTACTCACTAATTTAAAAAAGATTAAAAAATACCTTTGGGTATTAAAAGTAGCAGTGTAGTATCTGGAATGTTCCCCAAAAGTCTCATGCAGTTGGATGTAATGGGATACCTATGCAACAATTGCCATTGGAAGGTGGGACCTGGCTGGAAAGGGCAGATGCTTGCGGCTTCACTTGGAGAGGTTGGTGTCAACTT
This sequence comes from Ctenodactylus gundi, assembly GCA_004027205.1. Classification (NCBI taxonomy): domain Eukaryota; kingdom Metazoa; phylum Chordata; class Mammalia; order Rodentia; family Ctenodactylidae; genus Ctenodactylus; species Ctenodactylus gundi. The sequence continues at coordinate 1,692,858 of PVKB01000019.1, forward strand.
GTGGAAACTGGGGAGTGTCCAGGACAGAGTTTTCTGGTGCATGAGAATGATTTGTGGGATAGAAAAGAAAAGAAAGGAAAAGAAAAGAAATCTACCTGGATGGCCCAACTAGCAGCTTAAACTACTAGGTAAGAAGAAAAAAACATTGTTGTTGATTCTTCCTGGAAAAGTTCTGGCCTTTGCCTTAGACTCCAGACATCAACTCATTCCTTACTTTTTCCACTTGACTTTCTGTCCCTCCTAATGTGAAGAGCTTTTCTCTGACTAGACTTCTTTCATGCACTTTCACTATTACTAGCTGCTCATGAAGGGATTGTGTGGGACTTGCTGAAACTGAGAGCTAAAATAAATCTCCTTCTTTAACTTGTAGATGTTGAATATTCTGTCCCAGCAATGAATAAATAACTAAGAAAAAGTGAGAAAGCAACATCTTCTGTACTTAAAAAAAAAAATCTCACTTCAAAAGCTAAGACCATGTTGCAGACACTCTGGTCCATGGTCCAAGAATAACCAGAAAGCAATGTTAGTGATGAGAATTTAAGGATTAAATTTCTAAAACGTTCACATAGAACTTAAATATATAAACCAGAGGTATTTGAGGTTAGAGGAGTCAGTGCTGTGTGAAGAATAGTCTTCTCAATTGTGATATGAGGTATTATTGCCACCCTGTACATGCATACCAAACACACTCAGTATAAATTATTCAGCTCAGAAATTTTGTAGAAGCAGAGTCCCATTATTATATATTACATGATTCAATAAAATCATTCCTAAATGAATCTTGTTCATCCTTCTAGAACTTAATCTGAATCAAAGATAGAATTCAGAAGAACAGATAGCTTCTGTATTGTTTTCCAAGTTGTAGTGGAATCAGAGAAAGCAGGATTTAATTCCAAGATTCTGTCTTTTTCTACGTGTGTGCTTATGAACCATGCAATAATGTTTCAAATGGGGTAGAAATATAAATTTCATGCCTTTAAATCTTGAGATTTAGTAGATAAAGGTGAAGTATCAACAAAATATTTAATTATAATGAAATTCAATAAAACACACTTATTGTTTTTCTATAATCTGAAAAACAAATATTTCTTTCCATTGAATAGAGCTATCCTAATACCTTTATCATCAGTTACCAAGAGGAAGGACCATCTGGTTACTTTTAACCCTTCCTCTGATTATAAGATCATTCAGATGAAAATCAGGAAGATCACATGCAGACAGATGACAAAATAATATGCCTTAGTATTAGGATAAAATTCAGGGTTGCTTTTTTTAACTTGCTACATGGAAAGTAGTGTGGACAAGTTCTCAGAGCCACACTGTCATTACCTACAGCACTTACATTTTTACCTTCACATTTTCAGCTTTGTCGATTAACTTCTAGAGTTGGTCTTTTATTAGTTGCTCTAAAGATTGATCTTCATAATCCATGTAATTTTTGAATAATTTTTTCTTTAGTTCATTTAGAAAAACTCTCACTAGGATTTAATCTAAGCCAAGTACTATGCTAAAAATAATAACAAATGTCAAACAAATTAATAGTACACACTTCTTTTTTTCAAAACCTTACAAAATTCCAATAATAAAGGGATGCTGGTAAGAAAGATGTAACTCTAAGAGCCTAGAATAAGACCTGATATAGTTAAAGAGTGCATTCATATCAGATTAGGATGTGTAGGATGGCTATATAGAAGACTTCATTGAGCAGAGTTTTAATAAGTCATAAAGCTCAGCAAAGAAATAAAAGGAAGGGAAATATTCTACCAATAGGAAGAACAGAAATAATTTAATCGGGAAAGAGTCCAGGTTATACTATAATGTGCACAGAAAGAAATATATTCAAAAACATCAGAAAAGACTTCTCCTAAAACTTATTGGGATCCATCACAGGATTTTAAGTACATAATGCCTGAGGCGACCTCTGAACCGCGCGTAAATATTCCACAGAAGGTTGTGCAACTAAAAGATTACACATAGTTCAACAAAATGCTCACCTGTATTCGAAATATTTTGTAGCAATTCCCATTATAAGAATATAATTTGTACATGTCACAAAAATAAAAGCTTGTGTATTTTTCATGCAGTTTTCCTTCGTTGCAAGGAAAAATCGACTTCAAAACAATACAGGACGGTAGTTCACTTGCCTTATCGGCATTTTCTTAGATTTCCTTCCTTCAGCATACCCAAAGTGTGGGTCATGATGCCGATGTTTAAACGTAAGTGAGTAGTAAATATGCTGAAATATATTTATATCGAGAGTGAGTCAAAACTGTGGCTTGTTTTTTCAAGTAAAAAAGCAATAGTTTCTTGAAATGGACCTCAAATTTTGTTTATGGTTTTTGTTTATGAAGACATTTTAGTGATTTATGTTTAATATTATTAGTTCTATGACACTAAAGAATATATAAGAGGCCGACATAGAGGTACAGCAAGTCCTGCTGACTAGATCACATCAGCAGTATTTCACTAAAGTAGGATTAAGAAAAATAGCATTTCAGCCTGCATAATGAAAGCAAAATAATATTTCAGCCTATATAATTAAAACCTAAGCATGCATTTATTTTTTTCAGGATGGCCATTCCCCACAAGTACAATATATTTATGAATGATTTTATAAATCTCAAAGATATGGAAAATATAACCTGAAAATGCAGAGGATGCATCGTCAGTAGCTAGGCAACATGTGCTCTCAGCCCTGGTTATCAAGTTTGCATTCAGACATTACCAATTTTTTATTTTTAAATGCTTATCTAAATACAAAGCTTAAAATTCTTTTTCTGTTTTGTTTTTGATACTGATTAAAAAGTTACCTGTTGCAAAAGATTTTATATTTTGATAAAACACAATGTGCTACTTCTGGGAAAAGTGGCCTTTTACTTGCATACTTTATCTTCCCACATTCATTCTGCTTTTGTAGGATATAAACTACATATCAAGGCCCGGGTAAAGTCACACATCCTACCTCAGAGTTGAAGTATTCATTGTAAGAGAAATATATTCGCAACTTATTTAAATATGTACAACTCCATTCAAAGGAGAAAATATCTCACAGATACCCTACTATAAAAATATTCCTATTGTTGACAGACCGTTGGATACACAAACTGTGGTACTTATACACAATGGAATGCTATGCATCTGTAAGGTCCAACAGCGTGGAGGTTTTCACAGGCAAATGGAAGAAACTTGAGAACATCATGCTTAGTGAAGTGAGTCAGAAGCAGAAGGTGAAACATCGGATGTTCTCTCTGATATGAGAGTCCCAGAGCACAACTATCTCATGGAACTTTAGACGAAAGACAAAGCATAAGAGGGTGACAGGGGGGTGTATAGGAAGGGAAGGGAGGGTAGGGGGAGGGACAAAAGGAGAGCGGGAAAGCCCTTGTCACTTTGACAAGAAATGTATGTGCACAAAATGCTCAACTCCATTGTAAACCTTAAATTCTGCACTTGTACATATCAATAAAATGGGGGAGAAAAAAATCAAAAAAAATATTCCTATTGAACTTGTCTAATTAGTTTTTACAGTAAGCAATTTGTTGTCAACTGAACAGTATATTTAAGATTAGAAATGAAATAACTATAATATAATAAATAAGGAAATGTAAGGTATTTTTTCTTGATGAATCCTATGATAGTCCCTTCATTTTACCAAGGAGTATGATGATTTTTTTTTTCATACAGGCCCTAGTTATAGTAAACAAATATATATGGGCATTATTACAAACTACAAAGAAAGTGAAGTTTAAAAAGCCCTAGTTTAAATCATAAATTTTCTATTTATTTTGCCATCATTCTATTGCTCAGGACATTCATGTGGCAATTTAAAATAAATTAAGCATAAAAGAGACAATAATGCATGCACTTAACCACACTTCTGGAAGTGATAAAATATCTTCTCCCATAAAGGTGGCTGGCATAAAAATAAGGAACTCTCCTCTTAAATTTTATTGCTTTTTTGAATTATTGTTATACTTTTTCATGATGACTTCTGATAAAGCAATGTGCATAGCCATCTGTGATTACAAGTTTTACCCTATCTCCTTCCAAACAAAAAAGAAATGGTAATTCGCTTCCTGAAATAGAAACAGTTTGTTCAGGAATATCTCTGTCCTTGAATTATTTGTCTATGATAAAATGGCAGGGAAGATAAAAAGCTAGAAAGGCCATGACTTGTAGGACGATTATAATGTGATCAATAAGGTATGACCAGAGCCTTGCATACGTTTACTTTATGCAAAGTATTAACACTTCCTTCAAACTTATTGTTCCTCAATTAAGAATTTCTCATTATAAGAATATAGTTTATGGGCTAGAGGAATAGCATAGCAGTTAAAGTGTTTGCTTTGCAAGTGTAAGTCTTGACTTCAATACCTTAGCACCACATAAGCTGGGTATGGTGGCACATGCCTGTAATCCCAGCATTCAGGAGGCTAATAGAAGAGGATTGTCTTGAGTTTGAGGCTAGCCTGGGCTACAAAGTGAGTTCAAGGGAAGCCTGAGCACCAGAGCAAGACTCTGTCTCAAAGAAAAGAAAGAAAGAAAGAAAAAAGAATATAGTTTATACATGCCATATTAATATGAGGTCATAAAAATTTTTCATGCAGTTTTTCTTTCTTTGCAAGAAAATATACTTCAAAACAGCAGTGTACTTACCTTTATCAGTATTTTCATAAGTTTTCTTTCTTCACCACACCCAAAATGTGACTGGGGATATTGATGTTTAAAAATACATGAATAATTAAATGGATTGATCCATTGGCTATGGCTTGCATAAGTAAATTTTAAGTAAAGTACTGGAAGCCACCAAATACATGCCACTAAGTTTCGAAACAAAATGTCACCTCAAAGCTCATATATTGGGGGTTTTCAAGTCCCTAATGCAGCAATAGTCATAAGCAAAGCACTTTGAAGGTGATTGGACAAGGGCTCAAAATTCCTCATTGGATTAATAGACTGATTCAATGCCATAATTCAATGGTATTATTGGGAAGTGATAGAATCTTAGAAGGAAGGACCTATTTATAGGAAGTAGGCAGGTCTTTGAGGACTATAACTATTTTTTTTTTTTTTTTTGGTAAGGGTAATACAATTCAGGGTCTCCACACTCTCCAAGTTATTAACATGCTTAGACTGGGTTCCAACTTGTGATCTGCCTACCTGAGCCTTCAAGGGTGTGACAATGGTAGGAGTATGCCACTACAGCGTGTAAGCTATCTGGTGTTCCCAACCACGCTCTCTCTGACAATCTAGCTGTCTCTTTCTTTTTCTTCTCTTGACTGTCATGTGATTAACAGTTCTAGTCGACCATGCCCCTCTAATGTGGAAAAAAAAAAAAAAAACTTGCATCACTCAGAAACAGTGATGCCAACTGACCAAGGACAAACTTTTGAAAAAGTGAAGGGAAATGTTTTTTTCTTCCTTTAAGTTGCCACAGGTGTTTTGTCACAATGATAGACAGCTTAATAACACATATTCCAACATTAAGCATTCTTTAATCCCTTACTCTAAGGTCAGATAAATAATCAACAGGACACAGCTTCCTGAATTTGAGAGAAGAAAAGCAACTTCTGCTCATTATAAAAATGGAGACATTCATTAATTTTCAGGATAGTCTTCATGTTTGTCTTCCTCATTCCTTTTTTTTTTCTTTTTCAGCTGGTTAAATGTATCAAGCAAAATCTGGGGAAATCAAAAATATATGTAATAAAAAACGTGCACAAAATGCCCAACCTCATTGTAAACCTTGAATTTTGCACATATACATATCAATAAAATGTGGGGAAAATAATTTTTAAAGTAAGCAGCAATTTTTGAATAAAGCAAAAAAGAAAAGAAAAGCTCTTGGCCAGGAAGTGAGTGTTCCTCAAATATTTTGATTCAACACATACTCAAGAGTTATAACCCTGACTGGTTATAACTAGTTAAATAACATGAAATGACTTTGCTGAGTAAGTAGCACTTACAATTAAGAGAATAGTTGCTATGTGTAATTGTATATATTAAAGTCAAGTACTTTAACCAAATCAAGGGACCATCCTGTGGGAACCACAAGTCAAACAATTAGACACATTTACAGATGGAGACTGAGCTGTTGCAGAGATGAACATTAGAGTACAGGGGGCTATTAGGCCAAGGAAATGATCTAATGGCTTTATATGATAATATAACAGTGGATATATGCCACTAATTTTTTTTCAAATAAGAGAAAGTATAATACAGAAAGTCAACACTAGCATAAACTCTCGACTTTGGATGATTGAGACATTTTAGCTTAGATTCCTGAATTGGAAAAATCGTGCTACTCTGGAAGGAGAAAATGATAGAGGAGACTATTCATGTGTGGGACAGCTGTTTAGGAAATTTTATACAATTTTCCAATTTTGTGTGAACCTAAAGCTGTTTCAAAAATAATATCCTTAAATTTTATTGGCTTATATTTATGATAAATAATAATACATATGCTTGGGCAATCGGTACGTGTGTGCCGTGTCTTCATTCTGATGCCCGCTCCTGCCTTCCCACTTTCTCCTTTCCTGTATCTTCCCACTCACCTTCAAAAAGCCTAATTCATTATTTCTGTCACTCACTTTCTTCTTTATTTGCATTTTGTGTTTTTCACATAAGAGAAACCATGTGGTATTTAACTTCTTGCATGTAATTTGCTTTGTTCTAGTTAAAATTAGTTTCAAGATCCATCTATTTTCTTACAATTGATGGAACATTATCCTTCCTTATGGTTAAATAATATACTACATTGTGTATGTATGTTACACTAAAAGTAAAGTCTTTTAAGTTATCATTAATGATAAAAATGTATACACACACCTATTTTTTCAGGAAATTTATGTTATCAACACTATGCCTGCAATAAGCATATAATTTATTTATGCTTAGCAGTTACTTTCCAGGACCCTTTATATATTATCTTATCTGCGTAAACTACACAGTGTTAGTCTCGTGATTGTCCATACTGTCCAGTTAAGAGGAGTTATTGAAGATGTGACTTGAATTTTACTAGAATATAGATTATATATCAATATCTAAGTCAAGCAACTTTAAAAGTTGTAAAGAAGTTTGGCACAATTTGAAAATGTATTTAATGTAACTGGATGGTGGATGAAAATAAATTCGGAGTGAATCCTTAACTAATGAAGATATAGAATGAGAAATCATCATTAATTCTGACTCTTCTTTAATCATTGGAATTTTTCAAAAAAAACTAGAAAAATATCCTAAAATTTATATTGTCAAAGCAATCCTGAACAAAATAAACAACTCTAGTTATCATAATAATAAACTTCAAAATACATTATAAACTCATTGTACACATAGTAATAAGAACTTAGCGCTTATTTGGTGCTTTAACAAAATACTCAAATCCACGACTTAAGGGAGAAAAGATCTGTTTAGCTTGCACTTTCAGAAGGTCTCTCACACGCACAGTCTATTAAGGGGGCAGTCAGCGATGGTGAATGCACAAGGCAGGGCCAGGAGAGCTATTTATCCCATTGCAAACAGAAGACCAGTGAAACAGGAGCAAGCAGACGAGCTTTCCTAGGAAAAAGCTGCAACAAAACCCCTTCCTTCCCTTAAATTCTTTAAGCTGTGAGTTGCCCCACTCCCACACACACAAACTTCCTGGCCCACAAGAAACTAAAAGACCTGAAATCTCTGATTTCAATGAATTGCCCCAATCTTCCCAGGACAAATCTTAAATACCTGCCCTTTCTAGCCAGGCCTTACCTCCCAATACTACAGTTCCAAATGCATGAAGTTTTGGGGACATTCCAAAAATCAAGCACAGCAGTAACAAAAAAGCATGATACTGGCACAAAAACAGACATCTAAGCCAATGGAGTAGAATAGAAGACAAAAAAGCAAAAACCTATGAAGCTACAGACATCAGATTCTCAGGAAACATGACAAAGACATGTGCTGGAGAAACAGCTTTGCTCACAACCACTGCTGGGAAAACTGCACATTCTTACATAGAAAATTGAATGAGATTCCTGTCTTTCACTCCACAAAGAAACAACTCAATAATGATTGACCTAACCATAGATTTTGAAACTTTGAAACTATTAGCATAAAAATAGTGAAAACATTTCAGTGCTTAGCCATAAGCAATTACTTCCTAAATATGGTTCCAATAACATAGATATCAAAAATTACCAAAAAAGTTGTATCAAATTAAAGTATTCTGCACAGAAAAATAAAAATCATTGAATATATAGCCCACATAATGGAAGAAAAGTTTTGTCTGCTACTCCTCCAAAATCAGAAAAGGTAGGAGGAACAGAAAACACGAGGTACGTATACTGAGAGCAGCATGACTGTGAATATGCTCAATGTCACACTTTCTGTTACGTCTATGTGAGAAATCACAGTGTATTTAAATTTAAGTCACCGTCGTGACAAAGCATCTTCCCTGTAACTTCTAGAAATATTGAGATAAACCAAACTACAAATTCCATCTACAGAAAAAAACCTTTCTGCGTTATCTTGTTCAAGGCATATGTTGACTTTTCACAGAGAACGCAAAGAATCGTAGCTCTGCAGACCAATTTGATTTGCCCGATCAAAAGAAAAACTTTTGTATTGTATTCCATTGAGTAGCTAATTAATGTTGTAATTATTTTTATATTTTTCTATTAAAAATATATTCCACTCTATAGATTATTATAATTTTTGTATCTATTATGATGACATGGCAAAACATCTATTCATTTCTAGGACCACTGTGTTTATAACCTGTATGATAACTTTGGTGTACAAAAATGCAAAAGCATCTATTTATCTTTCTAAATATTCTAAAAATCCATTGTTTAGTAAAGAAAAATATTGGTGAAATTTTTAAGTAAGGGATTATTAGCTATCAATACTTATTTCATTTTTAACAAAACATGATTGTAAAACAAGAAGAAATTAAAGAAATCAGTCATGTTTGTATGGCATAGAAAAATAGCTATTAAACAATCATTAATGCTTTGAAGTTATTTTGGACCAAGAGGCCTTCACAATGCATGACTTTTTTAGACTTTACTGGACTTTTCCCTTAGCAAGCACTCTTACAACATTTTATGATCGGTCTAAGAGTTAAGTGTTATACCTTTTAAGGTACAAGCTAAGTTATAATAATATCAACACTAAGGTTCTTAACAAATAAAATGGTAATACTCGGTTATATTAAAAATCTCTGTTTCTCATCAAGAATGGAACCTAATCAAACATAATCTAAGCTGGAAAATACATTACAAAGCTTTCAGTTTTGAATGCATTGAGTACTCTAAAATTGCATCAAAATTTTTATGCATCATTACATATCCAATAAAACAATAGGAATAAAATATTTCTTGGTAATTTTTCTTTTATGTCTTAGAGTCCTCTTATGATTTTTAAGCATTCAAACAAATTTGATCAACCCATTCATTTTCTTTTCAATTTTGCTTCTTAGCCTATCAATAAATCACATCTCTAGGATTTCCG